>JAREIS010000055.1:2662500-3150000 GCA_030060385.1 Muscicapa striata striata
TGTTCTATCTTTCAAAACAGACCTGCATCTCCTGATGCATTACACAAAGCAGGATGGAGACATGGATTGAGGGCTGGGGACCAGGTAAAAGGGACCAGTGCAAGCCCCCCATTCAGGTGATGATGGGATGAGAATGGGCAAAGACATTCTGAATACTGTCCAGTGAAGTAAAAATCTGATGGCTGCCATTCAAACTATGAGCCCTTAAAAATCCTCTCACTCTTCTGAGAGCAAAGATGGCAAGATCTGTCCTTACATGCAAAGTGCCACTCTAGACCAAGCAGACAGTAACTCCTGCTCCCCATCAGACCCTCACTGGGCTGTAGAGGGCCCTGGTATAAGAGTCATATGACACAGGCTGGCAGAAAATACAATGCTTTGGATTTGCCCTGAAACAACTGAGTTTCCTGTTTCTAATCTCACAAAGTGGAATAAAGTCAGGGAGAGGGAAATCAGTGATGCTTGACTGTTATTTCAACACCCAGCAAACCACATGTGTATGAAAACAATTACCTTTAGATGAAAGAATGATGAGTGCATTAAGTGAACATAAGTAGTAGAAGATGATCATAAAATATTCCATTGTCATTAATGCACAGAGTGATTAACTAGAGAAATAAAGAATTAAAAGGTTAGACCTCTCATTAATACTAATCTAGTCCTCATGTTTCTATATTTTACTACATATATTTCATTTACTGCATATATTTCATTTACAGTGTGGACTAAGTAATGCCAACTATAGCTAATGTTTTTGGCATAGCTATATATTCTTGAAAGCTTATTTTGAGACTAATACTTTTCAATATTGTCCTTTGATCTGCAGTTAATTTATGTTTCAAGGAGACAGAGGCTAAAGTCTGTGAAACTAACTGATTTTTCAGTTATTTGGCTGTTACACAAAAATTCATCACAGCTCACATGTACACGCTCTGCTTTGGAGCATTCTGAAATTCTCACTTTCAGGATTCCACTTGGTTTGCATAACAGTATTTCTGGTTGAAACAAAAGGTTTCTTCAGTCCAGAACAAAATGTTTCAGTTAAATTTGGTGTATGTTAAAGTAAATTTTTAAAAAATTGGGAAATTCAAGGCTACTCTAATAATGAGATTCAAGTACTAACCAGAAGACCCAGAAGATCTATACTTCTGCCAGTGAGGCCAGTTCAGAGGGGTTATTTTGTGAAGTGGGGGAGCCAGGCACCAAGCCTTTATTTGCAAGATTCAGCACAAGGTTTTGGGCTCTTGAGTACTCTGGGTATTACTTCTGTGATTTAAATGTTCCTTAAGCCATCTTTCGTAGGCATTTTTCATGCTCATCTCTTAGGGATGGTTGTATTTCCGAATTTTGTGAGTCAGGTGCACTGTAAAAGGAAGGAGTATTTTTCCCAGTGAAGCAGAGCCCAGTGACATCTTATATTTGGGCAGATCCTAAATTCAGAGATGTTTTCTCAGGGTCTGAAAGCTGCATGGTCACACTACCTTCAGGATGCCTCTGAGGTTCTGCCTCTCAGGAGGGATGATAGGTGGCTACCTCTGAAATTCATCTGGTCCCATAGCTAGTTCAGTCCTGGACAGTTCTGGCACTTCTGTACCCTGTGTGGAGCACAGGGTATTCACAATAAGTATTAAGTATTAGGCTTGTCCCCACTTCCTCCAGGCACGTTCACACAAACATGTACAATCTCCCCACTGCAGTTAGGTCTGTCCCAGGTCACATGTTCTATCTGTTCATGAATTTAGCCTTAAAAAGACTCAAATTCTGAAATACTTCAGGAAACTGCCTTCAGGGTTTCTCATTCATTAATTTTTCATCCTTGTTTCAAAGTGAAATTGTTATGGAAACACCAGCTCTAGATGAATATTGGAATTAACTTCTCTATGAGGCCAGCCAGGCAGTGCAAGAGGCTCTCTGGACAAATTACACAGTTACCTACCTTGGAGGTTTTCAAGACAAAAAAAAAAGGGCAAAGTATTGACATAAAGAGGGACTAGAAACAGATTTATGAGGTCAAGTCTTGCACTGGTGCAGAGTGGGAAAATTACTGAAGAGGCAGCATTGCCCAGTGAACAAGACTCTGTGCCAAGCCTCAGAAAATTTAGGCAACCCCAGGCAAAAACCACTTTTGTCTTCTATGCTGGTCTGTACATCTCCCTTTTTTCCCTCATTTAGCTCAATAGGGACATTCTTCAGTCAGCAACTGCCTTGTTGCACTTACATTCTATAATAAAGCTAGGTTTTAATTTCACTTGGGACTTTGTGGCTCAGTTATTATCTAAATAATAACAATTCAAGGTTTTCAGTGGATCTATGCCAGTTTGCACCCTCTTAATGGATAGTGAAGGCCAGAGGGATCATGTACTCTTTAATTATATACACTGACCTCCAAAAAAACTTCATTCAGTCCTTCAGGTAGTGAAAATAATTGCTACAGGTTTGAGGCCCTGAAATAACATAGTCTTTGTTGTTCCCAAATAAATATTTACAAATTTAAATTTGTCACCTTAAGATGTCTAAGCACAGGTTACAAAAGTCAACCTAAAATTAAATGATAAAAATGGCTTATCTGTCAATTGATATCTGACAGTACATTCAGATAAAATAGATTTAGATTTAACAAAGATAGGCATCTCCAGAAGTTGACTAGTGACTGGGAAGGACAGCATATTTCAAATATTTGCTGAAAGAAACACATGCAAGTGCATGGACTGTCCATGAGCATCTGTGGGAAAAATTGCTGCCCTCCATCAAAACTAATGACTCCACATGCAAAGAAGAGTGATATGGGGCAAAGTGGGACTGCTGCAGGAATGTGTACCCACAGAACACGTGTCTGAAAAGTAGTGCTGCCTGGCAGCCTGTCTCAGGAGAGAAGGAAGGATCACACTGCAACTCTGCAAAAAGGTGAGGCTAAAAATTATGAAATGGGTTAGCTTATCACTCACCCAGGCAGACTGCAAATACTATAAAATCCTCTCTGGCTGTATTTTGCAATAAAGTAAGTAACATAATTCTATATTTGCTCAGTGTCAAAAGACAAAAATTCCTCCTGCATATCTGCCCTTAGAAAGCAACCCAGCCATTAGACTGCCTGCTCAGTAAAATGCTTTGTGGTTCAAACAATTTGCAGATTGTGCACACAAAATTTGCAAACTCTGTCCTGTCATACCTTGCTCATATGAAAAATCTATTCAGCCAGTGAGTTAGCTTCAAGGCGTTCAAAATCAAAGACTGATTATTGAAAGAGCCCATCCTTCTTAAAATCATACCTTATAAACCTGTGTGTCTATCTTGCAAATATGTAGAGAGAGATGCTTATGCCCAAATCGCCTCAGAACCTATATTCACTTTATGGGAAGGCAGAGGGCTTACAGAAGCTGACAGACAAGCCCTCCATCCTGGATTTGGACTCTGGGCTTGGATTTAATTTGGAGTGGTGTCATATACCCGGCATAAGTCATGTGCCTTTTACATAGTTCAATTAAAATCTTGCTTTGAGAAGCATTATATTAATTGATGGTTCAAAATTACTGAAGAGTGGTAAAAAATACTGCCAGGTAGCTTTGTGGTCACTTATATTCAGCCTAAAATACTTTCCAATAAATGTTTAAAATACCATTCAGAAACTTTCTTATAGTACTTCTACCTGCTATTTCACTTGTTTAATTGCAGCAGTCTGAGATGTCAGTGGCCATGGAAATCCTGAGTAAGAGCTGGGGAAAGAGAGAGAGAAAGAGAGAGAGACAGAGTTCTCTATTAAAAAAAAAAAAGTGGGGAGGTGGAAAGCAAAGTTAAAATTCATCCCAGGAATTAGTCTCAATTTCAAAGTAATATTCATAGGCCATTTAGAATGTCATCATGCTTCTTAAAAACTGTGATTGATGGCATTGGTTGGCAGGATAATGTAACATGGAAAAGAATATCAGACTGTATTAGATTACTTTTCCATTCCTCTTTTTTCCTCTCTCCAAATTTGTGGGTGAATTCTAATGTGCATAGAAATCAGGGAACTGACTGCTAGTGGCCAAGGGTACTGTAGTCAGGAACTAAAAATCATCTCCATAAGCTTTGCCACCATGTCTTATTTTGCCCTTCATAGACCTACACACATTGCTTCCCATACCACTCCACCTCATGAAGGAGTTGGTTTTGCTGAGTGATGCCAACTCAAGTTGTGGTTTTATGATGTGACTGGCAGTGAACTAGAACTCATGATGTGACTTCACTGCAGCAATATTATTGAATTTCATTCTAAGAGTTGTGGATGAAAAAAATACCAATTTTTTATTTTGCAAACATCTAAATCAGCATTTTACTTCTGGCTACTATAATCTATATTACACAATTAACAGACTCAAAGAGATTTAGAGGTATTTCTCATTTTTGAAATAACCCTACCTTGCCACTTTATGGTGATAGACAGTTACTAGGAGAAAAAAGGGACCTAGCAACCAACACATAGAAATGAAGGGGTCTGCTGCCCACTCTTCCCATGACCTTCCTTTACCTTTTTCTTTTTGATCTGTGAAATCCTATTCATTCCTTATTGGTGAGGTTTCTTCCCTTTACTGCCTTTCTTCTCAAGACTTTGCTGGAAAGGACATGACATAACAAGCCTCATCTTAGCCACTGCCACGATCCGTGTCTTGCTCCGTGACCCCTGTACTTGAAACCATTTGTTGGTCTACAGGTAGTCATGTGAGACAAAGGCAGGCATTTTTAGTCACTTTTTAGACTACTGAGGAGACCCAGACAGGGCAGTCTTGTGAGCCCCTGATTCACTGTCAATACTTGCTGGGACTTTCCTCTGTGTCCAGTTTCCCCCCTGAAGTAATTATTGTGGTTTGAAGGGTGAGTCAAATAGGAAGGCTGCCAAGTTCCATGGCACTGCCTGAATGGGTCATGAAAGGATGCTGCACACTGGCAGAATCAGGAGACAGTGATGCAAAGCCCCTAATGGTTAGGATATACAAGAGCCCTCCACTACTGTCTGTTTGCTATAGTAAACTGGAAAGCAGCTGTCACCCGCAGGCAGATGCTTCAGTAAAAGAACATGAATGAAAATATCAGTGCCTCACAAGGGTTATCTCTGCAAACTCATTTTTCTTCCTGAAGGTGGTGAAGACATTGTGGTGGGGCAGATGGGAATAGTGCAGGTAAGACCATAAAGGTGTTACTAACCAGGAGCTGCCTTGGAACTTGTTAGGAGCCATCTCTGCACCAGACTTAACAGGCAGACACAAAGCCAGAAGGATTGGCTTGAGTCCTCACAGGTGCAATATTTCATGGGAAGAGCACTGTCAAGAGGCTTAAAGCAATACTGTTTGTCAGGACTGGTTTCATGCATAAGTGATACTGGCAGCTATGCTGTGAATGCCACGGTGGGGTTAAGATGAGCACGCTCACCATCTCCAGGCTCTGGCAAGGGGATTCAAGGTTTCCAACCAGAAACACAAAGCAAAATGCAGACTTTGCAAACTCATGCAAATTGAGTCTGAAACAAAGGTCAGTATGAACCCTTGTGAACTACTGTTAATCTCTGAGATTCTCAGGGCTCTGATTGTGCATTTTAATATATTGGAAAGGTTTTAGTTTTAGCAGAACTAATCAGGACACAGACTGGATCCTACACCTAGAGAATCAAAAACCTTTTATCTCCCTTGACACTGCAGGCAGAACCTCAGGATAGTCAAATCCAGTCCTGCAGGGTTTAAGTGATTGAAATTCTGAGTTTGCATGTCAATTTTCCAGCTGGTAACTCTTAGAGTTGTCAGGACATAACGACCTGAAAATGAGCACATTTCTAGATGACCATCAGTGTATAATTATTCCATTAAAATTGTCAAGATGTTACTTTTGGTTAGTTAAAAGATGCATCAAAATCATTCTATTGTTTAGAAATAGAAGGGTTTTTTGTTTTGTTTTGTTTTTTTTTTCAAGGAGAAAGCAATTCCTGCATCTTATTCCTCATCTGTGGTTTATGATCAGGGATGTGTTGCTGTTATAACACTCTGTTCACACCACAAATGGGCTTGCTGGTTACATTGAGTGCAACTGCAGGTAAGCCAAGTTTAAGTCAATGAGAACTGTGCTGGGAATGTGTAAAGTAGTGAAAAATTTTAAGCCCTCAGAAAAAAATCAGACTCTAGATTTTTCATTGTGAACATTCAAAGAAATCTTTTGACTGCGCCTCAATCCCCATATGTAAAATGGAGATGATAACAGCGCCTTGGCTCACAAGGCTTCTGTAATGATCAGCTCGTTCAGTTTGTACAGAACAGAGGATCAGAACCGCCAGCGCCCCGAAGCTCCAATCTTTTACATCAGACAGTGACCTGGCCTCGGGCAGAACATCATTCATGCCAAGAATCCTTCTTAATTGGTGGCCGTGTAACAGTGACATGTTGAGCTACTTGTGCTGCAATGCAATGCATCGTGAGACAAGTACATTCTCAGATAAGAAAGTGTGTTCCAATGAAGCAGATTCTTGTTTTTATATCAATAATTACATTTTGATTGTGATTTTCATTCTGCTAACATAGTTTTGAATGAGCAATTCCTCTGTTCACAAAGCTCAGAAAAAGCATGTACAGTGTTATAGGAAGCCAGAGTAGCTACCTGATTTGAATTCATAAGTTCCTTTTATTCCATTTTTTTCTCATAGTTTTTAATAGGTAAACACTGAGAATGGATGATTTGCAATCATCAGCTGTTTGAGGGTTGCTCTATATGCATGGCATAGTTTTCCCATGAAAAGCTTTGTCTGGAATGCAAAAATTTATTTGTGAAAAATTATACTTATGAAATTTCCAGCATATATCCAAAGAAGGATAGCAGGACTGCCTCTGCCAGGTTGGCCCCAGAAGTCCCAAATCTGCAACGCTTGTTTGGAAGAATTTGTTTCATTTTTGTCAAACTTTTTTCCCCTATCCAGCTTGTACAAACTCTTTGCATATTTTTTTAATACACATGAATAAAAGATATTCCTGTGGACTGAAATAGTACACAGGCTTTCCAGATCAAATGTTTTCCTTCTCCAGGTGAAATGTGGAAATGAGAGATAGCGTTGTCATTATACTGTATTATTTGTTTGTTTGAACAAATATGGCCACAGCAATCATTTCCATCGATTTTCTAAGAATAACAGTTTCCTTTTTTTTTTTTAACAGAAATCAATAAATGCAAAATTTTCTGTAAAGCCTTCAGTTAAAAATATTCCTCCCTCAACCTCATGTATATTAAAGTGCACAGAATATGCTGACTAGCATAATGCAATAAAAGTGATTACTAGGAGGCAGTGGAGGTGATTAAATATCACACAGTAGTCAGAGTTACCTGGAAATATTATGCATCCAACACTCAAGAGAGGGAAAAAAATCCCCACATCACAACAAACAAGTTCCTTAGAAGTTTGCAACTCCTAGCCAGCCACCCTATTCTATATGTGGTTCTATGGATGGGTTTTAATGGATGCATGACAGCAGGCGCTGTCTTACACAATGTGAAAAACTTCATCATTAGGAGGGAGGCAGATGAATGTCCATTGTAAGACATATTTTGACAAGGAAGGTTTAGGTTCTCCTGAGAAAACAACATAGGCAAAGAATCTGCTTGTTTACAATTGACATGGTTAAATATTGAGGAGCTTGTTCAACTGGTTGCTGAGCAAACTGGAGAATTTACTGTTGGCGCTGGGGAGACTAATTCCTCACTTGACAACTGGCTGACTTAGCCATACATTTCTAAGTCCGAAATACAGTAATGATTTAAAGCAGGGAAAAACCATCAATTAGTCATTTTCAAAATCCCTCGAGGTATTGAAAGCATGGAAACTATTATTTGCAGTGGGGAGAAGTAACTTAAGTCTAAGAGCAGAATATGTTGATGGTGGCATGAAACTTTAACAAATACAAGACTCTTTGGTCTTCCTACTAAATTTATTGTCAATATGGGTGAAATCTGAGGAGGGAATATGAGTAATGAACCACAGATCAGAAAAATCCCTATAGATATTCTTCTATTCATTAGAACACACATTCTCTGTTGAAAATGTACATATTGGAGCTGCTTCTTTTTTACTGGACCTTTTCTTCATATCCTCCATCTCCCTGTAGTGCCAGACTGCAGCTCTTTGTCTCATTGCAGACTCCCAATTTTAATGCAGTACCAGCTTGCCAATCTAGTTCTTTTTCAAACTCTCTGAACCTTAATTTATTCCAGATCTCTCTTTAAATGAGAAGCATGAGAAGAGTAACTTAAACAATGGGTCTGATCCCAGGAGTTCTTGAACATCTCCAAATCTGTGATAGCTCCAGTGAAAATTGTAAGGTCTCAGCTCACCCTTTCCAAGACCTGACTTTTGATTATTCTTAAATGTTGAGTCTAGACCAGTGATCTTAAGTCTTCTCAACTTTATGCCATACATACACTTCGCTTTATTTTATCAAAACTTTCTGCATTTTAATGGCCTCACATCTGTATGAATTGACTCATTTGATAAAGATTTTCATAAGTAATATTTCTCTACATAGATTGCTGTTTCCTGGAGCCCCAAACAAAGCTATAGATCAGAGTTGATCCCTTAAAAATGTAGCTTTCTACCTCTTCATGCACAAAAACTTATGCTTAAATTAAGCCACACTGCCAAAATAGGAGGACCTCTGCTCTGCTGCTCAGCCCTGCAGATCATGTCCATTCAGGCATCGCTGAGCAACCCCTTGCCTCCTCACATTCAGCTTTCTTTTAGATCCAGAGACCCATATTTAAATTTCCTGGAAGGAGGAGCACAGCTATAGCCCAGTATTCTTGGCATTTCTTCAAGGAAGAAAATTGTGTGGTTCTCCAACAACTTTTTTATGCATTCTACTGGGTACTTTTTTTAGTCTGTACTTCAAAAACTGCCCTAAAAGCAAAATTCCCTTCAGAGGTTTGCTTGCAGTACCTAGTGGGAAAAAATTTTGGAGAAAGATTGAATGAGACCATATTTTGCTTGAAAGATTAAGACAAATTGCAAAATCATCCAAGATTAGTACAAGTCAGTCTATTGGTGTCTATTCACTGAACTACATAGATTTGGGGTTTCAATGAGGGAAAAGAGTCACATCTGACTTGTCTTAAAAGCAATTTAACATGTTAAACAAAAACATCACCCCAAAGTACCTGCTATCACAAAAGGCTTCCACGTGCTTTATGAGCACTGAAACCCCAGTGTATAATAGAAGAAATTAGAAGATAGGAGTATCATGACACAGCTGTTCCTTACATATTGGAACTCAAAGTGGTTTTAGAAAATATTGCATCATTTCCTGGGGTTCTTAATCTCTGCAAGAAAGATATCGTTTCTAAGCCTTGTTATTATTACTATTAGTTGTGGCTACAGAGGGAACCTAATGACTAGAAGGAAATCGGAGACAACAAAGTTTAGAATTATATATATATTTTTTTGTAATTTTTATTAATAATCTCTATAGCATTCTCTTTCATATCAAAAGAAAAATCACCTGAAACTGCTTTTTAAATGTAAGTCTGGCCTTCACTGTTAAAACAATGTCATGCTGAGGCCGTGTTCAAAGACAGTGAGACAATGGCAGCAGCAAAGCTTTGATTGTGTTTCTTATTTGTCCTAATATGATGATAGCTTTAAAGAGCAGAGTCTACTCTTTTTACATTGAATTCAATGGTAAATCTTTCACTGGGACATGCCCTAAGCCCAGTGATCCAAAGCTGTCTATTGCGTTCAAATAATTGTTATGAAATGGTATAATAATTTATTTTGTTCCCTTGTCTTTTTCTACTATATTCAAAGATTTTGCTTTTATTTGTTGTAGCTGTGATCTATCAGAAACACAGTGTGAGAAGGATGTTTCTGTCTGTAGAGCTGGGCCATTTTGAAGGGAAGGAAGCATTTTGAAGCTGAGCTGAGAAGGTGAAGTGATGAGCCTGAGGCATTTTCATCAGTATGAACATGCTGCATTACAGCCATGCTCAATATGATAAAACCAGAGTGTGGCCATATTCTACCTTAGCTGACCACAACCATAACCAGTTCTGCTGGACTGATTAGTCCTTGCAGTTCAGTAAGTCTGGATCATGGGTGACACTGGTGATCCTTGGGTGATCTCTGGGCTTCACTTGAAAATTATAATGTCAGAACTATACTTATTTTAACTCCAAGCCTGAATTCCAGGAGCGGAAAAAAAACCCCACCAGATATAAAAATATTTTTCTGAAGTAAATATGCAGAGGTGCAGCTAAATAAAAATGTCTTTTGATTGTTTTAAACTTTAGTCTTTTTTTTTTTTTTTTTTTGAATGAGATAGCACAAACAGAAAATGCAAATTGTTATATTATTGGGAGAAATCACACCATAAAGACAGAACTCCAGATGTCTCCCTCTAGAAGATGAAGAACATAATCCTGATAATTTCCATATCACAAGGATACAGTCACACTTTACTTTTACCCTTCTCTTGAAATATTTTTTTCACTTTCCAAGGCTAAATTGAGACCTGAGGTGTTTACTCTTTTAATAATTACTTAAGAACACTATGTGTTTTCATCGTAATAGCAGTCAAAGAACTAAAGTTCATACCCACCTTACTACAAATTACTTATTTGACAACAGAGTTCGTAACTTTTCTCCTCAAAAGCTCTCTTCTAGATCCAAATTTCTTTGCATGCCACTTCTAGTAGTCCAAGAAACAAGATTAGATGTGGAAGCCCTGAGAATTTATTTTCACTTATCCACATTCAGAAATGCTGGACATGGATTGTTCTTGACCCAGAAGCTCAATAGCTATGTTAATTGTGCACTATGCTAACCCAATCTACCTTCCTGAAATCAAGAGAGCAGTATTAAAATGAGGGGAAGTGAGTGGTTAGGAAGAGCAGGAGAAAGACAAGTATTGCTTGAGCATGTGAGTAAAAAGTCACATTGGAATCTGATGTAATGAAGCAGCAAGGCTGCTTCTATTGAAAGGTAGAGATAGAAAGCAGAGTTTCAACCCAACTTTGTTATGTATGTGATGAGAGGAGGAGCAATGAGGTTAAATGGAAACAAATATCAAAAATTACCCCAAATCCCACATGCTGCTAGAAGTTGTATACTGTATATCTGTATGTTTTTTGTCCCAGCCAGGTATAATGTCAAGAGAACAGCCTTAGATTCATAAATGCAGAATTTGTCTTCAAGGTGTGATCTTAGCACTGACCTTTGGAACAGAGCTGGAGTCATACCATAATCTAAAGAAAATAAGATACTGCTGAGTGGACAGAACTGAAATGTGCAATCTAGGCACCTCTCATCACAAGTTCAGACAGGTCTGGGAAAGTGGCAGGAGGCTGTGAAGTCTATCCAAATGTCTTCTAAATGACTCACAAAAGGTATGTACCATCTTTCCTACCAAAAAAACAAAAACCAAAACCCACCTGGCAGACAAGTAATTTCCTAATTTGGGCTGCTATTTAGGCTGCTTTGTTTTTTTTTTTTTTTTAATCATCAGTTATTCCTTTTCACGTCAGCCCTTTGGGTTCTATTTAAGAACAGAGAAGATCAAAAGCTTCAAATTTGTCTACATGAGGTAATGATGTGCCAGATAGCCACAGAAATAGGGCAACTGTTGTCTTTCTGTGCTGTGATGTGACTGACCCAGAATGCAAGATGCAGAGCGCTGTTTAATGACCGATCACAATCTCTTCAAACAGATTGCTTGGAAGCAGCTTGTCTACTAACACAAGAACAGCAAAAGAAATGTTAAAAACTATCTCATGGATCAAGTGTGATCTGAAATCTTCAAAAGGAAAGATTCTTGTGAGTCTGAGTGGATTTTGAACTTGGTTTAAAATCAATCACTCACTAATATACGGGAGAATGTCAGAAATTAAAGCACTTTGTGTGAATAGGTGCACACTGAAATGAATTAAAACTAGAGCAGGATATATGATGAAGTATGATTGATACTGAACTCAAAAAATTGACTTTTGATATAGAGTGGGATTTTGAGAAAAGTTCAAACAGTATAATTGTATATGTTCAATGGAGGAAGAGAATGATGTCTTATTAGATACAATATAAGTTTTGGGAAAAAAGCCACACATAATTTTCAAAGAAAATTATTATTAAGAAAACTGTCAAAATGACTTTATGGTAACACCACCTAAGGGGCAGCTATCACTGCTGGACCAGCAGTAACCCACTTCCTTTGTGTATGCCACTGTAATAATACAATGGTCTCTACAGAAATATACTTGCCATGAGAATTAATATCTTGTCATTTGCTATAGAATTTCACTGTTAAGTTAAAGAGCAGTGACATAACATTTTTGTGATACTTATTCCCACATTGCTTGAAAAGTACCTCAGCAAACTTCTGCATACTTCTTTAGAGATTGCCTTTTATAAGTTTGTGTGTCAAACTGGGCATTACACGAGGCAATCAAGATATCATCAGTTAATATTTATTAAAGGTTTTGTGGTTTTGGTTTGTTTTTTCAATACAAATTTCACATAATTTTATGTGTGAGATTTTTATACAAAAAAAGAAATCTGAAAGCTTGCAATCCACTCCAATTTGCATAATAATTCCAGCAGAGTGTCTTGACCCTGTGACATCTTATCCAGTCTTTACGTTTATGGTTTGTTGCACTCACAAACTCATGCCCCATGCTTGTGTACAGCAGTAATAATCCCCTTGCCAGTGGCCAGAGATGTGAATGCTATGTTATTATTCAAAACATCACTCACTGTTGTGAACTATTGTTTGTGCATTTCACAGGGATGGACAGGTAGAAGTGCTTTAGTTGACTTTTTTTTTTTTTTCACAATTTCTCCCTCATATACATGTTTTCTCAAAATGATCCTGTTGTTTTTCAAAGAACCACCTTTATTTGCAGTTGTTGAACTCCATCCAACCTGCAACATTTCTATCCATGCTAGAAAGGTACCAAGTCAAAGCTATTGCCTGAATACAAAAAACTTCCATTCAAACTTCATGCAATCTATAACATACTAAAATTCAGATTAACCCTTGACATGATGAGTCTTGAGAAGAATGCCAAAGACTTGAAGCTTCTCCCTGGACATGATTTAATTAAAACCCTAATGGGTTCAATGTATCAAAAGCCTGTTGGGCAGAGTGAGAATAAATAAAGGTAAATCACCTTGCTGACTCACTTGACTCATGAACCACTTTCGCTGTGGTGAAGATTATTTGTAGTAATGATATATAACAGGATTGCCTTGCTGTTATCACATATAATTTTTATTATTAAAGATGAAAAGTATATGTGTGCTATATAGATGCAAAAACATTACAACTGGAGACCATTTCATATACCTTGGAAGATTTAATCTGAAATGAAAGGAGGAGAAGCTGAGTGAGTTCAGCAAGTCACTGCTAAACCCCACACCTTTAGTTTCAGCAGTAAAAATACAAAAGATCATGCTTGACAGAAGCAAGACACTGGGAAAACAACAGTGTTACCTCTCTAAATACCTCATTATGTGATCAGTAATAAATAAACATTCACAACCTTCTGGCATGCAGGGCACAAAAATGATGTGAAGATTAAGATAGTCTCCATTTGAACATTTGTTTCTATTTGGGCTTGCTCAAAAAACTTACCATGAATTATAGGCAAGAGCAGTCCACTGTTTATGAGAAAAATTTCAATCATTATGTGGCACTTAAAATAAGAACTATTTGTTAGCGTGTCAGTCCTGCTCATGGTATGGGATCAGAATGAAAATCAGCTCTTTTCTGGATATGGTTACCTTGTATGTTTTTATAATTGCACACTTTACTGAATACAGGTTATTGACAACTTGTCATCTGGTTTCTACTCTTTAACACCTCCAATTTAGACAGCCCAATTCCTAGGGAACATTAGTAAGGAAGCTATGCAGGCCCTGCATTACTTAAAGGCTGATGACTTACATAAACTGTTGACATATTTTATGAACACAAGGAGGAGTGGATTTAAGTACGTTAGGGTTTTAGTTCAAACATGGTAGCAACATTTGATTAAATTCAATATTATGAAACATTCTGAGGTCTACAAACAGTTTTTCAAAGCAGTTTTATTAATCATTAAACTGAATTTACCTACAGATAGACCTCCACTCCAAGCAAGAGAAATCCAGCTGCTGCTGGTAAACAATGCTTGTCAAGGCAAAACCTCTGTGCTAAGTAGAAAAAAGAGGAAGGAAAGAGGTTTATAAAAGATACCCCAAGTTCAGCCTGGACACTTTTATGTCATTGGTCATCCCATGGACAGAAACTGTCACGTACATAGGACAATAGGACATGTCTGGTTTAGAAAGCCCCAGGAAGCTCTTTGGGGTAGTAGTAGCTAACAAATGCAAATACAGCAAATTAGAGGAACCAAGTTACTCACAGCAGAATGTGAAAGGAAGATTATCCTTAAATTTAAAAAAAAGGAAAAGGTGAAATATAGATGGCATAGATAATGAACAAGAGAAAAATGAGAATATGAGAGAATTGTTTTCCCTTGGTCGTGAAAATCTGGATTTTGGAGTGAAAATCTAAGATTCCCTTTATCTTCACAGACTGTTCATTTCATTGACAGAGTTTTCACAAAATTATGTTGGTTGAGTACAAGGAAATTCTAAACCCAGATAAGGAAAAGGAGAAAAGAGCTGCAACAGTGACTTTCAGCACTTATTTTGAAAAAAGCCAACAAAGTCACTGATCTGCAGGACTTTTTCCATAAAATGCAAGTCTTTAACCTAGCCTTGTGAGCAAACACCTTGTATTGTCTGTGCCACCAACAAAAGCCAAAACATGAGATGAAAAAAATTTTAGAAGCCAACATAAATGCCACTCAAAGGATATCCAGTACAGCCTTTGCTTTATGAACCCAAAGTTAATAGATGAAAAAGGAGCAGATGATCAGAAGAACACAGTATGATTTTCATTCATACTGCTTGCATAGCAGTTCATGAAAATATGAATATAGAATCATAGCACACGAATCCCTGACTCAGCTTTTTGCTACCTTTGGCTTGGGGCATCACAGAGTTAGACCAGTATGGGAAAGCACAGAAAGGGCATGTGTATGTTATCACAGCCTCCTCAACAAACTGTGGCTGTTAAGCAGTCCTTTCCCAGTTAAATTAGTCTCTTTTGAAGAGTTATGTCTGGTTTTCAAATACAGATCTAATTAAAAAAATAAAATAAAATAAAATAAAATAAAATAAAATAAAATAAAATAAAATAAAATAAAATAAAATAAAATAAAATAAAATAAAATAAAATAAAATAACAGTAGGGAGATTTCCAGTTGGCCTGCTAAGGGCATGGGCTGGAAGAAAAAAAATGGGGAAGGCACTGAGACCTGTAATGTGCAGGGGAAGAATGGAATCAGGCAAGACTATGATGCCATATGTTATCGATTATCACATTGATTAAAAGCGACTTTCTTGCCTTACCCCCCTCAACAAGCCACTAACCACAGCTATTTCATAGGATCTGTCTTTGCCCTGCTATTTCATCCACACAAAGACAACTGCTGTGGTTCAGACAGTTTGCATTTGGTTTGTTTGAAGAGTAAGAGAGAAAACGTCCCACTGTTCCCTACGAGATGCTGCTGGTGCGCAGATAGTGCCGCTGATTTTAACTATCAGGAGGCAAAAGCTTTGTTGCCTCACTTGGTGAGTGTCTCTGCTCTGTGCTGTTGGAATGCTGCAGGATCCAAGGGCTCCCACCACTGGGGCAGGATGCAGTGCCTGGCTGGCACACGCCACAAGCGTGCAGTTAAGCACGTTAGCTCTCTGCAAGAAAGATCACAGCCGTGCTGCTCTGTAAGCTTTGGAGGACTTACTGTAGACACAAAGCAAAGCTTGAAGCAAAAAAATCCAAAAGCAAGCAGAATAACATAAACAATTGCTTTTAAATCCTGTGGTAGGCATCATTTTGGCATATTTTCAATGTTTATTACACACTTAAAAAATATGTTACTGCCACAGAACTGTGTTATCATGAAGTTACATATCAACAGAAATTGTGAATAATAGATGTGCATTTGTGGGGGTTTTTTTGAATTTGACTCTCACTATTTGTTTATATGCCTTCTGAGGCATTTTAATGCCTTTGAAAATCTGGTCTTGGTCTTAAAATCCATTTAGTGTCTAGTCAAGGGCATAGACTCTAAAACTGAAAATTAGTGATCATAATGAGTTTCTGCTTTTGTCACAGACTACAGCTCAGCAATTCAGGCAGAGTGCTGTGGTGTTTGAAAGGCAAAGTGTGTAAGCAAGGGACTCAGAACATTCCCTCCCAGCATTTTGGGAAGTGTAGAATTTCCCTAACTGCACCATGTGCCCAATGACAGAGGGGAAATGAAAGTGGGCAGTTCTCAGATACCAAATGCAACACCGTACCCCCAGCTCACAGCAGAGCAAGCCAGCTCCTACCCAGCCTCCCAGAAGACATAACACAGATCCTGAGAGGAGGCAAGCCATGCCTGGTATCTCATGTACCCCTTATTCAGTATGTCCATGCCTGATTTGAGGATCAGTCATATCATACAAGAGGTAATCAGTGTCAAGGAATGTTAAATCAGTCTCGGATTATATGTCAAGTGATTGAAATTGAATATTGGTATTTTATGTTACAAGTAAAAAAATATTTGCTTCTGGATTAGTGGGCAAGATATGCCTTAATATAAAGCACAAAATTCAGTTTGGGATGTTAACAGTAAAAGAATATTAAAATTGTGGGAGTCCAGAAAACAGAGTTAGGAATATAGAAGGATTTGCATATCAAGGTTGCAAGAGCTAGGGTGATTGAGTGGTGAAAAAGAAACACTAGAAGGCATTTAATTAAAGCATTTAAGATTATGAAGGGTAGAGTAAAAAACTAGCCAGTCCATCTTTTTAACAGTGTCTCAGAACACCAGAACAACAGCAGGGTCACTTGAAGTTAATGACAGGTAAATGTAAAACAAAAGAGAGAGAATAATACTTCACACAGCATGTAATCAGCCTGTGGGATTTCTGTCATGGAGGGTCACTGAGTCAAATACTCCAGCTGAATTTTAAAAAGGGGATGGTAATTTTATGACCAAGATGATAATTTTATGAACAATGGTATTTATGTTTGCTAAAATAGGGAGCATTAAAATTCACGTGCTCAGGGATAAGACCATTACCAGCAAGGAATTCATTGTACCTCCCTCACTATCCACTCTAGACTTGTCTCTCATGGCACAGCTGTTAAAGGATATTTTCTGATGCAATCACTATTGTTTGAAACGTAATTTAAATGTCATCTCTAGTGAGGGAGATTTCCACTCTAGTGCAGAGACTTGAAAACTGGACTTCTGAGTGCACCATAAATCAGGTATTGCGCTGTTAAAATTCTCTGTAGCTTTGGGGATACCATGGACCAGATGTAGCTCAGGTTCACATCAGCTGAGAAGGTCTACAACTGAAATCTCTGTGGTTTAAAAAATCCCATGTAGAGTCACTGTAAGAGATAAACTACTTCGAAAACTAAATACTTCAATTGATCTAAAGGTGATTGCACATTGTGTTGCTTACTTAGAGTTTAAGAAAGAGTAATTTCCTTGACACAGTCTGAGGGTCTCTTTATGCCTGAGACCCCTCAGATGGCCACAGGTGGGTGGTTCAGGGTGCAGGGACTTCTTTGAAGCCGCTGAAGAGAGATTGCAGGAGACAATCGTCCAGGCCCAAGGTTTGTTTATTAATTGTTATCGATAAAGTTCTTTTGCTGCGCGCAGAGCTCTGTCACCACCGAGTGCGGGACGAAAGTCTGTCCCACAGAGGGTTGGACTTATCTTTTATACACTAAGTTACGTATACTATGTTTACAATTACTTCCCAATACTACAGAATCTTATTACTATGTCTAGTTTTGTCCCCAACCAATCTGTGATTCCCAGTATCCTCTCCAAGATGGAGAATGTGAACAAGAAGAAGAAAAAAGTGCACCACACCCCATTCCCTCCATCTTGGACTCGTGGCTGATAATATAAACAATCTCAAAAACTACTTTTTCTACCTTTTAACTACTTAATTCACATCCTAGTTTCTCTAAAAGTTTGCATCTCTTCTCTGAGTGGAGGTAGATGTTGCCACAGAGCAGGATCCAGCCTTGAGACCCCCGGCCTCACTTGGGGGTCCCAAAAAGGTCGGACAGGGGGGTTCTTGCACCTCCAAAGGGTCCAGAGGGACACCCTGGACCCCCACATTTCCTCTGGTATGAGAAATAAAGAATTAATATTATGTATTCTGTGATGACAGTGGTCTGAATGCACCACTATAATGCATACTTCTATGAACTATAATTTGCATTTGATCTTTCTGTCTGTTGTCTTATGATCACATCAGGCTTCTTAAAATGTACTTTGCACTGCTTAGTGCAACAAAACTATTTGAGAGTAGAGATAATTGATAAAGAAGTGGAGTGGAGACAGCTCATTTTAGTCACTTACACTTGATTTATCAAAACAATTTAAAAAATAAACTTTCTTCACTATATCTTCCATCTGTGAAAGGTCTTATATTTGTGTATTTTTGAAAGGGTCCTGTGAGGAATTTCAAAACAGAGTTTTCAGTGTGAACTCTTCATTGTTGAAAAGTTATTCTTCAGAAATCCAAAGGGCATCTTAATGGTTTATTTAAAGTTTATAGGTGAACTACTTAGACTGAAGGCTGCTAATATTTAGATTTAGTTTTGAGGAAACTTGCACAAAATCTAATGACAATTATGTTCAGGAACATAACTGCAAGCTGGTAATGTTACTTACAGATATGATAGGAAATAATTGGTTCCACAGTACGAACCTTCCAATATGTTTCATTAGCAGCTTTATTATAGAAACAAAATTAATTCCCATAAATAAACGTCCATTAATTTTGAATTTATGTTGCAAATATATAGCAATTATGTAAAGGAAGGTGAAGGGGAAACCTTATTAAAATAGCATAAAACATAAATAATAAAAAATATTAATATATTTAAATTCTCAGCTTCACAACATGGATCTTGATCCTGAGATAATAGTATTATTAATTTAATTTTTAATTTATAATAAATAAAATAATGGTGATTATTAACATGCATCTAAAAACCTGTTTCCTTATGTAAAGTGTTTAGATTGTGTCTATAATCCCTCCAATGAAAAAAAAAGTATAAAAATAAAAGGTAGTAATTAATTCAGAAAATAAGTCAATAATTGTGGATTGCAGAGTTTTGCTTGTTCTTTCAGTACTTCCAGCCCACAGAATATGTTTATGAACAAGGTGGCAAATTCTGGGTTACCACTGAGCAATATGATTACAAGACAGGGCTGCTGCAGTCAATGTCTTTTCAGTGTGATTTGAATCACAGAGCAACTTGTCCCCAGCTGAATTTAAAATCCTAATCATTGTACTGACACTGCAAACCTATGTCTAACAGTTACACCACTCCCCCAATCAGGAAAAGGAAACATAGTATGTAATTATATTTCCTACAAACAGAGCTCAAAAATGAGCTACAGATCGAGATTTCTTCATAATGTATTGTCAGTAAAGCAATAAGAGCAAATGCATTTGAGAAAATCACAGTTTAATCCCAAACAATTCACACAGACAAAACTCATTCAGTGAGCAATTTGTTAAGATACATTCAGTTCTGGTTTATGCTTACATGAAGCTTTTAATATACATGAAAAACCTATCATTTTTACTGTTCCCTCTTTTTTTTTTTTAAAGCAAGTTTTTTTGTGTTTGTTTTTGTTTTGATTTTGTTTTTTATTTTTTTTTTTTTTACTTCCAGTATTGTTACTACATCAGCCATATTCTGCATTTTACCATGTACAGATTGTACCTGTGTGGAAAAAAGTTTCCATTTTAAGGTAAACATCATTGCCCACCCACAGATTGTGATGTTTGCTTAGGAAAGTTCCTTTTTTAAATGGAATGACCTTGCAATGATGACTGAAAATGTATAAAATAAGTTTTTCATCTCTGAGGGCCTGATTCTATTTAAGTAAGTGCAAGTGATTCCATTGACCTCTGTGAACTTTGGAAATTGTCCTAAATTGAGAAGGGTTTAATGCATGTGAGTGTGAATAGATGAAACATAAGCTGTGATACAATTGAGGTGGAGAAAGTACCTTTTGATGATCAGAGGAGTTCACTGAACAGCAGTAAGAGTTCTAGAATAAGTTAGACAAACATCTCCCAAGAATGACATAGGTGTGACTTACTCTGCTTTGAGAGTGCTGTTAATGCCCCAGCATGATCTAGGAACCAGAAGACTTCAAAAGACCATTAATCTACAATCCAAAGTATTTCAAAGAATTGCTTTTAAAATATTGAAACTATTAATCAAATAATATAGTGAATTAATTTTAAAAAGTCTAGTGTATATATTTTATTAACAGGCATACGTAAAGCACAATTGTATAAATATAAATACATTTTAAAACAAACTAGTGTCATTTACAAACTTGTCAGCATTTCTTGACCTGTTAGGAAAGATTATTTGAAGGCAGTGTGCTCCAGCTAAATTTTGTGCAGGTCTCAATTGTTGCATTTAAAGGCAACACAGATCTCCTCACCCCAGCAGGTAAGAATCTCAAAATGAACACAGGTTCAAAGCAAGGCAAATGTCAATCTGAAACAAAGCCTTCTTATCATTATCTAATTATGGCAAATGGATGCACTTCATTTGTCATCCTGTCTTTGGGCAGATTAGGTCTAACCTTTAGCCTGAGTTTTACATTGTGTGGTTACCTAAACCAGTCTGCTCTTGGTCTGAGGTCAGTTCTAGCTGTGGGGGTGAAAACTTAATTCTTTCTGAAGTCCCTTGTCCATGACCATTTCCTTTAATTCATCTTGTTCTGACATTTCTTTTTGGCCTTAGCAGAAAAGTTGAAGTTACACAGTATCTTAAGACCTACTGAATATCTACAGCAGGCTCTTTCCACATTCCCTCAATAATTCTCTACATTCCTTTCCTTATTTCAAGGTTAAAAGCAGACTTCTTCTGACTTACATACACCTGAAGTAACAGCATTTTGGTCTGTGACTGGGGTCCCAGAAGGGTGCTGAATGATGTCTCACATTCTATTCAGATCTTCTTCTATGATTGAATATATCATATTACAGATAAAATTAGTCGGATATATGAAATAAAAATGCAGGAAATTGTGAAATCCAAACTTCTGTCTTACTCATTAGCTCTGCCTTCTGGTGACCTTTCTGCAGGCACTGAGAATAGATGAAGGGTTGAAGTCAGTAAGAATCAGGCCCCAGTCATGTTAGTGGCTGGAAAAATGCCGGGCTGCAGCCTGCTTTTGAATGTGTGTTAGTCTAGTATCATTCAATTTGAAAGACTCTGACCATCACAAAGGGATTTAGGACCAAGTCCTGCCAGCACTCATTCTGGTGTTCAGTGGCAGGTAATCCCACAGACTCCGTGTAATCGTCATTCTGCCATTAATCCAAGCAAAAATGTTTGCAGGATCAGACCATTAAATAACAGAATAAATAGGTGTTGTGACTTCTCTGAACCATTCAGATAAATATGTCCCTGAGTTGCCTAGCTAGCACCAGTACATACATCATCAGCTATGCCGCTTTTTTGTGTTTAGCACAATTTTTAAAAAAAATATAATTTTCTTGCTGAAAGCAAGGCAAATTAAGTAAATATGCATATAATCCAGTTTCTTTTAATATCTATGTCTATCTGAACATTTATCATAAAACTTTAAGATATCTCTTTAGGGACTCAGCAACTCTCTCCCTTCACAGGTGATACACTTAGCTGCCTTTAAATGAAAAAAAAACTTCTGAGGTAAAGTGAAGTTGTTTTGTACTTGTTTTTTTTTTTTTTTTTTTTTTTTGACAATGCATTTTAATATTGCATTTTTTAATAAAAGTATTAAGTATCATTCTCTTGAATAGCCTCCTTTCAGAATGTATATAGAATGTTAATGCCTCTTAAAACCAAGCCAGACCTTGAAATTTTAATTCTTCTACTCTTTATCCCATAAATTATTTTAACTGGTGTTCTATTGAGTACTATTGCTCTCTTGAAAAAAGCAACACTTTCTTTTCAAGCAATAGTTCTTCCAAAATTGCCAATACTTATCTGGTAAGAAGTTCACCAGAAGCAAGCCAAATGATTTGGATGTGACATACTAGAGCTGTGTTATGAGAATATGTTGCTGCCCACACTTGTATTATCCTGTGGCAATGGAGTTCACTCTTTTTCCTAATCCTTAAGATCCCTCACTTAATTCTTGGTATAATGTAAAACAAAAATTGTTTTAAAAAATCAGTAAAATATTAATGTAGTTTTGTGTTAGTTTTTTTTATTTTTTTGTGGCGTGTACACACACACACACACACACACACACATACATATATATGTATACACACATGTATAATAATCATAAAAAATCAAGGATATTCTTTCCATGTAAAAACCCTGGAGCCTAAGGATGAACTGTCAATCAACTGATTATTCAGCACAGCCCCAAAGCAGCTAATCACAGTATCAAGCCACACTGATGCATGGTGTTCACTCACTGAGGTGAATATGATGGCTATATAGAATAGTAGGTTCCTCTGTTGGATCTGCATTCCTGTGGGGATATTAACATTTGGAATTGCATTGAAAGTCATTCTGTAGCTCTCAAGGGCATATGTCTGAACTTATATAGAAGATCTCATCCTTGCATTTTTCCAATGATAGATGAGCACAGTGTAATGAAAATCACAATATTTTTTTATTGGCATCTGTTATACTGGCAAAATTTTATACTGCAAGCTCTTCCCATGAGGTGGCATGCATTCCACCCTCATTTGAATGTGGTCAGATTGTTATGAGAGGTTAGAACTTTCTTTTAATGGAAATGTTTTTTACTCTGTTTACTCTGTTTACAAAGCTGAATGGCTCCTTGACAATGCCTTGAATTTTTTTTTTTTTTTTTTTTTTTTGTACTGAAGATGATAGTTAAAGTTATCTGCTCTGCACTTTAGATGAATAGATGAGAGCAAATGGTAATGTGCTAACTGCTGACATCACTTACTGTTTCAGTTCCAGGTTTCGTTAACCTTTGTGTGCCAGCAGTCCAGAGAACACACTGATAGGAAATTGAATCTCAAACAACGTTTTTGTTCTTTCCTTTTCTTTTTCTTTTGTTCTAAATAACAAAATTAGTACTTCACATTATTATTAATGCAGTAAATGGCAACTTATTTTGTCTTTATGCAGAAAAAATATGGCTAAGAATTGTACTGGTGCTCATTCAATGTAGTTACTCATAAATACTATACCTCAGTAAGAACAGAAAAAATTAATCAATAAAATAAAGGTACTAATTCAGGTACAAAAAAAGAAAGACAAGGGGCCGATTCTTAGGAGGGTATTTGTGAAATATTTGCCTTTTTTCTTCACCTAAATTCTATATAAGAACATGCTGACCTTTGCAACCAGCCCCAGAAAGGACCAGATTTTTACAAAAGTAGAGAATCAGCTGAGTATGAATTCCATGTGTACCTTAAATGAATGATCAAAGCTATGGAGAATCAAGACATCTGTAAATAAAAAGAAATACACATTAAGTCAGTACTACATCCAAGTGCTATATCATTGCCAATATTCATGCACTACTAAATGCAACTGTCCTCAGAAAAATATTGATTACTAAGATGCTCAGAGCTGGAAAAATATTTGACTATTCATCTTATTGCCTCTTTATCATTAATATTTTCTGTTAGACTTTGCAGGAGCATGTCTGAAACCAAAATGCCACAAGATACTGAAGATACATATAAGAATCTGTGAATCTTGTAATAAAAATTGGGCAGAGCAGATAGGATCTACCTAACCATATTTATTTATCTATAATTCTTGTGATAAGTCTCATATAAAAAGTTTTAAGCACTGACTAAAAGTATATGGACATCCCAAAAAGTTACTCTCAGTAATAAGTGGACTTATTATGCATAGGTTGTACCTGGATGTTTAAGTACCTGAGCCTTATTTAATAATACTTAGCAGAACTTCCATTTTTAGATCTCAAGATAAGACCTGAAACAACTTGAGAGGACCTGAGTGCTGCTACAGCAGCAAGATCATAAGAAATGCAATGGGCCAACCTTCACATCTCAGGAACGCCATTGTAAATAAAGCAGGTTTCTTGTTGCTCCTCAGGAAAAACAGCAATGGCAGTGGAAATCTCTGGTTTGTCATAGGAGACCCTCAGACCAGGAAGACTGGTAGAGCATGGTAGAAATACCAGCTGAGAATTTTTTTGGTTCTTAATCAGTGAACAGAGGACATCCATTTCCAATTCGATGCCTTTCACAGGCACCAATCACATTAAAACAATGTGGAGCAACACCTTCTATTGAAATAGTATCATTCAATACATCAGAGGAATACAGTCTCTTTTCAGGATTTTAGTTTATATCCTGGCAGCAGAACAAATGTGATTTCTTTGACTGATAGCTTGTTGCATTTGTGGGCATATTTAATCAACAATAGACTCAACATATAAACAGTCTATATCTTTATGGAGTCACAGTCAGCCATACTTTGCTTTCAACTAAAACAGGGTAATTCAAGAATAAATGCCACTGAAATCAGTGGAGTTTCTCTAGATTTACAGTGGGGTAGCAAGTAGCAAAATCTGTTCCACTTTCTTTAGCTGACGAAATACAACCACAGTGCACACCAATAATGACCCCAAATTAAAATCCCTGATCTTTAAGTACATTTGAATTCCCTATATCTGCATTTCGACTTTAAATACTTTTAAAGGAGGAAAGAATTGTATTACAGTTTAGGTTAAAGCTTCAGAAGTATTCTAATAATCTAATTAATTGGAGGGCATAGGGAGATTAGGATTTGAGTTTCCATGGTATAGACAGCACAAGCCCCAGTGGCTCTATCTTCTCTTTTGGGGGAAACAGATCCTGATAACTCCCTGACTGCCCCCAAGGACAAACAAGGTGCAGGAGCTGAAATGTTCACTCCCTTCATCCTTGCAAGGAGGACTACTAGAGCAAGGATGACATCTTGCAGGATGACTTGTAGCAGTGACTTCACTTCTCCTCCACCTAGGAGATACTATCTTGGTCCACAAAAAGGATGAAAGCTGGCCCTGAAATGGAACAACTTGGGCCCTTCATTTATTTATTTTAAAAGTAAACTTGAGTGGGGTTTTGTAGCATTTTCCTATGAAACTCAAAGTGCACCGAGCATTTCATAGCTCTGCAGCTGTACATGCTTTCTTAGCTCCAGTGAGGGCTGATTCAATAAAGACTTTTATTCATTCCCAAGATTCACACTTAGCTATTCAATAAGGGCTTTAATGAAATGTTTTCATTGTAACAAATAAAAAAAAAATTGTAATGGGCATTGAGATATAAAATCCCATTTTCCGTAATAAGGTCATTCAAATAAATCTAGCATGAAAGAAAGCAAGTACTCTGTGAAGTCCCAACAGGAACCTAAGTGGAGAGTTTGAATTTACAGAATGGGTCTACATTTCAGACTGAAGTGCAAGGTCTTTCCTCACCTCATCCAAGCAGAGAATATTAGGAACCATTTACAAATTTTCCAGATCTTATTTCTGGGTCTGGTTACAGCAAGAGTTTCAACTAATAATGTATCATCTGAACACAAAAATGTGCTTTAATGGATGGGCTGAGCAACTTAAGTAGCAAAATTAGCCCTCTACAGGGAAGTCTGAACATCTTTGAAATACTAGCTCAGCCATGACACAATTTTCTATCTGGTAACTCTCCCTTCCTGCCTTTTTCTGACCCTATAACAGCCTCTCCTTCAGATCAGAAACTTATAGGTTTATATAAATGTGTAATAAAGTCTTGCTGCAATGCTTAGTTTTAGGACAGCAGGTTTGCATATATTCTTATGCAGTCTGTGGTATAAGTACTGTTTTTAAAAGATTGTACTGTTTTAAAAAGTCTTTGATATAGACAGACATTGAGAAGACTGTACCAGAAAATATTTCTGTATTCTGTTGTCTGCTTATAAGAATAAGAACTCAAGAAATTGGGCACAGGACTGAGACTTGACACACTACATTTGGATAAGAATGTAAAAACACCCTGTCTGGACTCAAGGGGAGTGGGTGCACAACTGATTTTCCTATTACTACCCCAGCTGTGATTTATCTACACCTTTCTGGATCCAGGCTAGTACTTCATACAACATACAAACTATGGGCCCTTATGTGAAAAGTTTTTCTACACTCTCCTTATGCCTGATCGGAGTTTAAACAGAATCTATCAGATTATCTTTGTTAGTGTCTTAAGTATGCCCTTGGTTTAAATATCACAGAATGGAAAATCAGTGCATATCATATCTTTCCAAGGACTGGATGAATTTACTGAGTGTCCCAAATACTTTCTTCCCATTGTATTTTTAGCTTTCTAGGCTGGCACTTCAAAATAGTGCAGCAAATGCTGCAGGAATTGCAAGGCTATTCTTCTACATTCTTACTCCCTTCTGAATCTAGATATTAACTGTTAATACTGAATAGATGTCTCAAGTATTGCTGTAGGGTACAGCATTATACCATGCTGATTTGCCTTTAATGTGCTTATACTGGGTAATGGTCACAAGCTATATGTCAAAAACATTGTTACAAATTAATTCAAAGCAAGTCTGCTATGTGCTGCTGTCCAGCTACTTAGTTTTACAGAAGTGGAGATCAAATTATATCCCAAATGTTAGAAGATCCTAACCTTTTAGTCCTTGTCCTGACTGGCTACATAATTGTAGTGGTTATACAAGTTGGGCTTGATAACTAGAAAAGTGAAATAGGTAAAATAGGATTCCCAGTGGCCCTTTTTCGTGATGCACTGGCGTTGTAGTACCCATCTTTTCTGGTGAAGGTATCTGTCCTTGTTCCAGACTTTGTTCCAACTAAGACACCTTAACTCTTCCCAGATCAGCTCATCATAACCACTGGAAAACTGCATTTCAATTCCTGCTTCGTGAGTAGTCTATGTTGCAGTTATTTCATCATCAGTTATGTCGTGAATGCCCATAAAGTGCAGGTTATGGTGCTGTATCCCAAGAGTAGACAGATCTGTGTTGGTCACGTACAGAGCAATGTTTCTCCACCCACACAGTCAGGAGGAGGGGTCACACTAAAGTGCAGGGACTATTCACTTACTGTGATAAAAATCTTAGTGTTTTATTAAATGCTGCTTAGATAGATATTTTTTTAAGGCAAGTTACATCTGGTTTTTTTTGGTTTTTTTCCTCTCCATGCTATTAATTTATGGATTCTCTAGTTGAGGAGACTAGACAAAACATTAGTCAGTATAGTCCATATTTCTCATATATCCAGGTAGATATTGGCAAGGCAAATGGAGATAAATTGATAAAAGTTTTGTAAATATGTTATCTGGAAAAAGGTGGCATTGCTTAGGAAGATATGTTATACTCAGCTCACCTCCCTGTTCAGGGAAAGAGAACTCAGAATTTCTCAGAAGTACAAAACCAAGCACCATTTCTCAGGTAGGTGAAACATTTCTTAACGTTAAGGTCTATTTTTCTTATGTATAGTGAATGCTATTAAATTCTTCTCTCCTTGGTATAACATAATCATCCTTCAATATTCTAGCAGGAAATCTCATTGACAAGTTCCCTGAAATTCCCTAATGCCTTTTTTAACAGATTTTTTATTTGCAGCAACAGAAATCCAGCACACTGAGCCACTCTGGCTTTCATTCAGTTAGGCCTTTGCCAGCATCATTCTTAGTGCACAGTGTGTGCCAGTTCTCTTCTACTCCTTGGCTGATATACTTTCTTGCCTGAATAGGCTTATCACCTGCAAAATATAATACCTCTGCCTTCTCTCCCTTCTTTATTAACCCTTGTAAATAATAACATTCCAGTACCCTGGGAACTTAATTTTTTAGGATATATTTCTCTATAGAGTAATGTTTGCATTAACATTTCTTCTCCATATGTCCAGGTAGGTTTTCCTTTAGTTTGGGGGGGTTTTGTTTGTCTTTTTTGTTTTGTGACTAGGAGAAACAAAATACACAGCTTATGTCAGAATTGGCCGTGCTGTCAACTGTGTGGTCTCCTCATCTCCACCACTTTATTCTCCTTTCACTGTCTTCCAGCAAAAGTTACAGTCTGATTACTCCTCCCCTCAAAATGTTTTAATCTATTGCCAAAAAGTCTGTGCATGGTTTCTTCAAGGCTGGGTATTCCCTGGACTAACTAAAAATATTGCCAGCATTCATACCCTCTGACACACCTCTGGATCCCAGCTGTTGTGATGGTTCTGGATTGTGATTATGTTTGGCATACTACCAAATAATTTTATGGGTTTCCTGTAGCTCGCACTACTAATTGCAAAGAGCCCAGACAATATTACTTCTGTAACTCTGAAAGGATTTGAAAGCAAAGAAGATATATGCAAGTTAAAAGGATATGGTCTGAGAGCAAGGAGTCCCAACTTCCACTGATTTGGGGGATTAAAGAGAGGAGGGTCTTGAAGTATCTCTGGAAGGAGGCAGATTATTACCTGAAACTGTTGTTCACTGGCACCCAAAGCCTTTGTTATGAGTGCCAACAGTCTGCACAGGACTGGAGGTCCTATTGCAAAGGACTGAATTCTATCTAAACACCTGCTGCTCCTACTACAGCTTCTTGTTTGCTTGTGGCTCACTCAAAAGCATTCAGGTCTCTTCACTCACCCAGCACAGGGTCATACATGCAATACAGCCAAATATTTACCTGCCATTCTCTCTGCTCTTCACATTTTCAAATTGTCCATCATTTCTTCTACCTGTTTACCCATTATTCTGAGATCAATGCACAACCTCAGATTTTAAGGTCAGAAAGAGCTTTTAGATCATCCCATCTGACCTCATTTATGATTCAGAATTTATAGTTTCATTCAGTTCTCCCTGTATGTGAAAGCATCATGCACATTCTTATGTAATTGCTATGCATAACATGCAGCACTGTGTAATTTAATAAATAATAATAAAGCATATCGAAATGGCAACTCTGTATAAAAGAAAGCTAAATCCACCTTGCAATATTATTGGCCAACTGAGAATTTCAGGCATTTGCTGGAAAGTTTAATGCAAGCTTTGAAATTTGGAAAGCATGCTTCTTTGTTAAGAAATTCTCCAGTTCTCATCATGAGCTTCTCAGAAACCATTAACATTTTTTATTTAAAGTAATAAGCTCAGAAGAAGGGGATATAGCCATGAGATAATAGCCTTTGTGAAATCACTAGGTGTGCTGAGGTGAATCCATGGGTACTCAACATAATGACAGGATCATCAGCTAATGCCTACTTTTATAGAGTTTTAATATTCTAATCACTTTTCCAAGAAATAATCTTTATATTTAAAGGTATAAGGACAGTCTTAGAGCCAAAAATGTTAAAATAATATTATGTTACCCTACGAGTCTTGTCGACAATTAGTTTTAATAGAATGTAATACACCAATCTGATTCACTAAGACAGTGAGGTTTTCAACTAAAAGAATTACAGAGGCTATGACTGCTCATTATATTTCAGCTCTAAGCCAATTCAGCCTCTCTTCCTCAGAGTCCTCAGGCTCCTCATCTTGGTGTCTTGATGAGGATGGCAAGGGAGACTGATGGTCCCTTGTGGCTGGCATTATGATTAAGCCCCTCCTGTGGCTGAGTTTCCAGCATAACTGTGGAAGTCAAGACACACTTTTGACTCCAAATTCTCACTTACATTTCATTCTTATACAGAAATCTTGATTCCTACCAATCTCAAAGACATATAAAGCCATGCCTTAATGTCAGAAGTCTTCAGGAAGTGGTGATTGTGCAAGTTTGAGACCTTTTCCAATGCAAATATCTGTACAATGTTCTTAGATAGCCCAAAATGAAAAAGTTGTTACTATTAAAATAATTTCTTCAAGCACTGCTAGCTTCTTGTAAGAGGGAGTTAGCAAAATCTTACTGTGGAAAGAAAAAGGCAGAGTCGGAGAATCCCAGTATGCAACCACATACTGCAGACCTTACTGTGTTGGAGCAAATCCCCACTTTGTCAGCCATTAACATCCTTGCAGGTATGGGTTCTCAGTTTCTGACAAATAATACTAAACTCATGAAATTATAAGGGAGGCTGCAACCATCTAGTAAGTGTCTAATAAATACAATTGTTAAAAAGAACAAGATATTTCAGAATAAGCATGCAAACTTTTATCATTTTGCTGATCAAAAGTTCATATATGTTTTCAAACAAGAAAGTTCCTTCCATCTGGGATAAGATTTATGAAAACACAAGGGTACATAACCAAATAAAGGGGGTTTATTAACTCTATTCTATAGCAAACCTACAAATTCATTTTACTCATGTGCTTTCAGATATGATTAAATAGTAGTCATGGGGTTATATTCTGATTATATCTGACTGAAAATTCAAACATTTTAAGTGTAATAATGAGGATTTTACTACTCTTATTGTGAAACTACTGAGATCCAAGTCTCCCTGTATTAAAGTAAGCAAGAAACATAATGTTACTCAAGTTACATTTTCCACTTGGATTGGCAATGTGATTGTGCATTCTTAAGCCACAAGAATAAAATCTTTGGAAACTAAAAGCAACCAACAGTACATACTGGGATGTCAATGAGCCATAAAGGCTATATATAGATTTATATAGCAGATAAATATTATGCTGTCATTAGACTGCAAGCAAGGGTTTAATATTTGGATCCTATGTCAGATTTCTGCAGAACATTACTCTCCAACAGAGAGTACAAAAAACTCTTCCGGAGGACAGCAAATCAAGAGATAGCATTCAACAACCAGGCACCCAAATCAAACACATATTTCAGTGTTAACCTCAGATGGGATCCATTGAGATGTTTATGATGTAAAGGGACCAAGAAAATTATCTTGATCCCTTCTGTCAGTTCCTGGTAAACCTAAGAGACAACAATATCATCAGTTCACATTAGGTGCTCAGGAAAAGTCATCTCATTAGCTTCAGTATTTCAGCACTGTATTCAGCTTCACTTCATGGTGGCTTCCTATTATAGAATTTGTGACTGTCTTAAACAATGAATTCTTCTTTGGGGCTTTTTTATTTTTCCTTTTATGGCAGTTTGCTGTGGGATTTCCCATTGTTCCTTATGGTTAAATTAGGCAGATATGAAGAGCTATTTCTGTTTTCCATAGCCCAAGAGGGGTTAAGAAAGCTCATCACTGTAAGGGGCTAACCACTTAATCTATCTATGTTCCTTCTATGAAACTGAGCTCAAACTAGACTAACTTTCCCTTTAAGTTTTTCTTTCCTGTTACCTAAGTCACTTTCTGTGACTAGGTCACCTGTTACCTAAGTCACATGCACAGAAGATCCAAACAAATGTCCTTTTCATTACAACTTTTTCTCCTGTAAATATTAAGAGTTCTTTCTTTACAAAATGTATTTTACGAAACTGTATTACTGAGATTTCTTACAGACATCAAACAACATTCCTGTACAACCTTTGCCTCCAGACAGCATATAGACATCCTAGTAGTCATGTATTTGTATTTAATTTTCACCCATAGTGATCAAGATGGTGATATTAAAAGCTTTAAATTTGCTAGTGGATAAATTTTGCAGGCAACCTTGTATCTGTTGTCAAACCTATTCACCCCCTAATTCTCTCTCTCTTGAAATGTTCCATTTGTGACTATTGCAGGATGACTTAGCCATGTTTTATTCTGAGATGCATTCTCTAGCCTGGTTTCCATAGAACATGGAAACCTTGCAGGAGGTCTGCCTCTGTCCCAGACATGTTCTCATCATCCAGCAGTGGAGTCATAATCCTTTCTTACTCTTCAGCATGCTCATGAACTTCTACAATAACTTCAATAGGGAAGCATGAAGAGACCTTGTACTTGGAGCATTTCTACCAAATAACCCCTGTTTAAAGATTTTGCAAGTGTTTTGAAGAGTATAGATTGGGGTGTGGAGACTCAATAATTTTGGTTTTTATGAAGGTTAAGGTGGATGTCAGGACACATACTGTCACTGAGAGAGTATAAACATAAAACTCTGCAACCTGGCTACAGCCTGCATTCCACTAGAGAAAAAAAAAACAAATATGCTGATCTGGACCAAGGACTCTATGTTTTTCCAGGCCCACTTAAACGCTAATTTAAAGATGAAACACATATAGTCTTGTCTAGTCTATTACAGAGGAATAATCTATTGATGAAGTACACAACACAAAAATTATTCTAGAGCTAAACCGAAGGACATGCACATATAAGGTTCTTGCCACTATGTGTTGAAATTTTATTTGTTGTCAGTGTTACCCACAACTGAAGTTAAGGTAGTGACAATATTTATACATCATTTCCTGAACCAGTAGAAAACCACAGACCAGCAGCTGGACAAAGCATGTTTCATGATTTGGTAAATAAGACTCATGGTGTCACCTGGGCCTCACATATAGACAAGGCTCAATACCTCACAATCTGAAATTGATTAGGAAGGTAGAAGGACATGAAGAGAAGGAAAGCTTTCATATTTTATAATTTGCTGCTTTCCTCAACCCTTCACTCTCTTACGAGGAAGATTCTTCAAGTGCAGAGCTTTCTACTTTAAAGAGTTAAAAACTGAATAAAGTGAAAATGTAAATTATTTTTATTTTGTATTTAGGTCCTCTCGTTTTTCTGTGATTCATAAATTTTAGGGAGACAAAATAATTTTATTTTTGTTGGCTTTTTAAATCTACATTTAATGTTATATCAGAAACTGTATCTGTAATTTAGATGAAGATTCTCTCATTGACTACACAGCAGTTCTATCAGCCCATACAGTACATACTCAGTTAATATATCCTTATGAACAGCTTAACAAGAACTTTCTGCAAAATTATTTTCCCACTATTATAAAATTTTTGGCTTGTCATCACAAAACCAAGCTAGGATATGTTTTAATAAAGACCTTTAAAGATATGAGGATTTATTTTCTTAGTTAAAAAAAAAAAAAAAAAAAAAAAAAAAAAAAAACAAAAAAAAAAAAAAAAAAAACAAACAAACAAAAAAAACCTGGTAGTTTTCAAAAATGTGTCTTTAATATTCAATTCTCCTCTACTGAAAAGTAGCTTGAGAAGACCAGGAGAAGTCCACAATATCAAACACCAGACACATCCATTTTTCTATAGGAATATAGACATGATCAAGTGAAATGCACCTCTCATTTTTTAGTGTGGCATAGGTTGAAAACTTTGGGTAGGCAGGAAGGGATTGGGACATTTTTTCTCTTCCTCTAATTCTGTTTCTTACAAAGAACAGGGTTTTGCTCAGGAATGTGCTCTTCTCCTAAGGATACATAAACAAAAGGCAAATAGCCCTTGAGTGTGTGACTCTTGCATGGTGAGGTCAGCACTAGTTGAGATCTGTTGAGTCAGATTGGAGAGTATGAAATTCCTCTTAAATGTGATTCACCACCCATCCACGCATCCCAAACTCTTTGTCTCCACCAAACAGGAAAGGTAAGCAAATATTTATGTAAATAAATATTTATTGAGATTTTTTTTTTTTGCTACCATACACTGAAGAAAAATTTTTTTTCCAGTTATTGTATTTGTCATCAGAATTTCTTGATTAAGTCAATATTTTTACTACATCTTGCAACAGCAGTTCAGCTCTCACATAGTTAATATAGAACTATTCACTTCCAAAACAGATGAATTTGGTTGCCTACATAAACACCTCCTTTCCATCTCACTATGTTAGTGGTTAGAATTGTACAATTATTATATTATAACCAAGATAATTTTAAAGAATTATTATTAATTATATATAACCACAGTCATTTTGCTTAGATAATGGTGCAACTTTAAACCTCTGGTTTTGAAATTATCTTAAAAGTTCTGGAATTTTTCATAGATTTAGGCCAAGAACCTGATGAGGTGCAACAATTCTAAGTGCAAGGTGCCACATCTGCATCAGGACAATCCCAGACATGAGTACAGACTGGGAGAAAAACTCATTGAGGTCAGAGAAGGACATGGGGGTGTTGGTAGATAAAAAGTTGGACATGGGCAAGCAATGTGCAGCCTACCAGGTCCTGGGCTGCATCAAAAGAAATGTGACCAGCAGGACGAGGGAGGGGAATCCTCCCCTCTGCTCTGCTCTGCTCTGCTCTGCTCTGGTGAGATCCCACCTGGAGTGCTGCTCCCAGCTCTGGGGCCACAACATAAAGAGAACATGAATGTTCTAGAGAGACCCCAGAGGATGATCACAAAGATAATCAGAGACCTGAGACCTGTAACACCTCTCCTATGAAGACAGTTTGAGAGAATTTGGGTTGTTCAGCCTGGAGAAGAGAGAAGCCTCCAAGAAGACTTTATTGTGGTCATTCAGTATGTACAGGAGTGTAGAAAAAAGAGGGAGATTTTACAAGGATTTTAAAGATACACAAGGGAAAATTATTTTAAGCTAAAAGAGCAGAGTTAGAAAGAAATTCTTTACTCAGAGAGTGTTGAGGCACTGGAACAGGTTGCCCAGAGAAGTTGTGGATTCTCCATCCCTGAAAGTCTTCAAGGAATGGCTGGACAGAGCCCTGGGCAGCCTGATCTAGTAAAAGGCATCCACCTGTGGCAGGAGTGTTGGAACTACATGATCTTTGAGGTCCATTTGGGAAGAGGGAAAGAAGGCCTATCCTCAGTGAAAAAGGATCAGTTTAGGCAATGTTTAAACACTGGACATTCACAAGTCTGTGGGATTTACTAGAATACAGCCACAAGCACAGAAGGTACTGGCAGATGTCATTGTGAGGATGCTTTCTCATATATTTGAGAGATCAAGGTGATGACAAAAGATTCCTAAAAATGAGACGCAAATAAATGGCATTCCTTGGAATTTTTTAAGTTCCAATGAAGGATGAGGAGTCTCCATTCTTGGAGATACTCAAAATTTGACTACACACAGCCCTGGGAATCTTTTTCTGGTTGACCCTGCTCACAATTTTGGTTGGGTTGGATAATCTCTAGTAGCTCTTTCCAGCCTCAATTCTTGTGTGATTCTGTGATAATATCCTGTGGAAGTTTTAGTGCTAGAAAAGTCTGATAGGAATTTTAAATGAGGGCACTGTGAGCCTTGAAATATTTCCCATTTCAGGGGGAAAAAGGAAATAAAAATTTAAAAAAAAAAAAAAAAAAAAAAGGAAAAAGACCACACCATCACCACCCTCTTGGATGCCTCTCAATTAAAAATTGATATTTATTTGAAGCAATTATTTCAGAAATCCCAGAGTGACTGCGACTATTATAAAAGCTTTTGCTTACATGCATTAAATTACAACAGTTTTCCAAGAAATCTGTTTTCATACAGTTATTTACAGTCAAAAACAGGTTCCTTGAGACCAGAGAGGTGGCTGCTTGCAACCATATGGAATCCTCTGACCAACACAGATTCTCTTTAGAAGTTCCCATCTATCTATCTTTTGCAAATGCAAATTAATCTGACTCCATAACACTTTCCAAGGCAAGAAAAGTTTATAATGCATTTGGAGGCCACTACACAGGAGAAATGAATACTTTCCCACTATGCTCCTCTTCTGTCTCATCTCCCAAGATAATTTAAAAATTTCTAATACCATATATTTGCACTTGAGCTAAAATAGTATTGGTAGTTACATGACAGTGGAAAAGAGAGAGTCCTAGAGCTGGAGCTAACTCCAGATATTTAGTGGTTATAAGTATTATACAAGCCTGTAAATTAAAGAGTGTATAAATCATAAACCCTCTCTCTTTTTTATTTTTTTTCCTTTTTTTTTTTTTTTTTTTTCCTAATTGAAGCCAAATTCCACTTTCAACCAGCAGAAATTCCTCACCCCCACTGCTCCATTGTTGGGAATCTCTGGAAAGGCCAGATGTTGGTGGCAGTAATTCAGGGGCTGAAGGAGTGCCTGGAATACCCACTGCCCTCTGGAGGACAAGAGCGTGGCTGAGCTGCTGGAACCTTCCACCAGTGCAGGCTGTAATGCATTGAATGCTTCTGTTGTGGTTTTGCCTAAGAACAAATGGGGATTGAAACTGGAAACTACTTAATGGTGCAAAAAATTAACATAGCCCCAAAAGGCTTGGAAATTTAAATCTGAGTTTTTACTCACTAATTTTCTGCAGTGTGTCATGTTAATTCATGCCCTATTTTTATGTCTTATTATGAGAAATGTTGCTTATTATAGAAGGGAAAAATCTGTCAGATATGATTAATGCCTTCATGTCTAAGAAAGTAGCCTTGTAGCCACCCAGGCTTAGGGTTTAAAGAAACAAAGTCTTAGGGAGAAGTAATTTTTTCATTTTCAAAAAACTTATATAGGTGGAAAAAGAACACGCTTTTCAGGGACAGTTTTTCAGTTTTTAAATTCCAAGCTATTGAAATGTGTACAGATGAAGTAGGCATAATTGATTAATATCTTCAATCATGTACTTAACTGGGGAACCAAATTAAAACTTAATCTATAACAAAAGATTCCCACACTATAGAGAGAGTGGAAAAATAATTAATACTATAGAGAGAGGGGAAAAATAATAAATGATGAGCCAAGATTTAAGTAGATGAACAACCATAAAATGTCATAAGTCGAGATTTGCAGGAACATTTTCAGGTAAAAGTAAAACATATTTTTCCTGTTCTATAAATATAAGGTCAACAACAGAACCAAAAAATGTTTCCATATTTTACTTTTCAGTGCAGCTACATAAAGTTAAATAAGAGACAAAACTGTCTTACCACCATTATAAAACACAAATTCCAGTGCTGGTACACACACACTTTAGAGGTAAATTTACTGCAAATAGCAATGGATAGAACTGGTCCTTTCCTGGTTGTGGTAGATGAAACACAAAGAGCCAGCACAAATGGCAGGAAACAAATCTGATTTTTTTTGTAAAATTAAGAATTTTAACAATTGTAATGAATTAACTCACAAGTCATTCTTGAAAAAACTCAAAAATCCCTTGAATAATGACAGATTAAAGAGTCTGAAAACAAGATCTAGTAAAATGCATAAAGTCCTTAATTCCATCCAACATTTTGAGTCATGCTAATGATCCTAACACAAAATATTGGTAAAGTGAAATCTGTTCTGGATGGGTCTAAGATTTAAAACAAATCATTTGTGAAGAAACTTTCCAAGATTCATTCTCTCAATAATGCTTTCTTTTCCTCAGAATAGAAGAATGGAGAGCCATGAAACCATTAGATTTTGCATCTCCAGGAGGAAACCTCCCTGAAACCTTTTTTCACTTATTGTGCAGGAAGATGACCCACAGCCAAGTCATGATGGGACATGATATACAGCCACCAAGAACAGCAGTACTCCTTGCCTTTGTCCCTGCTCTCCTCCCCAAGATCTGCATGTCCTCTCTGTCTCCTCCACGACACAGAGCTCTAGTGGGATCTTATGGAATAGTCCTACAAACACACACACACACACACACACACACACACACACACACACACACAAACACACCATTCTCCACAGCATCCCCTGGCCTTTCTGAACCCTCATCCACTTTGCCCTTGCACACCTTCCTGCACACACTCATTGAATATTTTTTGTCATTATCAGAAAATTCAATTTTGCTCTTGGGGGAAGTGGAAGTTAATGCTGCCTCCAGAACTGAAAAGCCTTGAGTGGGTCCTGGCACTAGATGAGGAATTGTATCATTCAGTGAGGAATGCGATCTGAAGAGCCCTATTCAGCCTACAAATCATTTACTCAAAAGACTACAATAGACACCAGACAGAAAATAGTATGAATACAGGGAAAAGAAAAAAAAAGCAGTCTGAATGCTGCAAACACTTATGTGTGTACTTAATGTAATGTGGATGAATATTGATTTCAATGAGAGTGCTTATATGCATAAAGCAAGGCATATGCGTGCTTATAGGATCAAGGCCAAAATTGTTAAGTACTGCAAGCTGAGCCTTAACGACTGATAAAGCAACTTAGAAATACACCAAAATATGTCAAGGAAATATTCAGGGTGCCTAGTTTCAATGCTTATGAAATGGTATCACTGCTTTCAGTCTGAAATAAGAAAAATAATCTGTTAGTAAATTAATGACAATCATAAAATTAGAATGTAGTACAAAAGGAGCACACATATGTGGCTGAATAATTCTGCCTCCTGCTAGAATGCACCCAGTTCTGTGGCAGCTATTGAAAAATGTACAAAAACATAACAGTTTATGTCAAAGAGGTGAATGATCCCCCCATTTGCAACAGCCAGGGAAAATTAAAGTTGAAAGGGAATTTCTTAGAATTCATCCTGCAAGTATGCAGACTGGGAGTTGCAAAGCCAATGGGTGATCATTTCAGGCTCCACTGTACAGCTTGGTCTTAGTCTAGCTGGACATAGTGGCCACACAAATTCTCTCATGTGCTCTGTCAGTACAATCTGAAACACTGACCCAACATTTTATCAAAATTAATTTTTTCTTCAGTCTTCTATGAAAAAGAATGGATGTGAAACACATTATGGAAATGCAGACTCTGGTTTCTGTTTAAGTGTTCTCAGGGAGACGTTAACTGCATGACCAAAATGACATTTTGGGACAGTGACTGGTAACTTAATGCTGGAGGCTTAGAAAACGTAAGACTTAATTCCCCACTCAGTAACAGCATAACTAATTTAGCAGTGATGAACATGGAAAACAGACTCTCAGCTCGGCCTGAATGCAGTTCAGATACTGTTTTCAATTATGGTGACCACTCTGTTCTGCAAGGATCTTGAGTGAGAACACACTGCTTGTGAGCACTGCTGGCTTGGCAGTGGAGAATGCTCCAACTCTCCACACCATACAAGTCACTCATGTAAAAAGTTTTTAGGACTATACCACATATTTTAGAAAGCCAAGCTGAAGGGATTTCTTGAAGTAGCTGGCAGAAAGGAGACAAGAGTCTTCCAGGGAAGGAGGCTTGGCTGGGCACTCAGTGTGCAGAGAACCCTGTGGTGAAGAGGCTGTGATATCTGTAACCCTGAAACTAGGTGGTGTAGCCCTGACAGATGTGTGGTTTCCACACTGGATAGAGATCAGAAATAAATCATCTCTGAATGTGAGATGATGGATAAGTGTCTCTCCAGATCTGGTCAGCTCTGCTAAAATGACTAGCTCATGACTGTGGTGAAAATTGAGTTTTTCAGGAAACTTCAGCTTCAGAAATTCCTCAAGAAGCTTCATGAGACCAGGATTCTTCCTTTCTCTACACTTTGTTCTAGGATTATAAAAATAACAATAATCAGATACAGTGACAACTTTCTAGCTTTCTGTCTACAGTGGTTTATTGACTGAGGAGATGACATGTCATCTACTGCACAGCCTGCTTATCCTTGCCTGTCTAGGGGACTGTGGGGGCTGAGCACTGGAACAGGCTGTCCAGGTTGTGGAGTCTCCCTCTCTGGAGATATCCAAAACCCACCTGGACATATTCCTGTGTAACCTGCCCCAGGTGATCCTGCCTTGGCAGCAGAGTCCCTTCCAACCCTAACATACTGTGATTCTCTGACCACTGTAAAGGCATAAACTTGCATTCTTTCTCATTCAAGGTAAGTTCTACTCTGATGTCTCAAGACTTCAGGAGTTGTTTACATTCTGACTTACCTTTTCCCCCCCCTCTCCTTGCCATGTGGCTGCTTCAGGACCTTTCTAGTTTTCCTTCTTTGGTTTAACTGCAATACAAATTGGTGACTGCTGTTTATCAGTCTACAACACACTGTGTATCAGTGTAAGAAAGGCTATAGAGAACAAATTCAGAAGCAGAAAAGGTAATGGTTTTTTTAGTATGCAAAGTGACTATATTAAAAAAAAAACAACCCTTTGTTTGTACAGGCTGGTGTAGAATTGTGCTACTTATCTTCTGAAGTTATGCTTTAACATAGTATTCTTTGGCCCGCCCTACAGTTTTCATCATGTGTATATTCTTCAAGAAAAAAAAAACCCAACCAAAACTATATAGGAACAGCTCAGAAATCAAACTGTTACCCCAGACTGAACAGAAAAAAACAAAACAAACAAACAAACAAACAAACAAACAAACAAAAAAAAACATAAACCCCCAAACTTGTGAACTTTGAGGATGGAGTTTCAAAATATATATGTGTACTTTAAAAACAGATCTTTAGCTGATGAAAATCATCATGCCTCCACTGAAGCAAATGAAATTATGCCAAAACACACCAGGCAAGTATTTGACACTCAATTGTGTGCAGCAATTCCCTGGTCTGTGGCTGCTTTAAGAACAGTTGAACTGGAAATTGTTCAGGCAGGTTTTCAACTTGTCCATGGAACTGCAAGGATTTTCTCACCTCTCATCAATGTGGATCTGCAGCCAAAATCTTTAAAAATATATCCCGATCTCATTCAGCTCAAAGCCATGTATTGAAATAAGACAGGCCCTGAGATGAATTAGAGGCAAAGGGCCCCTTTGCCCACTTGAACTCTGTGCAGCTTTTGTTGACATCAGTGTGAGCTGTGTCTGCAAATCAGTGACCGCCTTTTCTTATGGAGTAACAAATCTTTAGCACACAGCCTGCTTCTGACAGAGTCAGTCTTCCTTTGAAAAAGTACATTCTTTCCTTATATTCATGCAAAGATATCAACCAGCATTGCCAAATGACACGCTCAGAAAATCAGAATGCTATCCTGGACCAGCAGTGCAAAGACCAGCTGACACGGACTGTGCAAATCTGGGCAGAAAAAAAAAAAGACTTTTAATACTTATGTGAGAGATCAGGTAAAATACTTCCAAAATAAGAACATCCTAATTTTAATCATGGTAACTAAAGCCTAAAGCTAACTAACTGACAGCAACACTAATGACAGCAGAAATGTGTCTGAAGTGTAGGAAAAGAGTTGCAGGGTCATAATGCAAATTTCTCAGCATATTCAGTTAAGGCCATATTTTGCAGAAACTCATTTAAGCAATGTTAAAAGGATAAAATTTTTCAAGCATTCTAAGCATCCAAAAGCTTCTGTTCTGGCTTCATGTGTAATCAGACTTTTCAAATATCTCTATTTCCCACTTCTGAGAATTTTGCAGACCTGAGTCTCACTCTGGATATTTCTGAAATGTTGACCATACCATGTAACTTCAGTCAAGAAAGTTCTGCTTCGGCGTCCAGTAAATAAACTCCAGTCACAGGACGCACACTACTCACACATGAAGAAAACCCTTTTTGTTCTCTGAACTTTTAATCATTAAATGGTTAAAAATACTGAAGGGCCACAACTATCACCACTGAGAGAGGCAGTGAGAGAGAATGGGAGGAGGAGTGTGGTACTGCACTTTGCAAGCTCAGCAGTTCTTCAGATGTGGTCTGGCATGTAGTTCATTAAGTCAAGCAAATCTGCTCGTTTCACTCACATATACAGGCACATATGCATCAGTAGAGATAGATACATAGATTTAAACTCTCTGAAGAGTGAAATAAAGCAGTGTCATGTACATCTTTAGTAGATTAGCAGCAATAAAGATTTGAAGTTATAAAAAATTCATTGCTTTGTACTATTTCAGCACAAAAACAAGCTGAAAGTTTCAGATATGTGACAGCTAAGAGGACAATGATGATGATGATGATAATATCATTTGAACTTTCTACTTCACTTTGAGTTTCTCATGTTTCTATTTTTAATGGAATTTATGGGAACATGATAACAGAAAATACTTTCTTCCAAAAGACATTGCTTTATCAGAGCAAAGTAATTTCATTGAAACAAAATAATTTTACTTTTTTTTGGAAGTAGAAATTTTTATCAAGCTTTCCTTCAGTTTTTTATTATTGGAGTGCAGGATTTCTGGTTCTTCTGTGTTGTTTCTTTCAAAAGTTCCACAGAATGTGGGATTTCTTGCACTATGCCAGACTCAGCAATGCCTGTGTAACCAGACATAGCACATATGTTAGATTAGCCATAACATCTAATTAGAACAACTTACAGATCATAGAATAGAATATTATAGTATCATAGAACCATTGAATGGTTTGGGCTACAAGGAGCCTTAAAGATCATCAAGTTTCTACCACCCTTACATGGGCAGATCAGCCCATCAAGGCCCCATCCAAGTGACCTTGATTTTTATCAGTGTGTGACACAAAAAAAAGAGTTTTTCAAGATTTGGGATGGGATAATAGAATTTGGAGTAATGACTAGGGATTTTTTTCCCTAAGCAACATGAAGATGTCCCAACTCAACATTGAGGGATTTAGTGATGATTATGAGGTGAGCAGGTAAATCTCTGGAGATTGACAAAACCCTGTGACTTATCAATATAGGCCATAAATCTCATTCCCTTTGTCTTTTGTCAAATAAATAATGAAAAAGGAGTTTTTTAATGCAATGGAAAACAAGATGCAGGTAGATCCCTCTCCAAACTGAAGCTGTTATAAAAGATTGTAGACAGAGTGAAAATGTGTATGACTTTCTCAGTCTGCATGAATCTGATTTTTCACACTAGGACATGTCAAGTTAGAATAATAGGAAACTATTGTTTCTACAGAAAATGGAAAATAGTGCCTAACAATAAAATAAATGCATCTTTGGCTGGAATATCCACATTCACAACAGGCAAGTGTACAGAGTATTGCACAGGCCTTCTGTAGTCTGTTTTTTCCAGCTCCTTGAAGCAAAGCAGTTATGTTGTGCTGCCTAAAGTAAACATAGAAACTCAAACCTTCTGCACTTTTAGCAAATATGGGCCCAAGAGGAGCCTATTTAGTAAGTTAGATGTGATGAACCATAGCCATTTTCCCTACCTACTCCTCTTTCCATCTGTGCCAGTTATGTATCTTCTCTACAGCCTGATTTTCATGAGTAACATGTGGCATTGTCCCAGACTTAAGTTAAGGATATAATTCCTAACAATGAAAAAGAACACAAAGAACATTCAGCAAAAATGATAGGTGTAAACACAGCATACTCTTAGTCTGAGGAGGTGATTACCACAAGGTCCCTGTGGCCCAGCAGAACTCAAAAAAAGCTAGGAATTTTTGAAGTGAAAAAATACACTGAGAAATATTATTGCACACATGTGTGTATGTGTATCTTGAATACATACATGCATACGTACATATGATACATCTATACATAAAAGGAATATGTGTAAAGCAAGGCATAATTCAGAATTGAAACCAATCTCTATTGAGACTAGGGGAGACATTTCATTTGGATTGATTATTCCTCAGCTGCCCTGTTCTACTTTCTCATCTAAAGCAGCCCACACTGATGGTTGAAGAGATCATTTCTCTTGCATTCCAGTTCCTAAAGCTGTTAGCAAAAGATAAGTTCTCAGACTCCAAGGCAAGAACTTACCATGCTACAGCCCTCCTGTTTCAGATGTCATTCCTTGTGAAGAACTTACAGACCTGCAACTTATGATAGACTAAATCCTAGAGACTTCTGGCCAGATCACAGGAACAATAATGGATGGATAGAGTAGCTTGGTTTGGAAAGGACCTTAAAGATCATCTATTCCCACCAGAGGCAGGGATGTCACCATCAAAAATCATGTCTGGTGTGTCAGAGCCTGGATTCCTTCATGGTGTTGCAATACACACCAGTGATGATGGTTGGTGATATCAGTTTAGGAAGCTTGCTAAGCCATGCCATTCTTTGTAGCTCATGATTCACTCTTCCACTGCAAGTTCACTGCAGTTTCTGCAGCACAGATGAGCCTCAGGCTCCCTGTATGCCATCTTCCCTTGCAGCCTGTGACTGACACAGCGGAATTTCAGACACCATAAATTTCTTTCTGGTTAAATCAGAGTGCTCTGATGTCACCATCTGGGCAGACAGTCCAGGGGGAGGAGAAGGCATAACTGGACCAATGAAATGTCCTTCATTACCAGAGAAAAAAAGCATTTCTCAGAGATGACCCATCTCCTGCACTTGCTTGTTGAGATAGCATTTAAAATACACAGTTTTCATGCTAGAAACTTTACTTACTGAAACTAATAAGAATTTTAAATATAGCATTGTGTCTAATTTTTCTATTTGATGAATTACCCCCTTTATTACCAGATTGAAGCCCCCCATAAACTAGCTGCAAATTATCTATGGATACTTTCTTTTTCTTCTGTTTCTTACCCTCAATACAATTCTCTGCTGTAATAACAATTGTATTTGCCTGGGACTATGGAAAGAGTTAGGTAAATCAATTTTAAACAAACCATATATTGTATGCTTATATAGTTTCATTTCCAATAAATTACCTGGAATAGCTAGTCAACTTTACATGCAATCTTAATTTGAGTTTCATATGCATAACAGAAGCAAGGAAAAATGGGACAGACTTGAGTAGGGAAGGAAGATTATATGGCTACAAGCACAGTGCAATGTAAATTCATTTACAAGGGCATCTGCATCTGTATGTCCAGTCAAGTGGCACAGTGAATTGCAAGGGGATTATTGATTTCAAAATGACTTAACTGCAGTCATGCAGCACTGAGAATACCTTATTGCTTCCCTTAGCTTCATGTACCAATTTGATCATATTTTGTATATGTCTGAGCAGTCACACATATAAGTCCTGAAAATAAGGTGATTAAAAGGGCAACAACCTAACAAAAAAACAACAACCAAAAAAAACCCAAAACAAAACAAAAACAACAAAAAAAAGAAAACAGAACAAAAACAACAACAACAAAAACCCAAACCAAAACAAAAGTCTCTCACCATATAAGAGATCAGTTTTGCTCTTTATTTTCAAACACCCCAAATCATATACTTATCTATTTGAATACCTCGCTTGGAACAATTAAAATACAACTTACAGCAATGCTGAGCAGAAGCACTCTGAAAATCAGGTCTCATCAAACTGGAGTCACCCAAAGAAATTTATGTCACTTTTAAGGTTTAAACATCTAACTTCCAAAGTCAGCCTGGATAAAACTTTCTGAATATGTGCACAACATGGAGCTAAGAGAATTTTGAAATGGCCCATTGCAAGCTTTTAAAACTTCCATGTGCATGCAGGCCTGATAACTTTTAAGAACTATTTTTTCAAGAGAAGGAGCAAGAAATAAGCATCATCTCCCCTAACATATGGATTAAAATTTTTACACTGTCAGTAATTAAAATACCATGACAAATTAAGAGCTGATAAAAGGCCACAGCTAAAGATTTATGTTCTTTTTTTTTTTTTTAAAGCTTCTTTAAGCTTTACCAAATGTACTGTGCTCCATGTACTTCATCTCTAACATCTGAATCCAGTTAGCAATGATTTTCAACTAACAGGGTGTTCCTTTGCATCAAAATGTGTAGCAGGATCTCTGTGTTACGCATGTCATCTTATGACAGTCAGTTAGCTCTCTTGCTGAAGTGCATTAGGAAACTGTTTTAAAGAGCTTGCACCTTTTGTCAGAATGGTTAAAAAAAAAAATGACATTGTTTAACAGCCCTGTATGTCTTACCGTTATACTCTCCACCTTTTGCAAAGGTCAGAGAAGTGTCATTTTGTGACTGCACTAATTTATTCAGAAAGCACAGCTTAACTCTTCCTGTGACTTGTTAAAATCATGACAACACCATATCGGGTGGGGGGAAGCAGGATTCAAAGTGTAGACAACACACGTTTAGTGAGTAGCTTTTTACTTGTGTCTTACATCAATCACTCCTGACATTTCCAAGGAGAAATCCTATCTGGACCCTAAAAATCTATTTCCTTTTCTCATGACAGCTGTGGTTAAGGCAGGGCAGCTTGTACCATGCAGTTCTTTAATGATGAAGGCAGTCCTTCATGTCAACTTTCTTCTTAAAGTTGCAGTTATCAGAAATATTCCAGTGGAAAATATTTCCCCTTGTATTTGTCCTGTGCACATTTCCAATAAAAATGAGGTTTATTTGGGCAGTTTACAAAACTATCCTTCGAGGTCCACTGCAGCCAGTAAGGAAACAAGCTTCAGGTTTCCAAAAGGTAAAGCTGGTTACTCCTCAGCACAGCACCTGCTATTTCTAAGGAACAGAAGAGGAATCATAGTGCCAACTTGTCATTTGGAGTCACCCTCTCATTGCTTTGTATGAAGTGAATGGGACATTATAGTGGTTCAGTGCCTCCTGTTGTATTAATGTTCTTCTCAGGGCAGTGTAGACTCAAACCTCATTAAATATGGCTGTTTGAAATGACTTAAACATTGAATGGCATTGGGTCTGTATTATCAGCACTTACAGTAGGTCCAGAGGCTCATTGTCTGAGTTGTACCAATGCACACTTTCACTACCTTTCCTCGTTTATCTGAGAAATACCCACACTAGTTAAAATTAGAAATGTTCTGACAGTGAATTATCTGCTGCTCATTCAAATGATAGCAAAAATAAAAAAGGTCTACTTTTTATTGAGTTAATAATTACCAAACTTTTGGGGAAAGAAAATGATCTATCTTTATATTTGTGATATGCTGCCACACAAGCCTCCCTGTCACATGATTCAGCATTCAATAGCTAGACTTTAGGAGGCAAGAACAAGTACTGTGCTACACTGGAAGTCAGAAAAACTCTCCTTTTTCTCTCTGCTCTCGCTAGGTTGCTAAAATTTATGTCAGAGCTATCCACTGGTTACTGAACATTTTTCAGTGCTTTAGCTTTGGAAGTTTTTTCTCCTCTTTATGAAGGGCACTGTAATTCTGTTTGGGCCTCAGATGGGTTTTCAATGTCAATCCTAGGTCAAGTATGTGAATCTCAAGACAAGATCAGGACACATCTGGAGGACTGTGCATTACTGTCCTACCCTATTAAAAAGCAGCAACAACAACAACTGCTTAGGAGTTCCTGGGGCTGAGTATGACAGCAAAAACAGATGGATCACACTTCAGGATTTAATTTTCAGATGTGATTCCCCCATGCAGATGAATGGTTGGCACAATTTATGATCTTAAAACAGGTTAATTTTGAAAAGTCAAATTCTGTTCTATGATGTACGAGACATCATAAGAAGCTGTGATAGCCTCTTGTGTGTGACATATTGTACAATGGAACTCTGTGGTGCAGCATCTCCATTTGAAAAAGCTCATGGAACTTCACTCTCTGTGTCAGCTTGACTCGCTCCTGACCTAGCTACTCACCTTTCACCCATGGTTTGCCTTCTACCCACTACAGCAAGGTGTAAATCAAAACTCATCAACATTATAGCATCTTCATAGGTAAATCCTAACTCTGACCCATTTTTCGACAAAGGCAATTGAAAATAGAAAGCAGGAAAATAACTGTACAATGATCAGGTTCTAAGTGTCTAGTTTACATACTTGCCTCCTTAGATGTGTATCAGAAAGTTATGTACTGCTTATGGAAGAAAGCCAGTGCCTTTTAAACATTATTCATGATAAAATTCAGCCTGCCAGTCAACCACATGCCACAGATGAATATAAGCCTAAGGCTTGCAAAGATTTTTTGGGTTTTTTTTTTTGTTGTTGTTGTTGTTTTTTTGGTTTTTTGGTTTTTTTTGTTTAGTTTGGTGGGTTTTTTCCTTTTTTTTTTTTTTTTTTTTTTTTTTTTAGAATTCTATGCATGTTCTCAATATAAATATGTAATAGAGGGCCTGCTTGCTTAAGTACCCTCACCCCCCACACACACCTATATAAACACACACACACACACACAAACTGCTCCATGCATCGTTACCATACCATAGGGGTAGGCAGAAAAAGAGAATGAATCCCTATGTATTTGTCTGAAGAAAATAAGCTTATTGTATAAAAGTCATCAATATATCCTGATGCATTTTCTGCATTGTATTTCAAATTAAGTGCCAAAATGTTTTCTGAAGTTTCTGCTCATTCTTGATAAGAATCTTTAAAAATCATGCTTTATTCACTTAAATACACTTTTGTGAAAGTTGTGCAAATAGCAAATATCAGACCAATTTCCAGGTTGAATGGCACTCCTTTGGATTTTACAGAGATCCATAAGCCCCTTTTCTTTTGTGTAAGAGCCCAGAAGCTAATGTGTGTGCTTTCAACTTTGGCAATCCTGGTTCATCTGTCATGCACACCTGTGAAATGATTGTTGGAGAGATGAAAGCACAGAGGAGACATAAGCAGAGTCTATATCTATAAAGCCTTCCCTTTTCTGCTTCAACTTTGCAATAATTCAGCTCTCCATGACGCCATCCTGTTTTTACAGTGGCCCATGTGGAAACAAAAACTGTTGAAACACCCAGGTCCAAATCTGCAGTTGTCTACCTTTCAAGTTAATCAAGGGAAGACAAAATGCAAAAATAAACAAAAAGTATCCAAGAAACAACTTCTTGCATCAGACTAAAGAAAATTATTACAATTTTGTTAACAACAAGGTCTATGAGTTGTCACTTAAAAAAAAAGAATTTGTCAAAGAATTACCATCTGGGATACAGAGTTTTTAACAGTAATTGGTGAATGAAGAGATCTTAACTCCATTAAGTTTATCTAAGCACTATCATGCTTTTATTGGATTTGAGGCAAAACAAATCTATTCTAAGTAAGTATTACCCATTATTCTTCATTTCCTATTGTACCTGGTATTCCTTCAATTAGGCACATATGTCAAAGCTTGACTTAATGATAGTTAATCTTCAAGCACTGTCTGTAAATTTTCTCTGTCTGTTTCTGGATCAAGACAGAGAGCAGGGAACTACCCATTAGCTAATATATCCCTCAAGCTCAAAAGCAGAAGAGCAAAATAGAAGGAAGAAGTAGACTCAAATGATGTTTTCTCACTTCTGTAGGAAATAGCAGTCTCTTCTAACCACCTAGTGCCACGTAGTCATCTACTCCAGCCTGCGTGAATTAGAAAGAAACTAGCATAATTATAAAGCAGGAAAAAAATAGGCCTGTTTATTCAACAAAAGTCAGAAGTCTGAAACTTCCAGAGTGTTTCTTTTTCATTTTCCCATAGTTTTTCTACAGGAGAAAGAGTATTCCCATTTTGGAGAAAAAAAAATATTTAAGGGAAAGAACATCTGAGTTTTTATTAGGAAAAGGAAAGGATCTCTTCCATATTTTCAAGGCTCTTGGTACAAAGTTTACATAAACAAATATAAACAAGAAAACCAAGGTAATTACATAACTCCCCAACTTACCACAGGGATTTTTCCTTAACTAAGTATTACAAGCAAAAGTAAAATTTCCTTAACAGAGCACAACCATTCCCACATTCCCATTCTCTTGCAAGCCATTGATACCAACCCATAACAGCTAAAGTCAAAGGCCTAAATGTTTACATAATCAAACTAATCTGTCTCTTCTCATCATAGGAATCTGTTCTCTGATATCTGAATGTATTGTGAAATACAAACATATATTGTGGATTAAGCATATATATTTCACATAAATGGCACTATTTATGAAGACACTTCTTTGTTTGAATGCTTGCAGTAGATGTTGCAGTTTGGGAAAAAAAAAAGAATTAAGAGTCCCCAAGATATTTATTAAATTTTAAAATGCTAATACCATCCTCTTTTTCTTCTTTCATTCAGATGACATTTATTCTTATCAACAATCCCTCACCAAGACTGTACTTGTCATATGGCAGTAAGACAGATCCAACATGCCCTGCCCCTACCACCAATACAGTTTTACATTCATAAGCATCCCAGTTCCTGCCAGAACAAAGTTGTTTTTATACAGTAGCCAGGCTGAGCCCATCAGATCTCTTGAGCCCAGGATTTCTGGGCTGTGTTGAGTGGGCATGGCCAAGACCCAAATGTTATTCCATACCATCTTAGGTCATTGTCAGGAACTGGGAGGAAGGGATTTGGTTTTCTGGCTTCTCTGAAGAAAGTTGTTCCTTTTCCAGTGGGGAAAATGAGGGTTCAGTTGGGTCAGGCTTTGACTTGAATGTTTTTGTATATGAATTTTAGTACACTCTCTTCTAGTACACTTTTGTTATTAATATAGTTGCTGTTAGTGTTTGTTTTCTTATCTCTCTGCTGTTTCCAGTACATTTTTCTTGTAATTTTTTATCTGTTAACTTTTATCTTTCATTATAAAGTCCATCCCCAGAGTGGGAAGGAGAAGGGGGAAAGGGGGGAGGATGGGGAAGTGAGTGGAGTCTGATTTGGGAGAGTCTTGGGTGCAGAGGGAGGGAGGGTACCAAATTTGAGGAATGCTGCTCCTAAAACCACAACATTGGGCCACACATAGGCAAGATTTCTGAAAATAACTAGCAGTTCCAGGTACTCAACCTGTGACACTTAAAATAATATCATTTTTAAAGTCCAGGTGCTTAAAGTCTTAAATTGTCTCCTTCCTTGAACCCTGGTCACCTTGAAACTGAACTGCCCTTAACCTATTATCTAAATTTAAAATGGTTCTCAAAAATCACTTTCATCCCAGTCAATAAGGAAAGTATGCTATTTGCAAGGCCATTTGTGTATCATGACTAGAACATTTAATGTTTAATTTTAAAATGATAGTCATAAGATATTTCTGACCTACATAAAGTGGTCTTAGAACCCCTAATATCAGAAATATGACGGAGACTTAGAGGTCCACATAACTGCACTTAGTATAGGTTTAGAAATATTGCTGAAAAATTATACCTGCACAGTATTCCCAATCTGTCTAATTGTCTTAAAGAGCTGAAGCCACTAAGTATCTTCAGCTAAATTTCTTAGTCAGTAAAAATAACTCAAAGTGAGAATTAATAAATACACTCCAAATCATTCTTTTTTCTATGAGCCCTCTCTCAACAATTTTTCTTCCAACTAAGTAATTCTCACACAGAACATTGTGACTTGCACTAATTAGTTAAATTTTTCCCTTCCCCCACCTCCCTGCTTTGTGTTGAAGTAGTTGCTATATTGCAAAGTAATTGGTTCAGGGGTTAATCCCTGGCTTCCTTTCTATCTCAGAGGCAAGAATGTACAAATATGTCCACTCTTTAGAATGTTATCACAGTGCCCTCTCTTGTCAAAAGTAAATCAAGAGGGACTAACAACAGATAAAGGGTGTGGGATTTGGTTTTTCATGTGAGGGGCGAGAGGGGAGGGAGATGTTTTGTTTCGGTTGGCTGTTTCCGGAGTGTTTTTTACACACCAGATTCAAATGTAACTTTCTCTCAGAAGACTCACTGAGCAGAGACACCTTAATGAATTGCTCAAATGTGTTGCTAAGCTGCATACGAAGAACAGACATTCAGGAAACTGACACCAGTATCACATATGTTTCATAGCATCACATTTTATCCTTCACCCTGAAATTCAATTATTTACTATAAACTGGAACAATAATTGTAAGATTAATCCAAGCCTATGATACAAATTAACTTAATTTGTCTGCAATTGTTTAGGAAATTGCAAACTTTTGAGTTTATAAACAGTTGCAAATGCCGGGAATAATTCAAAGGCTTGTGAATAGGAAATTTCCATGACAGTTATGTCAGGCAAATTTAACAGGAAATAAATGTAACTAAAAATGCCCATTTTCTTCCAGCACATAAAACCAGCAGAGTTTTCAACAACAACAACAAAAAAAGCTGTTTTATATTTGTGAATTCTGCAAGTTAAACTTGCCACAATGATGATGTGTAAAATAAGAAGGAAGATAGATAACATGGAGTGACACACCTGAAGGAAACAGCTCCCTTTATGGAGAAATGAGGATTTAAGGTATAGCCTTTTCCCCAGGTTTCTGTTGGAATACAGAGAGGTGGACATGATTGAAATTTGCATTTAAATGGAAATGGTTAAAGGTAAAGGCACAATGTTTAGAAAAATGAGAGTATCCATTTTTCTAAGAGGGAGGCATACTGTTATTGTATACCATTAAGGTGTCACAGAGCCTAAAAATGTTTAGAAATATTAGACACTGCTGCAGAACAAAGAACAGCAAAATGCCATTTGGAAACGACTATACACTGTGAACGAATCTGACCGAATACTACATCATATACAATTGTCTTTAATGTTTTCTGCTGCCATTACCTAATGTGAGTCCTGTTCACTAAACAGTAGAAGATGTATTAGATAGCTTTCTGATACTTTTCTACTGCAATATAATCCAGAATCCATTCATCATTCTATCCTGGTGATTTTTGCAGGTCTTTCTCCATAAGATACCACCAGACCCTAAAATATTTGCCTGGTACACTTTCTGAGAACACACTGTGAATTTTAACTTTGTCACATGAAAACACTGATGTGTTTCTGTGATACCAAAGAGGAGACACACATATTGCTAAAGATAATGAAATGCAACAAGTCATGGAACTGTTCACATCTTGTGTTGACTGGAAATTGCCTTAGCTAATATTTGTGTATGAATCTAAGATGGACACAAGAAAATACTTTCAAGAGAAAAAAGCAGAAGACAGAAAATTCTTTTCAGTCTTCCTTTCCCAGATGAAAAGGCAGCAAATAAACTTTGCATGTGCACTGCCTCTTATTGAAACACATAAGCACAAATATACTAGTATTCTATATTTTTATAAGTGGAGAGTACAAACGTGTGTGTATGAATGTGTACATAGACAATAAGAGATTTACTCACTAAATCATCCTATTTAAAAAGGTTTGGATCTTTTCACATCTAACTTTTTTAAGCAAGTGAAAATTATGAAACTTGAAAACATTTCGGTGTTTGACATTTTCTCACGATTATAATTTTTCTCTAGCCTTTTTCTCTCACCTCCTCTCACCTTCTCTAGCCTCTTTCTCTCACTAGTTTTCAGTGATGTTAACCCTCTACTTTAAAATAGCATTGTTGCAGCTAAAATCAGAAGGTACTGAAATCTCAGTCAGCAGGATAATTTTCAGAGCATTTATCTGTGAGAAAACAGAAAAGACCAGAGTTGTCTGCAGTAAAGCTCCAAGTAGAAATTAGCTTTAGCAATTGCAGCTCAGTTCAGATTCATATTTACCCCAAATCTACTACAGGATTTTAAGAGTCTTGCTTAGCCTTTCTGAAACCATAAAGGTGAGCTCCAACTCACCTCTCTTCTTCCTGTACTGACATGAAGGATTATTCTGTTTTTCCAAGCCAATGAGGTTTTGAGCTTATGAACATTTCTTCAGGAGGGCCTTAAACTCCAGCCTGGATGGTGTTAGCTCATCTTACACAGTGCTTCTCCCATCACCAGTCTCTCTGTCTCCCAGTCCCTCCTGAAAATAATAAAAGAAAAAAATACTGCCCACCATAATATTCACAATTGAAACACAGGCAAAAGATGGATATTTTGTCATCCTCCTGTTGGGTTAGGATCCTTTTGAAGAAAAAGATTCACTTGCATATCCTGGCTCATGCAACCAGGTTTATGGCTGTTACTTACCAGAATGTAATAAAATAAATCAGTTCTTGACAATACCTGTAAGATTCTCCATTTACAAAAAATAATCCCTTGTAACTGAAGGCTGACTTTAACCCTTTGCATACTCTCAGCAGCAGTCACCTTGTCAACTGAAAATTTTTGCACTCTTGATATGATTTCAGATTGGTGTTATATCAGGGAATTTAGTCTTGGATGTCTTTGGTAAGGCATTTAGCAAAAAAATAAACCAAAACACTGTCAAAGGTGTTGGATTAAATGGCAATAACTTCAGCAAGAATTAGACTTAAACCAACATTGAGCTGCCTGATAGAGGAGATGGAAGTCTTCTCTGGTCTTTTTCCACAGACACAGGTGTCCAAGAGCTAAAAGGTATTTGTCTCAAGAATTTGCATTCCAGTTCTCAGAAAACTGCATACAAGTGTGCAGCATGGACCAAACAAAGTCAGATCAGTGCCTTTGTGATTAACTGAATTGGTCCTTGCACAACTGGTTTAATTAAGGCTGACCCTTAGAATGAATCATACAGAGCTGCAGACTCCTAAACTAGGTCATTTTCACTAAGGAAAAAAAAAAAGTATAATAAAGGAAATCTTCAAGTGACCTCAAAAAGATAGGCCCCCCAAAAGAGTCCACATTTTTATTTAAATGTCATGTATACCCCACATGAAAAGCCAAATAGTTCAAATGTATACATCTCCACCACTAAAGGTTCTTTTTTTCTTACACCTGTGAGTGTTTCCACTTCCCAAGACTTCAACCATCTGCACTGTCAGGGACCAAAAATAAAATTGTAATTGAAATACAGATAAGATAGAAACCTTTAATTTACCTTCTCCCTGAGCAACAGGACCTTTCCAGCTGCATCTGATATACTTTTCTTTTTCATGCCTGGGCTGGTGCAAAATTATCTTTAGATAAAATATTTTAGGGATTTAGGGATTTTGTGTGCCTCAGGACAAAGGACAGTGTTTGTGAAAAGATCACTGCCCTCTTTTTGAGGCAAAATTCCACCCTTATTGAAATTTCAGTGTAACAGAAAAGTATGCCATTTCATTACCATACTATCTGTCATAGACTGTAGTCACTTTTACTACAGAAGTGCTTGAACATCAACATCTGAGTGTCAAAAAGAACTGGTAGTAGAAAATGACGTGTATTTTCCCAATAAATCCATTGGGCATTTTTTTTAAGCTTTTTGATCTTATATAAGTGAACTTCTTTTTAGCACACTACAGAACTATATGCAAAACTCATTCCAGGAAAATAAGATTATGCCGTAACTTGTTTGTCTGACATCATTGGGTCCTTCAGTAGACATTTGTGAATTGATAAACAACAAAACCAGGAAGTGTTGAAGAGAGAGGACAATGGTATGACCCCCATTCAGGACTGAAAATAAAACATTTCTACTAAAACATTGAATAAGTTCGAAATAAACTCCTGGAAGCATATATTTTTAATAAAAATATGTGATTACAAAGTTTTTCAACTAAGAAAAATACAGACCACGGTAAAATACTGTAAATATGATAAAACCAACTTTGAAGGAATTATGCTGATTCATGGTGCCTGAAGATGCCAATAACTGAACTCGCATAATTTAATCTATTTCCCAGATAATATTTTCAGAAATTACTCTTAAGAAGTATTTCTGTGCTCTTACTTTATTACTTGTTTTATAAAGTACTCTGCTGAAGGTAGGCTAGATCTTTCCTTAATGTTCTGCATTCTGATTAATAATATCATGGACCATTCTAAGTATGTTGCTATGACAAACACCAATTCTCAGTCTTGAAGGGCAGAAGCAGAGTGATTCAGTAAATGTCTCAATTCACTTCCCACATGTGTGCAATGCTGTATCTGATCAAAAACCACCTGCAAAGTAGTGGGAAGAACAATACTGAAACATCTAAACTGAACTTATTTGATCATTGCAAGTCTCAAAGCCACTGCTTCTGATTTATTGCATCTTCCCATTAGATATCAGAGGAGCATCCCTTCTTCCCATCCCCACCACAATTCCTCTTTATTTCAGATAATAGAAATAGGAGTGTTTTAATTATAGAGTCATTCAGAAAAGGACAATTGTTGGTTATTTAACTTGTATAGCACCTAGCATAGTAAAGGTTCCTTCTCTGATCAAGCAGCATATCAAGCCCATGAAAATCAAGACATGTAACAAGTGTATGACTCTACTACTCAGGAAAGAAAGACAGGAAGAGATGAAATTTCACCCAGCTGGATGGCTGATGCTCCAGACTGCCCAACACCACAACTTCAAGTCATAGAAGAAATTAGAATATCCAGAATATTATCATTTCCCTGTTTATATCTACACTCTTATTCCTGAAAATGTGTTTCATATTATCACTTCTTCATGATGTTTGGCACTGAGTACTGCAGTGTTAGTACCTGGATAATAACTATCCCAGCTGTTTTAACTGCCTAAAGTCCTTCCACAGAAAATCAAATTTCCTCCATTATTCACTATAGCAACGGTGACAAGGGAATAAAAGTAAGCAAAAGGTTTTTGCCATAGTCTTCAGCAGATATCCCAGACACTATTTCAGTCACACTGAGTAAGCACTTCTGCTCAGCCTTCATTCATGCATTCCTCTTTTGGCCATAAAACTGCGGATTAGGATGGAAAGATATGACTGGAGAAGTCATGCCAAAGCTGTGAAGAAGGGAAATCCCTTTTCTTCTGATAAATCCATGCAATAAATGATTGCCTTCTTCAAAGACATGCAAACTACACACTTACATGGCTTACTATTTAACCTGGGTGTGTTGATTTTACAAATATTTATGCCTCAAGAAACCTCATATTTTTAAAATATCATGAGTGATATTCTGCACTGGATCTATACTTCTTTGAATTTGGGGGTTTTTGACTCCAGGCCTCCACACTTTAAAGTATCATTTTACTTTTTTCCCGAACCAGTCTTTGTTTCCTATTTATGTGCTAATGAGCTCCCTGAACAGTCAAAAAGGAGTCCTGGCTGATTATTTACACTCACTGAAAACTTAGCCTGTTAATAGCTGTAAAAAGAAGGAAAAGATAAAAAGGGAGAGAAAGAGCAAGACACAATAATGGATAAATAGATAAAGTTGTAGGAAAAGTTTAGGCAGAGAAAAGAAAGGAAAAAAAAGGAAAAAAACCCAAATGACAGACTATTCTTCCTCCTGCTGTTTCAGTGATAGCTATTAATGCATTTTAAAGTCTTCCAGATTGGCCTTAAGAAATCAGTTATCCTGGTCCTTTTTTCAGTAGAAAGACCCATGGGAGCTATTAGCAGTAATCTAAGTTAATAAACTGTAAACTAACTTTTTTTTTTTTTTTTTTTAAAGAAGGAAAAAAACCTGACAACCTTTGACAAAATAATTGCACCAGTTATAAAGCAACCAAATGCTGGTTAACAGTCGCATCAAGCCACTGGGGTGGAAAGAAGATATCCATAACCAAGCCTCTCCCAATGAAACTGTTTGTTTTCTCTTATTTAAAGTGTTCTTTAAAAAAATAAAATACTTTCTTTGCAAGCCGTAAAATGTTTGAATAATGTCTGATGGTGCTTATCCACTGGGTAAAGTCTCCAGTTAAAATAAAGAGAGGATTTAGGGCTTGATTCACAAAACACTTATCTGCAACTTATAGAGCCCTTTATGTTAGAGAAACAGGGCATTAGCATGCAAAAAGCAACAAGCACTCTGAATGCCACTATTTCCTATCCACAGAATAAAACTCATCATGTGCAACTCCTCTGATATCAGCCACAGTCTCTTGCCTACATATGAGAGGTAAACAATATATCTCCAAAGAGGTGGTTTTGGACTCTAGAGACACAGCTCCCCATTGTCAAATATGCCATTTTCTTCCCTTCCAAACAGCAGCAATATTGACAAACATAAGAGATTGTAATGGGAGCAACTAGACATGAGGGTACTGCTGGGTTTTCTGATGATCCAAAGAGCAAAAAATGGGGATATAAATAAACCATTGAATAAACCATTTTTTAGTTTTCTGAGTGCTATACCTGCATACTCCTAATCTTTTGAACTTCATCTGAGATAGAGGTTCAGAAAAGGTCCAGTTCCTCTTCCTCCATGCCAACTTCAAAGGAGGAAGCGTTCTAATTTTTGGTTTTGGGAAACTCTGGATGGAGTTTGCTCATTTGTGTATCTTGCACTGGGTCAGGAGGGGAGAAATCATGTAGACATGGATGGAGTTCAATCCTCCAGCACACGTATCTCACCTTAATGCTGGTCCAGCAAGAAGTTTTCAAATATGTCATCTGGAAATTCCCCTGGCATTAATGTTAGGAAGGACTGCAAGAAAAATGTGCTACAAGGAAAAAAGTGTCTTTTCATCACCAGGGATATATTATTCCTGGCATAACCTAAAAGATTAATTTAGCCTAAAGCAATACAAGGGATCCTAAAGACCAAAACCTTCTGTGCTTCCCCAGTTTCCTCACCCTTCTTTGTGCACCCATACATCAGCTGTACAGCCAGACTGATCTTGCCTTGCCTGCTGCATATTTGATCTCTATTAGCTGGACAGTAGCTGGCCAGTGCTCAACCAAGAGGTTTAGGTAGTTTTCTCAGAAAGAGATGAAGATGGAAAATATTTCAGCTGGGCTGCACTCATTCTGGTATTCCTGCAAGATACAAGAGCAATGAAGTTACAAGTTGTTGTGAATTGTTAATTGGTTAACTCTGTATTTCAGTGACCTACTTACAACCTGGATTTTGGAGCACTACTGCCCCAAACTATAGAGTTATAAAAGTAACACAAAAAAATAAATGCAGACATTGTAGTTCATAAAAATATATGGAAGACTAATGTACTTTTTTCCTAAAAAACCTGTGCTTTACCACGGTACATGAAAACAAATGTATTAGAGGAATGGAGAAAATGTTATTTCTACTTTGTTCAAAAACTATCTGTACTCATCCATGTTTAACAAATCCTCTTGTAGCCTTGGTGAAACACTGTTTGAGGGTATGATAAGGCAAGGGAAAATGGTCCTCAGTCACTTAATTTTGGCCTTTGGCCAATATTATTTTATTAGACAGCCACAAAAACAAATGCTTTGCATCAAGTTTCTAAGCATAGAAAGTAGGTATTTATGCCCTAAACAGGGCAGGTCACAGGGCTATAGACACTTAATAGGCAAACTCTTCTGCTTACAGGCCCACAGAGACCATACAAGCACAACACTCTTGTCTGGGATATTTAATATCCAGAGCAAATAAATACCCATACCAGGGGTAAAATTTTAAATCCACCCCTAGTCAGTGGTAAGACTCTAACTGACTGTAATGGAGTCATGATTTCACTCCAGACACACATGATGAGAAGGACCTGTGGTGACTTTCATGGCTTTAAGGAAAGCTGGGAGCATCTGCTAAACCAGGGCCCTCCAATTCCCTGCAGCTCCCTTCCATCCAGCTTGACTCAATAGAAAACCCATCAAAACCAGTGGGGTCTTTCAACTGGCTACTGCTGGCTTTGGATTAGGATTATGACGAGAACCAAAATCATCATTCTTCCCTACTAAAATATTGAAAATTTGTCCTTTAATAGCATTAATTTATTACACTCTGACTATTGGTAAAACAATGGTTATAATATTTCCATCTGGCACATACCCTGTGGAAGCACAGCTCAGACTATGTATCACTCTTCCTGGGGGCTGAATGCTTTGCACTTCTTGTTGACTCGGGCCATTAATGCTAAATTATCTACAAGGGCCCATTTCTTTTTAAAACTCCCCAGTCTGCAAGCGAGCGTGCGTATTTTAAGCTCCGGTTCGAGAAGTCCGAAGTTTTCTATGGGGATTATTGAATTTTTACATCACAGCCAATCTGAGGGGTTCTAAAGCCTTCAAACAACTGACACCATATGTCTGGGTACAATGGAATCTACAGAATTATCAGCAACAGCAAAAATGTCTCATTACACACTGAGAGCTACAAACACATAACAAGTATATTGAGTAGCATGTATAGTTGCAGAGAAATTAATCGACTCAGATGCATACAAAGGGATTTCTAAACTGCTAAAAGCATATTTTGGTGAAGAAATGCACTCTGCCAGGCTGTGATTTGCAATATAATAAATAATCCTCCTAAAATTCACTTAACTTTCACTCTACCTAATGTGAGGCTTCACAGATTGTAGAGAATATGCTTTCTGTGACACAACATGGGAAAAAAATTAAAATAGTTTTTCAGGTCAGTAAAATATGTTCCCAGAATCCTGGTAAATACTTCAGAATGTATTGTATTTGTATTTAGTGTGTTTATATATTTGTTTGTTTGTCACATGCCAGCAGAATTCTACCAAACATTCACCTCAGATATTTAGCAATGTCTACAAAATTATAGCTGTGATTTTGGATGGGGAATGCAAAGTGAGGATTCACATTCAGAAATCTGGTTCCACGAGAGAAAAAAAAAAAAAAAGAAAAGAAAACAAGAGAGGAAAGTGCTGGCATTATTTATTCACTTATTATCATACAATCTGGACTAAGTCATAGGAAGATAAATTTTTATGAGCAACTTAAAAATAGTGAGATATAAATGGAAGTAATAGTGGATAATAATAAATGGTAGTTAGCAGTATTTTTCACTGCAATATCATCTTTTATTCACAATTATCCAGTATCTTAAAGAAACAGAACCCTTGAATATTTTACTCACACAAGTGAATGAATAGTGCTGCCACATAAAAATGTGGGCATTCCTTTGAGTAAGTGTTCCCCAACATGAAATACAGAGTTCTCATTTGGCATAAGAAATGAGTATTTTTGTGTGGCATATGTATTGCTAAACCTTACAGAGAAAATGAGCGATGAAAAGGATAAATACCTCGCAGATCTGGTCAGATATTTAAAAGGAGAAGGGTAGACATTTGAACTGATAGTGAAATGATATCAAATGCTTCTTCAAAGCATGTTACTTTTTCACAAATGGTTCACCTTTTGTGAAAGTTCATCACATTTATTTATATTTTTTTTTATGATATACTTTTCACCAGAGTAAACCTCATTTAAGAATCTAAAATTACTTTCCAGAAAGTTCTGGGCTAGTAATAACTGAAGCAAGAATAATATCAGTTATCTTTTGAACAAGAGTGAACAGTGAGCAGTTCACTGCCATTAATGATTCTTGGGGATTTTAATTATGGTACAAGTCAAAGTTTCTGATTCCAGAGTAGCTCATCCAGTAACACCAGACAAACCTCTGCTTTTCTCACTGTCACCTTATATGAGATGAGTAGCAGAGGTGAGCCTTGCAAAAGCTGTCTGTAAATTACTGTAAAGTTTAAAATGTTTTATACTGAATAATTATTATTTATTAGCTAGAATTATAATTAATTAAATTAAATTTGCATTGCATCACAAATGGTAGCATAAGTTCTACCACTGATTGCAAATATCAGTTGGGATCTAAACTGGTCTTACTCATTCACAAAGGGGAAGCAGATAAAAGATAAGTATTTGTTTTTCTTTTTGCTGCTATGTCTATCAAAATCTTAATTTAAGACTTAAAGGCAAGAAGAATAAAAGTTAAGTATATATAAATGTTGAACCAAAGCCCAGAAATTAAAGACCTTATTTCCTTTGAGAAGAAAAGTTATATTTCCAATTTATTCTGACTTTTCATGGCACAGAGTAGGAAGAATGCTGTACAGAAACAGCTGTTCCCAAAAGATTCTCAAACACAGCTTGCAGCATGGTGAATTTGGAGGAGGTGAAATAACTATCAAGGCTGCAGGCTTTTACTCCTAACTGAACAAACAAATATTTTAAAGTGAATTTCCTAAAGATTTCAGCTTATTTTCTTTCCCTTTACTCATTAGCCCTCTACTACTAAGAGTGTAAATTTAATTGCTGAAGGAAAATTTTCTTCTGCCTGATTGCAGTTTGCAAATCTACTGCAAACTAATCTTGAAAAAAACATCAGTTCACTCTCAATAGAAAACCTCAGTAGAGAAGTACCAATAGCACCTCACTTGTGCTCTATCAGTGGGAGGTAACTTGTGTTGTGTACAGCAATAAAAGTATTCCTCTGACCTTTTGTGAGTGTCTCCAGACCAAAAAGGTAAGTAGCCATGTAACTCACATGGCAAGTCATAGGTGACAACAAAAATTTCGGATTTGACCCTTGACAGTGAAAGAAATGAGTATTCTTGTATGAGAAGAGGTGTGTTTCTCTTTGGGCTGGGGACATTCTCCAGCTGAATTACCTTTAGATGTGGCTGTATTAGCTGCTAAGGGAGCCCATTGTGCCAGCAGGCAGAAGAAGGAAGCTCTGGATGGACTCCAGGCTCAACACGAAACATCTCCGTCTTACCAAAATTATTTTTTTTTGTAATTTGAATAGGACACCTTTGGAGGACAAGGTGGCTGTGTCTGAGCCTCAGGCTGGATGCTTTGCCTTTAAAGCTGGAAGTCCAGCTTTCTTATCCTCTGCAAGGATCACAAGTCCAGCTTGTGATGTGCTGCCACACAGGTCAGAGAGGCTCTATGCTTCCATGAGGTACTGTAAGTGCAGACTGGCATGACAGAGATGGAGGTCTATGTTTTTGTGGACCCAGCCATCCTCCTCCCCTGTTATTGCCCCCCTGCAGATGCTGGTTTTTTTCCCTCAGCTCATTACTGGAGTGGAGACCAGGAGTTTAAGTATCTTCCCACTACAGAATAAAGAAATCTACCACAAACCATGTAAAAAAGTACAAATCTAAAATGAAATCATATTGGAGAAGACAACTAAACACTATGAATAGAGTTTTATCATCTTGATGGAGGATTATTATGATGATTGATGATGATGATGATGATGATGATGATGATGATGATGATGATGATGATTCTTCATGCAAAACATGAACATACAAGATTTTCTATTCTCTCACCAGACCTTGATTCTATGGGAGAGGGTCAGAAGCTGACACACACACTCGCAGAGAAGGGAATTTCTCTTGCAGTGACCACAATGAATGTGTTTGCTGAAAGAAAATATAAACAGAGAACACCTGCAATTTTTATATTTAAAGAAAAGCAAAGCATAAAAACAAACCTTATTTCCTTAGATTCTAACATTTTGGTAGCAAAAATTGTTCAGTTCTAATTCAGTCTCTTCAAAAAAAGACTTCTGTTACCAAGGTTACTTTTTGAACCAAAATTAGATATTTGATTTACAGAAACATTTTAACTATACTGAAAGTGCTGGTCACTTTATACATTTGTTTTGAATTTTAAATTATGCTGTCTAAACAGCAGTGTCTAAAAAGTAGATTGCCCTTTTTGCCCAGGCATTTGTGTTTCTCATGACTGCTGGGATAATCAGTTGTGATACTGTAATTTAAAAAGCCATCCAAAGAAACTGGAGAGCCATCAGCTTTGGTTTAACAAACTTTCTAGAATAAACTTACTTAGAATGGTGGGGGCTGTTCTGGGAAACTCTATAAGTAATTCAGACTTTTTCCAACTACTCAGATACCTCCTTGCTGTAAAGATATGATATTAAAGGATCACAAACTTTTAATATATTCTTGCCAAATTATTATTTGACTTCCTTTTCATGACTCTCTAAAGTGCAGGGAGATTTTTTGTGAGCGCTTAGTACTCAAGTCAAAGTACTCAATTAGCATGATCAGGCTAATTCTATGCTGCCTGAAGAGTTTCCTACATTCTAAAAAACTTTCAGTGGTGATGAGTATTTAGAGAAGAGATTTTTTAACTACAAAGTAGTCTATTATTTCAACTAAGAATTGCATGAGGAAGGAATAAACTTGAAGTTTCTGGATTTTGCTCTGGGGCTTTCAGAGACCAAGTGAACTCTTGGCAAGATACATTTTTCCATGAAAACTACTTGAGAACCACATGGCAAACTTCTCAAGGTTTGATTTGTCTCCTTTTTCATGCAACATAACAGAATTGTTTCTGATATCATGACATGTTGCAGGTGGAAAATGGCTTTCTGCCTTCTCTTCCCACTGGCAATTCATTCCAATGGATTTCTGAATATGGAACTGGGTTAAGACTGCAAATTATGCATTAGATAGCCATTGTGAGACATTCCTTGCATATTGCACTTCATTTGACTTAGTTTACATTTTCCTTATAACTGTTTCCATTTTCAGGTTATTGTGGAGTATTGCAGTTTTTGATGTAATCCTAACATCCATTTTTAATCTAATTTTTCTTGTTATATATTTGCATTTTTCCTAGAAGTCTTAAAGAACCACCTGCCCCGTTGTAAAACAAACACTATTCAATTCTCACAGTACTTGAGTATCACTCATTAACACTTGGCTCAGCATTCTTCCCCCTTATGCCACAAGTGAGATAGATCAAAAAACAGCCCATAGTGGATCTGAACCAACAGGATGAGAGCTATTACCCAATTTTATTATCTCACACACTCACTTACACATCACCATCCCCAGGTCTCTGTTTGCTAAATTTTTACTTCCCTTCTGGGCAGTTGGACAGAAGTCATGGTGGACATCCCTTGGCATTTTGGCACTGGGTCTTTTTCTGGAACCATTTTCAGGCTCTACACAGTCTATATGCAGAAGCCAAACAGATGAGCAGCCATGCACTTGCTAATTTAACTCTTCTTTGTTAACTGGAGGATTCAAGATGTGCTACTTTTATTCAGTCCAGGTGTTACCAAAATTTACAGCCAGCCCATAAAGACTGCAGCCAGCAAGCAGCACATTTCTGCTTGAGAGTTCAAAAGTTCTGTTTCAGACATCCCCCCACCCAATTATCTGTGGCTTTTTTGCATTCAAATTTTAAACTATTTTTTTCGTTTAGATGCCATTTTCTGACTTACTTTAGCTGATATGTTTTTGCTGACTTTCTCTGTATTGCAACAATTAAGAAAAGTGGGAGGTAAAGCCACGTGTTTTAGTCTGACCCTGTATGGTCCAGAGCATTCTCCACATCTGCTTTAATCAGATAAAATGGAGAATATTTAAAAGCCCTTAGAAGCCCAACATCCCCCATTCAAGCAGCACATAGCTCGAGGTGGGGCTGCCACAGCCACTACAGACCTACCTGTGATCCTCAGCCTTTCAAGCTCCCCATAAAAAGTTAAGAACTTTACTCACCATGTCTCAAAAAATGTTAAGTAAAACAAATTGAACTTATTCTGCGTTAAGATATGCTTGAAGGACCTGTGCTTCATACCTGTGTAACTCTGCGTTTGCAATAAGACTGTAATTATAGGTCTAAACTACACTTCAGTGACTATCACTTGAGGATGTATTTGCAAATACTAATATTACATTTACTAACTGGAGAATCATATAAAGAGATAGGAGAAGAAAGAGGGGAAAAAAGCCCTACACGTTTACTTTCCTGATCAATGTTAACGAGCAATGTCCAGGGTACACATCAGAACCATACAGACCCACCTTTATCTGCACAGATAACTTTACATAGGTCTGTGGTCAAATCCCACAGGGGCTTTACTGTAAAGCTCACTAAGAAAACATATTCATGTTTTAGATGGCTAACATTCTTACCACATAATATTTCTGAATTTTCTTTTTTTCCTGTGATAATGTTCACAGTTTTCACTGATATTTCATTGGTCAATAACAAAAAGAAGGCAGTAAAAATGAAATAAAGCACCACGGAAAGGGGGAAACTTAAATGGAATGGGACATAAAAATTCAGGACATCTATGTTATCATTAAAAAAAAATAAGAAGAGGGAGGAGGGAGAGATGGATGACAAAGTGAAAAGAAAAAAAAAGCAGCAACTCTTTTATGTGAAGATTACATTTAAAAATAACCAACTAACAGTCTGCACTTTTCAAAAGACTGACGTCCTGAAACGCATTTAGATTGATGCAGCCTGAGCCTGAAGTTCTCTTGCTGAGTAAACAGTCAAGTGTTCTTAATAGGAATTGCAGTTTCTCGACATCTGTTGGGGAAAAGGGAATGGTGAAACAACAATTTAGATTGAGATTGGTTTTGTTAAATGCATTTAAATTCCAAGATTAGTGGTGTTCTTTCTTTTTCAATTAGCATTTACTTGCAGAAAGGTTACAGATGAAGAGGCTGAGAAAGAGTTCTTTGGGGGAGGGGGGTTAGCTCCCAGGGCAGTACAGAACACACTAAAACGTGTAACACAGACTAGCACAGGACTTTAACATAAACTTACAACTTATGCAAAAGTGAGTGCCTTTGAAAAGCTCTGTGAAGGAGCAAAAAAATTAAAAGAACAATAACCGTGACTTCACTTTGTTGAGCTCCTAAGCTGGAAATCATATATGAAAAAATATTATTATTGCCTTTCAAAGGAATTTTCCAGCCCATTCATTTTGCAATTCCCCATGCTGATTAGACTGTGAGAGGAATGTGACTTCTTAGGGGTCACAGAAAGGTAAAAAGAGAAGAAGGTATAAGAAATGCCCTACCTTCTTTCTGCTTTTCAAAAATCAAGCTTACTTTATGACTTCTGTCAAAAAAAAGGAAGATTCTTTTAACCCAGTGAAATAGTTGTTGCCATTTTAGGGAAATTGCAACAATAAAAAAATCTGGAATGTTCTGAATTATCTTGCCCTGTTTTGCTTTGGAGCATATGTCAGGTCTTGAGTCATCATTCCAGAGTGAGACTGTTGTAACTGCTTTGATTTCAATGTAAAGATGAAGTGACGAAGAAAACTCCAAATTATGTACCATGCTGAGGATTTTTTACCCCCAGCATCACACCTTTTTTCAGACTATGGACTTCAACTTATTCTATCAATTTGGTAGAATTCTATCCTGTAGAACTCAACTGTGCCATGCTGTTTTGTCTTCCTAAGATATTTATCAGTATTTTTTTAAATATTTGAGATCATATTGTTGTGTTTGCTTTCTTCATTAGGAGCATTTTTGGTTATTATTCTTTTTCCTTTCAAATCCTTGCATTTTATTCCTTAGCAACTGACAAAACACTCAGAGCTGAATAAGAATTGTTCAGTCCCTGCTTGAATACCTGCAAAACTTAGAGATATGCAAAACAAGATAAGCCTCAATCCATTTGGAAAACCAAAAAAAAAAAAAAAAGAGACAACTGTATAGATGCCTCTATTTTGTCTATTCTGCAAATTCAAACAGTGTTTTAAATACCTCTTCAAAAGCATCCATAAATCAACAGGAAGTCCTCTTGTCTTTGCTGTTTAAATGCAAGAAGGACCATAAGGCACAATGCTTATGTTGGCATCAATGAGATGTGTTCTCTGCTGGTAATGCAGTGTCATCCTACAGAAGTTCTTTTTAAATCTCTCTCTGGACACTTAAAACTAGCTGAGATTGATTGCACTATTTATTGATCTCATTTACATTATCTTGGAGATTTCAACCTAATGCTAATCTGAGAAAGTGCAGATGAAGTAGTCTGTGGTGGTTAGCACTGTGTACTTCATTGCACAGAGACGTTAAAGGACTGGTGTGAACAGAAAGTATGAACAAACAAGTGCACAGCTGTCCTGTGGAATGTTTAATTCTCCAACCACAAGTAGATGTGATCACAAAAGACTTTACAGGAAACTGGGCTTTGGACTCTTGCTCTTTCAAAGGCAGAGTTCCCCACCCCTTCCTTTCTCCTTCTCAGAAACCTTTACTTTTTTGTGTGTGTATCTCACAGACAGCAGCAGTCAAGTCCTCCTAGCTGTGTTTAACACCATGATTTCCAGCAGACATCCCCATCATATGTAAATGCCACTCAGCCTGCCACCTCACTTCTCTGCCACCTCACTTCTCTGCCACCTCACTTTGGTATTGCAGCTGTGGCCAGGGTGTGATAGCCTGGTCACCTACTGCTAAGCCAGGACTGCTCAGTGGGCGACAGGAAAAGTTTCAGTGTTGGCAGGTCATGCAGGCACCAGGACAGGTTGCACCATCTGAGGCCCAGGCACACAGATCTGTGGTTTATTTTGGAAGAAGCAAGTAGTTTTAAGTAATGACAGTTTTTTTCTGAAACAATCTTCATCCACACTTCAGGACTCTTTATCTGTTTCCTTATATCTTCTATCACATAAAAGGTTTGTTTAGGCAAGTTTTACTCCTACAGTTAGTTTCACTACTGCTATATAAGATAAAGACTGTAACTTCATCTCTTCTGTTTTTTTTTTTTTTTTTCCATTTTGTTTTCATTTTGCATTTTGTTCAATGGAAATAGTCAAAATAATTTGTCAGAAACAACATTTATTTCACAAAATAAAAAATATGGAAACTATTAAGTCCTCTGTGTTTGTTTCAAGTAGAACTAGAATGTCTCCTCTTAAAAAAAAAAAAAAAAAAAAAAAAAAAAGAAAAAAACCACAACCAACCAACCAACACCACCAAAAAAAAAAAAAAAAAAAAAAGACAAAGAAAAATTTTTAAGTGAGTTTGGAGGGTGAGCTTTCAATTTATGCATAAAAAGAAGTGCCAAAGGAACAGCACCACATCACCTGTATCTCCAGGAGGTGGTGTGTTGCAGATATTTGCTCATGTGTGTTTTTTAATTTCTGTCCTGTCCTGGGTGCAGTAGGATTTATATAAGGAGCAAATCATAGTGTAAAACATTTCTAGACCTTGTAGGGGAAAGGTGATCCCTGGTTTTACCCATTTTCCTGCCATGGAACAAAGTAGGTATTCAGCCACCACAAAAGGAATAGCCACTGTTTCAGATCAGGGTACTTCACTCACTGCTTTTAACTGGGCTTTTAGTAAGGTCTCTGGATTGAGTGAGCATGTTCAGACACAGTCCAGTCTATGGAAATGCATTTTATATCATGCCAAAACAATCTGTGAATAATCTAAAGGATCTAGACAAACAATGGCAGATAGATATAGCTTTGCAGGCAGCACCCTAGAGGTTGGTAGTGTGGCATGTGGTCCTACTTGGGCAATAACAGTGACCAGTTTTGGATTTTTTCCTACCTGGGAACTAGCTGAGCCCCAGTGATGTTCCTGCAGCTGGGGAAGGACATGCTGCTGGGCATGAGATATTCTGAACAGTAGCTCTGGGGATCAAGTCCTGATCAGGTCAGCTTTACTCATATTTAGAAATACTGGGAGTCCTCCTAAGGAGAAGTTACCCATGTGCAAAAATACTGAACTTTTTCTCTAGCCAGTGGTTCAAAAGGATGAAATGTAAAGAGCTGAAAGACGAAAAAGAGTTTTCCATGTAAAGAAGGAGTTTGGCACAAGGAGTTACAGTTTTTACACAGATTCCTCTCAGATGAATTGAAAAGAAACATAGACAGAAATGCCTGAAGAGAAGTTGAGGAGGCAGAAAACTGAACCTGAATGAATCTGAATCTGGAATTTGTACATGTTGCCCCGTTTAATTTGCTTGGGGCTGAATTTATTGCATATTAAAGGCTTTAATCAAATGCTCTGGGTCATACGAATGTATTTTTAATGCTTTTATGGTGTGGCATGTTCTAAGGAAGAAGTGTCATCCCACATATATCACATTTGTCTAAATTTGCATTCTCCCAGATGGCCACATTTATTGACTTTGTGAAGTTAACTGTCTCTCCCTGCTTCCAGCCAATCAGGGTTTGCTGGAGGATCAAAGAAAGTGAATCCTTTATTGTTTCATCTACTGCTGAGAATGACCCAAAACCAAAATCTCTTGACACCAACACCCCCAAATGTCAATCCCAGATTAGCACAGAGAGTTCCTGGCCCAAATTCCATTTTCATTTTTTGCAATTTCTATGAGACTGAAAAATATTTTACCTGTGAACACTAGCTCTTCTCCTGCTATCATGGTATCTGCAGCCTCCAATATTAATCACATTTAGAGATAAAAAAAGCCCTTTTCACACCTGCTGAACAAACTATTATTCCAAATATACTAACTTACAATTATGTGAACCAGAACCCAAGTAAACTACTTAATTCCCTGCATTTCTAGAAACTTTAAACAAATTGCAGGAGAAATTTTGTTCTGGTCTTCTCAATATGTTCTTTACAGCTATCAATATTTATTAATCAAAAATACACAAAACTCAATCAAATAAACTTCCTTTAAATGAAGCTAAAGGAAAGTGAACAGCAAAATGCCTGGGTAGCTGCCAATTCTTTTTCTAGTAAGAGTTTAATCATTTTTTTTTAAGTCCAAGTGTAATAGTATGGAAATTTAATCATCATTTCTATTAGTACAACTGCTTGAGAGGGTCTTGAAGACATTTCCTTTCACTTTAGTTTGCCCTGTGGATAAGTAGAGCACTTTGGTTCTGTATTGATTTGTCTTTTACTGCACTGATCACCTTTCATTTTCGAGGATTCACCTTCCATTCATGAGCATTAAATCCCTATTTAAAAGAAATAATAGAACTGGAATGGTGGCTCAATAGGGCAATGATCAGTGGAAGAACCTAGATGACTTTATCTGGGTCAGAACTTTACTTCATTAGGTTGAATAGTGATTTCTTGCTTCCCCCTACTCTGTCTCTCAGGTGGTGACAGGCCTTCCTTCTCCCTAAGGATGGGAAGACCAGCTGCCCTAAGATAAGAGAAAAGGAAGGGAAAGAGAGTGCATTTGTAAAGGACACTGGTCTACACGTGCAGTTTGCAGCATATAAAAAGCCCCCTGTGTGTGAATATGGGCTAACACATCAGCACATGTCTGTTTTGAAATGAAGAGCAGCAGGTACATTTTGACACAAATTCAAATCAAACGTGTGCCTTTGATATCATACTGGCAAAACTCGATCATATGCTTTGCTAATCGAGTGTGCCGAGTCTCCTATGCTTATGTTTTTTGGAATTAAATTGCATGACTGTGCTTTGCTCTGTAAAATGTGTAAATGTGTAAATTATGTCAGGACAGATTGCAAATGCCAGTTGAAGAAATAAAAAATATGCTGCACTCATTGTAAAGAGTGCAGGGGTGTGGCCTGGGAGATGGTGAGAAGGGGTTAATGCCTCCTAGCAAAATTCCTGGAAGAAACAGATTGATTTATTAACTGTTATTTGTATTACCACTATTAACAGCTCAGCTAAGAAACACCAGAAAATCCAGAAAACTCCATTCAGGATTTGGAGCTGGCATAACTATACTGTATCAAAAAATGGAGAGTCATGGTTTCTACCTGGAAGACTTTGTTGTACTGGAGTCAAGACAGAATAGGTGGCTGTAGTGAGCAAAGGCAGAGTGTCTGAGTGAAAAAGGCACTGAGATGCATGTTGGCCCTGTTTAAAGAAGCACTTAAATAAGAACTTAAGACCATTCCATCTAAGAAATAGCACTTAAGCAGAAGCTTATGCACATTAATGAACAGAAATGTGCCTTTGAAACAGAGCCAATATATACAGCTTGCTTGATACTTTATATTTACATATATGGAATTATTTGATCATCTTTTAATGTATTTTAATTATATTTTGAATATCCAATTAAGTCAAAATTCTCTCTGCTCCCTCATTGTTTATCTCTTTTCCTCATTCTTTCTGCCTTGGAAAAATTACTTGGGATTACTGTCCACATACTCCTCTAGTCTAATATCAGATCTTATTTAAAAGGGATCCTGAAAATCAAGGATTTTATTTGAAATCAGGGAGGATACAGATCTCAACAGATATTGTTTCCTCTTTCAAAGTTTGATCTTTCTTCATTTAGGAAGACAACAAATTTCTACTCCCATTTAAATCAGGATCAGCAAGAATTTGTCCCTGAGTTCAGCTGTATTAGCATACATCCTACTGTGCCATGGAATTGTCACCCAGGAGTGATCTTGCACCTCTTAGATGAGATTCATTTAAATAGATATCAGATGACTGTGCTGAAGCAGATATGAGTTGATTGTGAGATCAATTTAAACCTATGTCATTCAGAACACTGGAATAAATACACTGATTTTACAGACTGTCTTTTTAAGTTCCAGCTATTTATTTAAGTGGGTCATGTTTAACCTAAAGAGTTATATAATCATTTCTGTGCCTTTATTACTGAATGTTTAATATTTTATTATCAAACGTATTTCGTAGTGATGTTTGAACCTTTTGCTTTGATCCCTGAACTTCAGAACAGTACCTTTTCAAGAAAATGACAAGTATTCCAAGGAAACGCCATTTGCTATAAATAACTCTGAGTAGATATAACCTAGTATTACCAAATTTCTAGACACTACAGATTAAAGTTTCTCAGGGTTTATTTTTCAAACAAGGATGTGTATGTCTCTATGTGATGATTTTCATTCCCCCAGGAGCAGAACAGACTTGTTCCTTCAAAATTAACTTCCAGATTGGTGCAAAACTCCTTCAACGTGGCCAAATGTCCGTTTGAGCACCCCCTAGACATATGACCTAGTTCTGCATTTGAGAACTTGGATCCACACAAAATTTATATTTATTTGTATAGTACTGAGTAAGAGAGAATACTTAATTTTATGGTATGGAGGTTGAGGGTAGCATATGCAGCTTACAATTATACAGTTTAAAAAATGCCCAGGAACTCTCCCTGTGTATTTAAAGCCTGGGCATAGTCCATGACTTTCCACAGTCTTGATACTGGAGTAATTTCCATACATTTCATGCAAGAAAAAGAGAGAGAGAGAAAGAAAATATGAACAGCCACCGTACAAAAATCTAAATATCCTGAGTGCCTTAGATCATCCTAGAGGGGAGTGCTGCAGCTCTCAGAGATAGATTGGAACTACTGAACATGTGTCATTTCATTTCCAGTAACCACGAAGAGCACCAGCAGCCCACAACTTCAGGGACAAAGGAGGCTTTGTCCTCTTCCTGCATGCAGTCTGCCATCAATCCAATGGTCTGACTGCTTAAAGACCAGGTGCTCCTTGCCATCCAGTTAACAGGGGGAAACTCTCATACCATTAGATTCAATTAAGGTAAGGTGGCCCTCCAGTAATTTACCAGACCTATAATAATACGATATATATTTCATCTTTTATCTTCAATTTAGGTAATGTAACAATCAAGCTGACTATCTTTCTGAAATACATGATTATGTGAAGAATATTTCATCACACATATCATAATGTCAGGTGTTTTCCTTTAACCTCTGGAGTCTCATTCACATCATGGCTTTGGTGATTATGTATTGCCTATGCCAAATCCTGTCCGATCATTATGAAAGGCTATTTTGTTTGACTTCCTGTTTTAAACCTATTCTATGATGTTCCTCTCTCTTTTCACTGGGGTTCATCAGCTACCTTTGGAGTTAGCTTCATTTTAAAAAAGAAGTTGGATGAAGGTGATGGGAATACATGGGAAAATGTTATGTCACTAAGATTATCTGAGCTACTATAATAATAAAAATATATTTGCCAATGATGCCTACTTAGGAAACATATTCTGGAACAGAATATTTGAATAAGTTCAAAAGGCTATGCATCTTTTTAGTCAACCAGGAACAATTTAAGTAGAGAATTTCAAATATAAAAATAATGGAATTTCTTTCTTGGGAAAGATTCTGAAAATATGGATATCATTCAAACCACAAAATCTTGCAGATTTCAAAAACTCTGAGAAGGACAAATTATGTCAGCTTGGTCAAATCAGTTACCTCATATTTTTATATTATAATTAATTGATGGATTGTGGCAGAGAAAATAAAAAATCATTTCTGAAATGACACTTTGAAATTAACAAACAGAAATGTTTTGGTTTTAAAACACTGTGATTTATTGGGATTTCATGCTTTTATTTTCATGCAACTCCACATGCTTGTATATTCATCTTCTTTCACAAAGCTTTATATTTCAAATGAACCACATATTTCAAAAGAAAATAATATTTTTTCTTACACTTCTGCTACCATGAATCACATTTCTTGTATTTTCTACAAAATCTAGAACAATATTTGCCTTTTAAAATCACACTTTTTGATGGTTAACAGGTCTCATTAGAATATTCAGCCCTTCAGTCACAGGTCTGGCATTATGTCTTTTCTCTCAAAATTCCATTTCAGATTGTTTTCACTAATGTAATCTATTGGTGTATTATTATTAACTGTGAATATCTACCATGTTTTGCCCCTTGATCAAAATCATTAATTTCTCTTGACAGCCTTCACGTGGCACTGAAGATGAGAAGAGGAAGGGATATTTTTTCCCCGTGTCATTATAGACCTATAGTTATGCTTTAAAGAAAATTTGGTTCTGTTTGTATGATCTTTACTGAAAAGGACTACATGGAGTTCTGTGGCTTCACATATGCATTCCCATACACTCCCCTAGAGAAGATGAAACATGACACTTCCTTTGTAAAGGATCCAAGAATCCTGCCCCTAATCCATAGATTTCATATGTATGTAATCAACTTTTATTGGTTTTGTGAGGATGAAGCTTCCCCTTCCAATGTGAGCACAATACAAACTTTTACAGTGTCATTAATAAAGAACTGTCTGGCTCAGAGAAGCAGGGCAAGTTTATATAGAGCTTTTCTCCCTGTGCTTTCCATGATATTTGTGCAGTGTACTCTTGCTATAGCACACTTGCTGTGTCAGACCCCAAAATGCAAACTGCTTGGGAAAAGAGAAAGCTAGTGCTGTAAAAAAACAACCCAGCATAGCTGAAAAATGTTGAGGGCTTCCTAACTATCTTTTTCTCCTGCTGATGGTAAAAACCTATGGGGTCATGATAGTGGGCCTAATGAAGACAATGGCTAAGAGCCAAATGATTACAGTGGCACTAAATCAAGTAATTTGATGGGAAAATTCTTAGAATTGGTGTTTTGAAGCTTTGATGACTTTTCTTCAGAAACTCAAGTCATTATCTGAAGACCAGAGGGACCCAGTTTGGAAATTCAAATGAATTTTGGGGCTCTTTTTACCACAAAAATGCAATCCATCCTTTCAACTCAGAGGCAGGCAGAACTGTAAATATTGCAAAACGACCCCAAGATTTTTTGGAAGCAGATATTCTATTTGGGTATTAACTCATTCAGATCTCCAAATAAAAAATACCAGGCACTGGATATATATCGTTCTCAGCAAATGGTTGTTTGAATTGTGATCCAATAAAAAACATAGCAAAGAAACACTTCTGCTTTCCAATAAAACACACTCCTTTCCTTTTACAGTAACTAGGATTTAAAAGCTATTCTTACAAAATACTAACCACATTTAGGTGAAAAAATAAGTTTAATAATACCCTTGTCTCCACTGAAAGGTAATATTAATGACTGCTAATTTTGCATAAGTAATCATGTAGAAGTCAACTAAGTAAGAATATTTTCTTGCTTTTATATATAACTTTCTGTATTTTAAAGATCATAGATTTCATGGATAACATTTTCACCAGTGCACTTAATGCACTTACAACGTATGGCTTCACCAGTGCACAAAGTTGGATGTTAATTCACAAGGTTCTTTGTGAATATTTAAAAAAAAAATTGTTTTCATCTTGAAGATTTTTGTGGGAATAGAAATTTATCTAATAAGTATATATAACTTGTATAGATAGCCTCTCTTATATACAGTCCCAGTGTTTAACCACTTGTCTTGTGAAAACTTTTGTTTATATTCAACTGAGTTTTCTCTTAAGCCTCATCCTTTTGCCATATGTCTTTGGGAAAAAACTCACTTTGTCTTCTCTATCTTCCCCTTAGCTGCATCTGAGCTGCATGTGTGCTCTAGCTGGACTCCTTCTTCAGCCTTTTCTTCTGAAAGTTTGACCAAAAAAAGCTCAATTAGCATCTCCTCATTTTCAGCTCCATCCTTCATTAGCTGAGTGACCCTCCACAGGTTTTAGTGTTTCCCTTCTGAAACTTTATCTTGACTGAATATACAAGCACAACTACCATCCATCTTCAAACACTTACTTCTAAATTATTAATACACTTTAGTTTCTCTGGATACCCTTTCATGATCTTTTTCTTCAAGTTTTTTCATCTAACCCTCATTTTGATAATTCATAATTATTTTTTTCTCTCAAGAAAATAGTCTCCTTGCTGAACCTTCTTCACATTACTCACTATTCAAAAGTTGATATAGATGTCACTCAGAAAACCCTCCTTTTGATCAGATTCTAAATTCTCATCCTCTGATTCATAGATTTGGCAAAACAGTGAAGCTCCCTTATCCCAAATGTAACTTTTATAATGAGAGCACAGCAAGCCCCCGCTTAGCATTGTAACAACTGGCTAATGATACTGAGTGTCCTGTTTCAGTTTGAAGGTTTTTCAAATATTGTCCATTGAGGGATCTTACAGTGTGCACAGAAATTTAGGGGAACCTTCTATAATTAGTTACGTTTGAGAAAATAAAGTTGATAGGACTTAAATTATTTTGACTAATTTCCAGTACTGAGATCTAGGGCTTCCTTCCCCTCATCTCACTCTCCAGTTTGAAACAGGACAAAACTGAAGCAGTGCAAATGGCAGCTACAAGCTGCAACAGTTTGAAATATTTAAAACTAAATGAACAGATGAACAAAATAAATAGAAATTTAAAAAGGCTATTCATTGGCCATATCTTTGTGGATAAATATTTTTGTGAGTGCACTCCTTCAGTTGTACATCACACAGCCAAACAAATGGAAAATTTTTCTACTTTGCAATAGTCTAAGAAGAAACAGACAGAATATGAAACGTATATATTGCAATCTCCTACCAGGGTAAGTTTTCTAAATATAACAAGAAATACTGCCCACATAAAAGGCAAATAATTTTAAAATTTCTTTTTCTCCTTCTTCTTTTGTTTATTTTTTGCAGTCTTTTTCAAGTCTGACATTAAAATCACAATGTTCACCCTCTCGTTAGTCAAGTTTCTGAGTTTTTCACCATTTATATAGTATTAAAAAAAACCCAAATGGATAACTCATTTGAAAAAACTAAGACTTTGAATTTCTGTTTTTATAAAGTAAGCTAGAAGTTGTACTGTATACATTGAATACATGCTGGCTTACACTTTAAAATGTTTTTAATTCCTTATCTAAGATGGGGAACAATACCTGGATTGATATAAAAAAGGCTATGCACAATTGCAGAAGCCATTTCACTAATATTAATTAATGAATGACCATAGAAGGGCACAAAAAAATATAATTTCCCTGAGATGAGAGGTAGAAAGAACTACTAGCTCCAATTCATTTGAGACTGAAAGTTTCATCGGAGAATCTTATAATCTCTTTCTAAGAAGTAAAATCCTTTTTACATATGCTTAACATCATAGTTCATGAACTGCCTCAGAAATCTTTTTAAACTGGATGTTTTTTACATTGTCCAGACCTAAACTGCAGGGTTCACATTATCTGAAAATCTCCATGACTCAGTGTCATTAATTGTAAATTTCTCACATTAGTGAAAAAAAACAACAAATGACACACCTTGTTTCAACAATTTTTCATTGCCATCAGATACCAAACAGCCTTAGCACTGCCAACTTGATCAGCACAGATTATTAATTATGATACTGCTGGTACAGTTCAATTTAATCAGAAAAGAACATCAAGGAGTCCAAGAAGTAGGGTATATAATGCAATTTATCTTTGCCTTGTACTGATAGGGATAACAATGATTTGCAAATTGGTTCAGCTACAAATACACAATTAAAAAGAGATAAATATCAAAAGATATGCCACAGTTTCAACTCAAAGCCAAAAGTGCAGGTCTTAATCTTAGTAGTCAGTTTTAAAATCATGAGTTAATTCTTCCTTTGATGTGCACGCTTAACTTCCATTAAAATTAATGGGGGTTACACATGCTCATTGAGGAAGAAATAGACCCCATAGTGTGTATATTCTTGAAATAATAAAGATTTGGTAATTACTATATTATTTGTTCATTAATTTTCAATTTATCTTGTAAATGTGCACTCTTTGTGATCTTAGGTCCAATTATATAGAGTAATTTGTGGCAAAAGGTCTAGTGGAGCATTATCCTCTTAAAGGACATGCAGTTTTATAGCACATATTGACAGTGCTCTAATTCTCAAACTATATCACTTACAAAATGCACCAAAACAAGAAAATTTAACTCTAGCAGCCAAATTATTCTTCTCTATGTCATCCATGATCCCTTTAAATCACTTTCTATATTTTACTGCCTTCAACTGTCCTTGGAAAGGCCATTTTCCTTTAGTCAGTGGCCAAAGGCAAGATTTTTAAAACATCTGATGATAAAATAAATACAAACTACTGCAACACAATCTGCAGACAAGAGACAACAATTTATAGATTCATAGTGGAGGTCTGGCCTCTACAGACTACAACCCCCTCCTAGGTAAGACTCTAGCTGAAGCATTTTATCTGATATTAATGTGGTCTGAACAATTTTTAAAGCCGTCTCTAATTTCATATAGCCTGATTTCTCATTGTCATACTTTCTAATGCTTGAGGATGGTCATCCAAATTAATAAATGTATTATCTTTGGGAGCATTTAGGTCTTTTTCAAGATACAATAGTCCCTTCCTGACTTGCCTCTGTCTTTGAACAGTCCTTCCCTAGTTCTCTTACAGAGTTTTTCTTCCTTAATTACTTCCCAAACAAAACTGTTAGTATTTATATTCTCTTCCCACTCATCTATTTTCTGGAACCATGTCCTTCCCACTCCCTTTTTAACATAAAACAAATTTTCAGTGCCTGATTTTAGCCTTATTCAGTACAAATCAAGTACACAGTTATCTAATGATGGAGCATTTTCTTTATGCTCACCAAAGAAAATTCAGGTTCCTTGGGTCACCTGGATGTGTTTTTGCCATGCTCATATAATACATTAGTAATGTGTCCAACAAGTGAGTTGGTTTACCACTGGTGGAGGTAGCACAGATCTTATGATCTAGCCTTCAGATCAGGTAACTTACAACAATTGACTGTGTAAATGTCATAAAAGTGTGAAGCATTTATAGTCTCCAGCCAATGTGGTGTGAGGAGATCTCATGAAAGGTACCATGGTCCAGCAGAAATTTCCTACTTGTCTTCAAGAAAGAGCCTGATGGTTAGGTTCAATGAAAGCTGAATTCATGAGATTAAAATCTGTCTTGTGACTAGACATCAGGAAGACAGGAAAAACACAGGATGTCTTGAACAGACACTTATAGGAGCAAGGAGGAGAAATTTGTAGTACTCAATGTAGAAAGAGATATATCAATACCATTCTGCTTTAACATTTAATACACAAGTAGCACAAAAAGTAAAGCTATTATGATTCTGGGGAGGAGTTGAGGGTTAATGAAAGACCTTGGAAATTTTCTAAGCCTATGAGAATGGAAGCACAGGGACACAACACTGAAGTAAAAGAATTTGTTCTAAGAGTAAGCTGCAAGGTACTTTCAGAGAAGTTCATTTTTTCATTCCAGAGGCTCACAGCTGTGCAAACATGGTATCAAGTACAGCTCATTGGAAATGGTAATATTTTGGGATACAGAGTCATTTCACAATTATATTTTTATGTGACATACAATTCCCCTAAATATTCCATGTTTAAACAATTTTTTATAAAGGCTGAATTACTAACTTTTGGAGTAAGAAGATATTTTGTAGCTACTTTTTTCCTCTACCATTCTAATTTTTTAAAATAAATTTAAAAACAAACAAACAAAAAAACCCCCATCAAATCAAAACCAAACACAAATAAAAACCCAAACAAACAAAAAATATTGAAAAGAGAGACTTTATGACAATATATCTCATCTCAGCGAACACTTTTTATTGATAGAAATTGTATGTTGCTGCATTGTTTCTTTAGTAGTTTTAATATATAATAATTGAAAACACCATCAGTGTCCAAATTATTGAAGTTGTATAGTAGCAAAAGACAATCCTACAGAGAATATCTATTTTTATATATATATATATATAATATCTATCTATGTATCTATTTATTTTGTTTGCACTACAAACAAAAGTAAAAGCTATAGTGTAAAGCTACCTGATTGCACAATAGGGTGCAGACAGTGGGTCTGTAGACATCTTGTGTTTTACACACTTCCTGTTTTCTAAAGGGTCTTTCCTCTCTTTGCATTTTTCCTTTGTCAAATTCATTTCTTAAACACCCAGTAAGGCACTGCATAAGAGAGCTGGGCCGTGCCCCTGAGTGACTTTTGCCAGGCAGAATGGTGCCTAAAAGCCCAGCATGGTCAGTGTTAACCCCTGGAGCTCCCTCCTCTCACTCTACAGCTCCTCACACACCCACAGACACTGAATTGTGAGTCCAGGTCCATCACAGTGGGGGGTGAGAAATGAGTTGGCAGGTCTCAGGTCTCAGTCAGAATAGGCAGATGTGCATGTAATAAAACTCAGCACCCTGGCAGGCAATGTTCAGCACCCCCATGGCCTTTTCTCAAGAGGGGACCAAATGTTCTACAAAGCAATTAGGGTATATGTTGAACAGGATGAACCTAGTTTTGTTTGGATTGCAGTTTTTTTTAACACAGATGCTAACTTTATTTTGCTACTTTTATCTACTGCAATGTATTCTAGATAGATCTTTGAATATAGGTATTTTCATTCTGAGGCAACAGAGACCTTCATTTGTCTGCTCTATAGATACAGACATTCATTATCCCCAGGAACAGCCTACCTGGCTTTTAAAGACAGCAGTCCAAGGAACAGTTTACAGGTTGATTAAAGTTACAAAGTCAGTGCAAATGCATGGCAATGATCTAGGATTTCAGGCCCAAAAAGGGACATTTAGACAACTCTGACACCAGCATTTCCCTTTGATCTATATCTACAATGTATGTCTGCAGCAAAGTTCTGCAGGTACAGTGTATGCTGGGGAAGCTGAATGTAGGTCAATGAGATGCACTCTGCTTTTTAAAATAAAATCTTTCTGCAGAAAATGCATGATTTCCTGTTATGACTGTAGACTTCACATAGAGTATCATACTTTCATTTTTAAAAATGTTTTTCTATCTGTGCAAAAAGCATTCACTTTGCTCAAGGTGCACAAACACACACGTATAGACACAAGATTCTTTACATAATACACTCATTTATGGATAATTTCTTTTCATGCATTTACCATCACTAATTGGTGGCTGACACGGCAGACCACAGAATTTCAGGATGCCTATTCTTGAGCAGTAAATGATGTTAGGCAAAAAGGTTACACAAAGGACTCAATCCAGAGAACACTAGCATACCTAAATCCTGTCTAAAACTCACCTTTTGATCTTCAAATCCCTAGCTCACTACCACCTAAGCTTAGCAAGACCAAAGCCTATGAGTGCCTAGCTTAAGCCACAAGAGATATATGGGTCCCTGGTTTCCTGACCTACTGCTAATCTGTTAGCTGAGAATCCTGCCAGGGCTTCTCAGGAGCACAGTGGGCACTGGCAAAGAGCATAACAGGTCCAGCACTGTGACAGGGCTCTGGAAGTGCCTGGCACTCACACTGACTGTTCAGAGACCCCACTGCAGGAGAAAACTCAGGAGGCAATGGTGCTGTTAGTGGGGAGGAACTGCCTACACAGCCCTTTCAGGATAGTGTTGCCCTGGAATAACCCTTGAGCTGCTTTCCTCTGAGCAACCAAAACCCTTTGGATTTCCCTAAATGTACTTACTGCATCAAGCCTCCAACAGAAAACAACTGAAACAAAGTCAGGAGGATCAGGGAGAGGAAATGGGCCATGACAGACAGTGCCTGTGCAGTTTCTGCATTCAAATGAAAGTTTAGGCACTTGCCTGATGTGGAACATGGAAGAATGTGAGACACATAGGAGAGCACTAAAAAGTGAATATTTCTCTGACTCAAACTTCATGTTATTAGCTGTGACTGGGACAAAGGATTTGGAATTTCAGATGAAGAGGTTTTCAAAACGAGAATGAGCCACTGGAAAATGCATGTGGGAAAATGCAGTCTATTCCAGATCTTCTCCCAAATTTTACAGTGTGAGAAAGACAGTAAATTGGGACAGATAAAAGCAGATGAACAATAAAATATAGACTGGATATCTTAATAAAATTTACATAGAATCTTATGCCATCATTCTCCTGATTTCTGTTTCAGCCATAGAGGAGGAGAGGGATGTTCTGCAGCTGGAAACATTTCTTCTCTGAGTTGGTAAAAGCATGTGTTGTGTGATGGCACTAGTTGGAATTATTTCTATTATGTTGCCCTGTACTTTGAAGAATTGTGTTTCTCAGAGGTGTGTGTTGGTACTGTGTTAGGACACTCTGCTCCATGAAACGTACCTGGCAAACACAGGCTCAAGCTGAAGTTAGTGGGGTTTAGCCATTGCTTAAGTTAAAGCCAGGATTCCAGCCCTGGTGTCAAAGAGGTTCCTTTCCCCCCTCCTCCAGTTCTGCTACAGGCACCGGCTGTGTGCTCAGTTTATCCCAAGCCTATCACAAATATAGCAGCACAGACCTTGCTACCAGCAAGCTCAATTACTGTAATACCCTCTTAGTGGAGCTTAGAGCCAGGCTGCTCAGCACTGCTCGCTCCGAGCACGGCAGCACGTGCACTCAGCCCTGTGAGCCAGCAGGAACACATTACACCACACTGCCAGCCTCCAAGCACCAGGCTGATTTTAAGTTGGCCCTTTTAGATTTTAAAGTTTTAAGTAATAAAGGCTCTAGTTATGACTGATCCCCTTCTCTTTGAGCCCTGCCCTAATGGGGAGCTGCGTTCCCACACCACCTGCTTTTCCTGGAACCCTACTGTCACATCGCAGATCTGCAACAGATTTTGACTTTTCTGTGCTGAACTACATGATGTATCTCACCCCCGGAACCTTCCTTTCCCGTCAACCCTTTCCATTTATATACCACACTCATCCCAGTGTTAGCAGAACCTCACTAAATGATTGCTGCCATCTCACAGACTAGCCAGGTTTTTGATGGAGGTGGCATTAGAGCAAGTTAGCCAGTGTGGTTTCACGGTATCAGGTACTCACTTCTTCCCTCCTGCAGCCGGTGAAGAGCTTTAGTCTTTTCATTAGACCTGAGGTAAGAAGAGTTTCATTTTCTGCAGGCCAAGAGCAGACAAATAGGAAGTTAGAGCTGAGCATCTGACTCCATTAATATATCCTCTAATTTAACTTGCTGTAATTTGTTTGTGCAGCTGTACCCTTGGGTGATGCTGGCCACTGTACTTCATTACTCTATGCCTCTTCCTCCTTCCTCTGCTTAATGGAGCTAATGATGCTTCCTTTGTAAGGCACTTGTGAATCTAGGGATAAGAAATGGAAGTTTCAGAAAGGCATTATTAATTAACATTTATTAGCCTGTCTGTGCTCTAATCATCCCACTCATCTTTCACTGTACACTCTGCTTTTGATTTTATTGGAGCTGTATTCTCTTTTGACAATTAATATAGTTATTGGCCCCATGATTATTATTTTTTCTACCTCATCCTTTTTTCACGTTAAAACATGCATTTGTTTACTTTTAATTCCAACATAGAATAAACAGTTGTATATAACTTTGTTGTTAGAATGATTAATTTACTTTAATTAGAGTTAATATTGGCATATATTTTGACATTTAAATTAATAAAGCTATTATTAATAATATTAAAAATAACAATACACTTGTTTTCTCTTAATTTTAAAACATGATCCAAAAGTTACAAAGCGTGGATGCCTTAGGTTAGATAATTAACCCAAAATCAAGTTCTGGAGCAGTGAAATCCAAGCTGCTTTTTATGAATTCCATCTAGGGATTTAAGGCTTAAATGCTAGGAATCCGTGTTTGAAAATCTTGGCTTTAATATATGAATGTGGGGTTTTTAATATTTGTGGGAATGAGAGAGAAGGGATGGATGCCCTTTCTCCATCTCTCTTTGTGCCTTTAACATGAGGGGCTAATAGGCACCCTAGCATGGGGTGAGCAGCCTATTTCCTGAGCAGGAGCACTCACATCACCCCACAGCAGAGGGCTGGAATGGAGGTTTAATACTTTAAGGCCTGATGTGACCTATCTTGCTTCAGGTGCTGAAATTACCATCTCTATATACACCTCCAGTTAACAGTCAGTGGAAAGAAGCAGGCACCTGTGGGGATGACTCAGCCCACCCAAAATCTGAGTCACCCTGTGGAGGCACCTTTCTCCCCCTCCCTTTCAATGAGAGTGGGTGCCACCACTCTGAAGTCAGGTGTCTCCCTTCAACACCCATGCTGAAGTGTGGGGGATGTTGGCCCGGATGCATTTAGTTTCTTACATTTCATCTCAAGTCCTTAGAAGGGTTTACACAAAGAAATAAAAAACAGCAATGCCAGGGGTGGTTAATCTTTGTGCTATTTATCCAGCTACCTATGTATTTGCAATACTTATGGGTACTGTCTGGCTTTGATGTGCAGGGATTTACAGATGCAGTTCCATTAACATTAGTGGGAATTGGGTGCATAGATCCAGTACATCAAGATGAGAATATTTGGTAATAAATCTTTTAATATGCATGTAGCATTGACTGAATAATTTGAAACATTTTTAAAATCCAAATAAAAATTGAGTTTTCTCCTACAAGAGAAACTACCCCTAGAGACAGATAAGTGGAATCTATATCCACATAGTCAGATACTGTGTGATTTCATATTGTACACAGAATGATCTTTTTTTATCTTTATTGATTACTAGAAGAGTAATACAATTAAAGGTAGCAAAATACTTTAAGGTTTTTGTTCTCTAGCAAAGAATCAAGAGTTCAAAGTGGGGCTCCTTTCTTATTATTAGAGATCACCCTAAGAGGCAATAATTTCCAGCAATACTCTCTTTCTCCTCCTCCCCTTTTCATTTCCTATTTTGTGATTTTGGGGCTACAGAAGGAAACCTCTGTGTGTGTGTTAGTTAGTAATGTGCAGACACAAGAAAAAAAACCTCTGCTTTCTTTTTACAACTACAGTTATAAAAGAGGTTCCTGTCATTATTTCATTAATGATCTGTAGCAGTATTTTCTTGCCTTCTTGGTCACATGTGTTCACATACATGTAAGCACACAAACACACATAGATAGTCTCATGCTTGACTTTTCTGATGTAGAACACCCCTTGATAAGCATTGCTTATGCCAGGATTATGAATACAAGAAAATAGAAGAGACATTTAGAAACCATAGGAAAACAATTCTTTTGGTGTTTGAACTGCAGTGTTATTCAGATGTATATAACTACTGCTGGGTGGTGAAACTGCAGGAAATATGCCACGGAAGAGAGACAAGGGGAGGCCATCAACAAGACAGAGAGAAAAAGACAGAAAATGCTTTTGTTTGCAGACTTGGCTGGTTGACTTGACTTGAAAATAATAATAGGCCCCCATTCTGTCTCACCAGCCCCCTCCCCTGATTCATCGGATATAACATAATTGATTCTCACTGGAGACGGATTTGGAATACGTGTCTTGCTTGTTGCTATTGTTTATGTTTACACAGTACATTTACTGCTAGAGGAGTTTTGTTCCTTGTTTACTCACTGCCCTGTTGCAAACCCCTACTGCTTTTCCAGCTGGCACCAGTTCTTTCCTTTTCACCTCACACAGGGAGGTGAGGGAAGGGGGAACTGCACTGTCTTGGGGACCATGAGAGGCTGAGGGTTATGTAGGTTATGGCATTCTGCATGATGCAGGAAAATGACTCCTCACTCTTCTCTGCAAATTCCTTTCAGAGAGGGTGGCTTGTGTTCCTTCCTTGTTGTTTCTGCCTCCACAGTGTGCTAAAATTCTAAGGCAGTAAGAGGACAAATTTTCACACCTGGCACAGGATTCCCAATAGAAGGTCATAAATTCTGCTGACTACCCATATAAATGGGGCACCTTTGGACAAAGAGGTGGTAATTGGCCAGGGCAAATTATTTCTTCAAGTCTGAGCACTACAAGGGAGGGCACTGCATCAAAGATCACCCAGCAGGGATGATCATGGATTGCCAGACCCTGGGTGCAAACAAAGACTCATGGGGGACATCTGGCAGGCATCAGGAAGCAGCTTTGAGAAGAGCAACAGCCTATCTGTTTCCTTCACAATCACACGCAGTCATGAGGTAGGAAGAGACAGCTATGGGAAAAGCAGGAACAAGAAAGAGAGGGCAAAAGTGTGTAGAAAGACTAGAGAGAGGAAGAGTCTATCCGGGGTCTAAGGAAGAATGATCAACAAAGACTAAAGCAAAGTGTGTAGCTAAGATGATATGTTTTAGCAGAGGAGCATTTTTTTTAAAGTACTCCTGAAGTTTTTATGGCTCCAGGCCCCTATTTCATCTTAATTCATCCTTGGGGATAAAGACTCAGCTGGATGGATCTCAATCACTCCCTTCCCTTTCTCACCCCTTGTCATCATGTTCTCTTCCTTCAGTACATTTTCACCATGGTTAGAAATTCCGACTCTCACTCCCCTTCCCAAGCGACTACCGTGGTGCCCTTTGGAAGGTGCGCAGTGCCCTGACTCCCACGGAGTCGAGTTCCATTGGAACTGCTGGTAGTGCATTCATCAGCCATCTGTCATTGCAGCTGCTTGTTGAAGAAATCAACTTCTTCCCCCTTTTTTTTTTTTAATACTTTGACTAGGAGGGAAAAAAACCCTTCAACCACCAAAATTTAAACAACAACAATAATGGCCCGACTGTTTCCTTGACAATCCAAACACAATCTGCTGCCCACAGTCTCAGAAAGTATCATTGAGGCAAAGCAAAATTCTCATGGCATGTTGGAATTGAGTGTGTCTACAGGCTTTGTTTTGTTCTTCTTTTCTGTAGTAGGTTTAATTCTCTCTTCCGATGGGAGAATAACTCCTGTGGAATCTCTCTGACTCAAAAAGACTGAGCTATAGCATGTCAAACTTTATCAGCCAGTTGTCAATGCAACTTTTAGCTGAGAGTCTCAAAAAAAAACAAAACAAAACAAAACAAGAATGCCTTTTAAGATCCCAACATGTGTTTTTTATTTTATTGTATTTTCTGTGATTGGACAGAAACAGTGCAGAGAGGTGATAAAAACCATGCAAACATAGGTTAATATTTAATAGTGTCAGGAATCTAGGCTACAGGCCTCCCAGCTTTCCAGTCCCCCTGAAATATTATTTGATTTCTTTTCTGCAACTGTCTTATAGTGAAGATGAATCTATCTTCACTTTACTTTTGTCCTGAAGTCTTTATACATTCGCATATTTGGGTACTAGGTTGTCCTGTCAAGCCTTGCTCATGGCCACTTCACTGGTGACACCTGAAGAGCCAGAGACCACTGCATGTCCCAAATCAGCCTGAGCAAAACTCTTGTGTACAAGTGTGAACAACATTTGAAACAGAGTTCACAGATCCTGGCAAAGGAGAGTGGTATCCATAGCCACACTACGGCATGCCATTTTTTTTTTAATTTTTTTTTATTTTCTTTTCTTTTGCATTTGGACAGAGGGAAAATGAAAGGTTATCTCTCCAAGTCTCCCCTGTAGGCAGCTAGGAGAGAAGCAGAATATAATGAGAAAGCTAAGTGGTTAGTAAAATTAAAATACACAAACCACTAAAAAGTTTAAAAGGTAGGAAAAAGAGTGCTCACGGCATCTGTTTTAGGTCAGCACCTAAAGAGTTTCTTACAGGCAATATGGGAACCCTTAAGAAACATGAACGTTGTTACACACAATGGCATCTTTATAAAAAAATTAAAGCTCATGGAGGGAGACCGTGGCACTTACAATGTGGGAACATAACCCGATCAAATGAGAGATCTGTGAGAGCAGAGGAAAGCCCTGACATGGCCTCTTGGGCTGGTGGCACAGACTGGTGCGTTTGGGTTCCTGGACAGTGCATCTGGCACTCCTGGCAATAAAACCTGAACTGACAGGTTTACGTCTCCACCTATACAATATCACTGCACCACTGCAAACCAATATGTAACATCACACGTATTTTATATTTGTGTGTACTTCTATGTAATTATCTCTGGAGCCACAGAGGTACAGAGAGCTTTTCTTTCCTTCTTTTTAAATTTTTTGTTAATGAAAGAGAACAGTTGTCTTCCAGTCTTTTTCATGAACTCCTGGCAAAGAGGGGGAGAGAGATGGACTTCAAATCCAGCACAATAGCTGACTTTTTACATTTTATCAATTTCTTTTTCGGTTTCTCATATTGAAATTCTCAGTCTTTTGATTCAACACATGTAGTAAAGGGGGCTCAGAATGAAATGGAAAGTAAACAGACCTCATTAATCTCAAAAGGCTTCAGATCTTTATATAAAGCTATCTTATTAAGATAGGTAGAAATTTCCAGGTGGGAATTCTTTAATGTTTTCTTTCTTTATTAGGTGACTGTTCTTCAAAATCACCTGCCAATAATTGAGAGTCAAGCTTAAACACCTGCTGGAATCTCATGCATGTGAAAGGACATAAAGCTTCCTCCAGGAAGAAACTGGCTTTTAAACAGGAACAAACATTTCACATTGTGACTTTTCTGACTGTTGTTTTGGAATAACAAAATGTACATGCTTTGGAGGTCTCTGTCATGCAAAAATCCAAAAGTTCCATTCAGATTGACTAATAGTCATTTCTCCTGACAAAGGATTTATATCATGCCATCTCTACAAATCAAAACCAGTCTTCCCACCTGCACTTATGGAGATCCTGCTGAGAAACAAAAGGGACATATTTGTTGAATGCAAGTGACAAACCTAAGCAGAAGCTTTAACTTTTGCGCAGGAAATATTCTTTTAACTCAAAACCTTTGCTAACTTGCATGTTTATCACTTTTCCCTGCAAAGCATTTCTATCTGCCCATGGAAGATAAAACCTTTGATTTCAAATTTTGAAATTAAGATTTTTTACTTTAAATTTATTTTTTAATTTTTAGATTTGAGGTGGGGGGTGGGGTTTCCTAAATTTTGTTTTAAAGTAATCTAAATTACTAGGACAGCCTATGCCTCAACTTTCAATCTTTTTGCTCAAGGACAGTCTACATGCTAGGTCTAATTTCGGACACTGTTTATCTTTCTGAATTTATGGGTAAATGTGTCTTAGATCATTATTTATTCAGTCTATCCTGTTATTTTTCACCTAAAGGTTTATACAATTTGCAGTTTCTTCTGTACAGAATTTATCACCATCTATGTGTCAGGATATGTGCTCTTATATTGATATATGGAATAAAAGACAGCATAGAAGAGTAGCTCAGAACTAAACTACCCCAGAGAGCACTACCCCCAAACCAAAACAAAGATCTCAGTCCAAGCTGGAAATGGCCCTCTGCTTGCTCTTAAAGTGGGTAAATTGCCAAGTGGTTTTAATTCCAGGTACTGGGTGTGAATGATTTCCAATGGAAAATAAAGATTTTTTTTTTTTTCATACATTTTGTACCTTCCTCTTTAAGGATAACAGACAGTTCATACTCAAGAGAAACTTTATATATGGGAAAACTTAATCCAAAGAGCCATTTGTATAAAGAGAAACTTCTAATGCAGGAATGACAGCCTAGGACCTGAAAATTTCTGTAAGCAGAGAAGGGAATGCAGTTAGAAACCAGTCTAACCTCAAAAAGAAATGAACTCTAATGAAAGTAAAGATATGCAGGAATTCAGCCAGAATGCTTGTCCGTCTCCTTCCGTGATCAACCTTCGTTTCCATATTGCTGATATTCCTCAGCATGCCAGTCAAAGCCAGTTGGGAACTAAACATATGAGTCAGCCAAAGCCATTAGTGCAGATTATCAGCCTTTTGTCAAAGAAATGAGCAAAGTCACTACATGCTGATGAAGAGCTGTATAACTGCAGCCTAAAAGCCACATGGAGGAAAAGATGTTTAATTCCTGAAGCGGGTCCAGCTTTTAGAACAGTTAAAGTAAAGAAGAATCTCAGCCCAAGCTGTGACTATTACTCATGTTTTATTTGAATAATCTAAACAAATAAGACCAATGATTCTGTGTCTACAGCTTCACAGCTACAGTGCTATTCAACTAAAGACCAGAGAAATAGTCTGTTCTAGTACTTACACCATAATTTTTGTCTTACAATACGAAGTATGGGAGTCTGCACTTAATGCACAGGTATAACATCAATGAATGCTGGGGAAGCAAAGTTTTTTATTTTTACATTTAAGAATCATATGCATAAAGCAATGACTTGGCCTTTTGGTCTCCCACAATAATTTCAACAAGTCTGTTCTGTTGATTTAACATAGCTTCAATTTCTGGAGCACTACACAGCATACATCCACAACCAGAAATAACTTTCAGAGTAGTGCTTAACAATGTTAAGCAATGCACATTGTGGCAGCCTTAGAGCCACCCTTACTACCAGGAATCTGCTAATGAGAGTGGAAACTGTTATATAAACTTGTCATCAAGCCAATGCACTTAGCAGGGAGGATCAAGAGGGACTGGTGTTAAGGGGGATGTAGAGTGGTGGCACTTGTGGTGCCCTATGTGTTCCTAACTGCCTTGTCTGTTGAGGCTAAACTCTTCTTTAACCCCCTCTTTATTACAAACTTGGTGCTCCAGAAGATTTGTGCTGGTTTAAAATCACCTGAATGAGCACATTTAGTTTGACTTAACATGAATGAACTACATTGTTTTGGCCTGAAAGCCTGTTGTGTCATTGGCACTAGGGTTTCATGCCATCATAAAGTTCCACTCAAGAATTCACTCAAAATGCAAATTTTCAATTAAATTTCCTACATTTATGACAATATAAGCTGGTAAAATTTTCATTTTTTTTTTCTACTGCACCAATATCAAAACTTCATAGCACTGAAATTAGGAGGTGAAGACCTTATCCAAGTGTTCACAATTATTTTATCCATATTTTTAATATTCATAAAAGTGGCAAGAACAAAGTGAGTCAAATTTGCATTTCATATCGCACTAAAGCTACTCCACACATACACGATAACACATCCTGAGAACAATGAGATATCCTGTCACATGTATGCATTTTCTAAAACTGCACAAAAGGAGGATTTCAGAGATGCATAAATTAACTTCCTACCTTTAAATTATTAACCCAGGCTGTTCCCTGACTATGAACCAAAATGAAAAGACAGCTTTCCCCCATTCTTTGCTCCCCACATGAAGAGCACACATATTGTGAGTCTTTCCTCACTTGAAGTTGATGACTTAAGAAATTGAGTTACTTGGATAATAAAAATTTGTTTTAAGAGATTTTTTTTTTTACAGTTCTTCTATTTATGGCATTTTTTGAGTGGGAGGCTGCATATTGTGGCTATTGATAAGAAGCCACTTCAGCTATCCTAACATATTTCTTGTTGGAAGTGAGGAGACGAGCACTTCATGCTCTGATATGTGGGGAGAAACAAAGTTTAAATCAAGGAGTTCTTGAAGATACGCATGAGCTTTTATCTAGAATCCTGTCAGTGTTCAGGAAGTTCCAAAAGTACTTCCTCATAGGCTCTGCAGAAATAGATGGACCTGTAAACTATTCCCTTGAACTGCCCTTGATAAACCTGGCCTTCACTGGAGCTGAAGTAGCCAGCTGTTATGGATGGGTACATTTGATACATCTATTGAAATTGCTTTCCAAATGTCAGAAATAGGCAAAATAATCTGCTAAGCCATTTCCTCTAGCACACTTTTTTACAAAACCTGCAGTCTGACTGCAGATTTTTTGAGAAGGAGACAAAAAAAAGTCAAATTTGAAGAGAAATTACTACGAAGTATAAACTCCCTTCTAGTAACAGGTGATATTAAAAGTACTATCTAAATCAATTCCTTTAGAATCACATCTATAAATTTGAACTACATATGCAAAACTTTCTGTGGGAGAGCAAATTGGATTGTTCAAAGAAATACAATTGCAGCCACACTGGACAGACAATGTGGATAAACACTTTTTATTTGGCCAGCTAGTACCCTTACAGCTGCTTTAGCTCTTTTTATTTCTTGTTTGCTCTGAAGTGATCTACAGTTTTTTTACAGTTGAAAAATTAATGCTATGAACAAGTTAGTAGTATTGTTTCCACATAATCTTGTGGAAGATCTAGGAAGCCAATAGTTATCCTAAAGTACAAATGTGTATGTTTTCCATAATTACACAGAAATCATGAGTTAATCGCCCTAACTTTCTACTTCAACAATTTGAAGCCATCACACTTAACATGATCTAGAAAGATGCTGCATAAGAATGCAAGAGTTGCTATTTTCCCATCTAATTCAGACAAAGATCAGCAATAAACACATTCTAGACATTGTTCAGGGTTTCATACTTATCATCATACAAAAAAGTAATTGCCTTTTATTGACCTGGACTGACATGCATTTAAATCAAGTGAATTCTGCCAGTGATATGGGACCAGGTCTTAAATCCTTTATGTTAAATTTGTGCTGCAGTCACCAGTTCTGTAGTCTATATTTGAAGTGACTTCTAAGAAAATATTTTTGCTGTGTTCAATACTGCTTAGCTATGTCATTTTCATTAGTTTTTGTACGTTGTATAGGCTCCTGTTCAGAAATAGAAGTTTTGCAGTCTGCTCATATGAAATTTTTATAAATAATCTTGTGATGTCACCATCTCTCTTTGCTGGTTTGTAGGTCCAAGGGCTGAGATAATGCATATAAAGGCCCCAAGTCAAGGACAATTATGTGAAATAAAATTAATCCTGATACATTCAGTTATAATTATCCACAATACTCAGATAATTTGGGGCAACATAACTAAATGAAGAAAAAAAAGTTATTTTTGTAGCATAGCTGTAAGGTATCAACATGTGAACTGTGCAGTTTGGGTGTGCTGATTACCCAGAGATATTTTCATGATAGCCTGAGACTCAACGCATAACAAAATGCAAAACCACATCTGTTTGCTCAGTTTAAATTGCTGCATGATGTTAACTCAGCCTCTGTACTCTGGCTTGTGCCAAACCCATGGCTGAATAAAAAGAACGCCTGCCAAATAGATCCACTTTCTAAAACTATGCAAATTGAGGACTTTGGGGATGCATAACTCAACCTCCCTTCTCAAAGTTTCACTAACAATATTCCTCTTTGTCACTGGAGCAATGTAAACAACTGCAGTTAAAAAAAAAAAAAAAAAAAAAAAAAAAAGAGATACAAATCCCTACCGACGTCATGATGCTTTGTCACAGAATTTTGGTAAATTAGTTGTAGTCATAAAAAAGGGGGCCTTTCTAAATTGCTTTCTGCATCTAGGTTACAGTGGAACGTGATATGGAGAGGTTGGCTCAGCCAAAACAGACTGAGCTGGTCTGAGTAAAGACTGTGCTGTGGTTAGGATACTGAACTAGGGCTAAAGGCCTCAGCTCAACCATTCAACCCTTCCACAGACTTGCTGTGTGATCTTGGGCTGATCAGTATCAGTAGACTTCAGATTCTGAGCTATAAAAATGTAGTGGTCTTACTTCTTTTCTCCCATCCTTGGACTGTCTTATGTGTGCAGACTGTTTTTTGCTTTGTACAGAACCATACACAACATCATCCCGAGCTCACACAATGCTCCTACAATTTCAGGATCAATAAATAAAGTTATTTATAGTAATTGTTCATTATGTTTTACCAGAAGGCTTCTCACACAGAGACAACATAGGATTTCCCCAAATATTTGTGAAGGCTCTGAAGTCATAACTAATCATCATGCACAAGGTTCCTGGGAATTCATGGACATCAGACCAGTAAATAAACAACATAGAAAATTAAGAAAGGACATGTGATGAAGGTTTTCAGTGTCTTTGATTGCAAGACCCTCAAGACCTGCATTCCCCTTCCCAGCTTGCAGATCTCCACCACTTTCTGTGAGTCTGATCTGAGAAAAGATGGTGCTCTCCCAAGCCCAGATGGGATGCAGCTTTGATCAGCCTGGTCCTGTGGGAGATGTCCCTGCCCGTGGCAGGAGGGTTGGAACTAGACCTGTAAGCTTCTTTCAAACCCAGAGTATTCTAGTAACTCTATGATTCTATGATTTAACATTTGCTATTATGCAGCAATAACTCGACTATCACTCAGAAATAGTTTAACATGTCCTTATACTTAAATGAACTGGTTTTCAGGAAGATTCTGACACAATGTGGTAAGGAATAGATATCTGGATAACTGAGTTTTCAAACCCAGTTTCATATCAGCACAGAAATAACTATGCCACAGGTTAAGATATTTAATAGGAAAACTGCAGTGTAGTGTCCAGGAGAGGTGAGAAAGATCCCTGAAACTGTAGGTGGTAAAAATCATAGCTTAAGCCTCTTTATAGTCCCTAATTTTGGTTTTGGACTTCCCCCAAGCAGTCATTCTTTATCATCCACACCTGAATTTGCAAATGGATCAGGTACAGACTTGACTGCCACTGATTGTACAAGAGGGACTTGGTAGAGTTACCAAGATAGATAGCACAGGTCTTTTAAAAATGTATTGAAATAATTCCATCATTAATTCCTCCTTTAATGCCACCTGAATGGAAAAAATCTGGCCTTTTAAAAGCACTTATTGGTCTTACTGGAAAGAGCAATCCTTTAGGAATCTGAAGAATAAGGGAAAGTGAACTGCGTAGCACTGAGGCTGACCATGTACTTTCCAGGTAGAAATCTCTAGCTTTTCCAGTGGCAAAGTGTGAGTAATTCCCTTGTGCTGCTAAGCTCTTCCATTCTGCTGAAAGCAGAGAGCTCAGTACCATTCACAGCTCCTCTCAAGATGCTTAACATGTTGCAGGATGAAGAGCCTCCAAGAGCAGGTTCACAGAAATAGACATATTTTTTTGCCCTAAGGCAGGCATTTCCCCAGTAGTTAATTTATACTGAATTCAACCTTCAGTTAGGATTGTGATCAACCACAATGCTCTTTGGAAACAAACAAGTTAATTACAAAAAAGGAACTGTGTTCATGAAACACTGTGATTGCAGCAAATGCCCCCAGATGGTCAGGGCTGCAAATGCTAAGGATTGAAGAATAACAATAGTACGGCCATGATGCATGCGAAGAATATTTCTCACTCCTACCTTCCCTAACCAAGAAAATCTAACCTAAGAGAAATAATGATCATGTAGTGACACAGTCTGAGGGTCTCTTTATGCCTGAGACCCCTCAGATGGCCACAGGTGGGTGGTTCAGGGTGCAGGGACTTCTTTGAAGCTGCTGAAGAGAGATTGCAGGAGACAATCGTCCAGGCCCAAGGTTTGTTTATTAATTGTTATCGATAAAGTTCTTTTGCTGCGCGCAGAGCTCTGTCACCACCGAGTGCGGGACGAAAGTCTGTCCCACAAAGGGTTGGACTTATCTTTTATACACTAAGTTACGTATACTATGTTTACAATTACTTCCCAATACTACAGAATCTTATTACTATGTCTAGTTTTGTCCCCAACCAATCTGTGATTCCCAGTATCCCCTCCAAGATGGAGAATGTGAACAAGAAGAAGAAAAAAGTGCACCACACCCCCTTTCCTCCATCTTGGACTCGTGGCTGATAATATAAACAATCCCAAAAACTACTTTTTCTACATGCTAACTACTTAATTCACATCCCAGTTTCTCTAAAAGTTTGCATCTCTTCTCTGAGTGGACGTAGATGTTGCCACAGAGCAGGATCCAGCCTTGAGACCTCCCCAGCCTCACTTGGGGGTCCCAAAAAGGTTGGACAGGGGGGTTCTTGCACCCCCAAAGGGTCCAGAGGGACACCCTGGACCCCCACAATGTAGGGACAATTTTGCCCCAGAAAACGAGACAGCCACAGTAGAGTCAACATCACTACAGGAGATCTTGGGCTTGTATTGCCAGTCATGTTTCTGTGTGAGACCTGACATACAGGAGGTAGCAGGGAGCTGGTTATTTTCTGACGTTCATTTTGAATGAAGCTGCTCTAACTTTACACCCAATTCTCAAATTTAGCACACACTGATATCAGACAAATCTCTACTAACTGCAGAGTTATTAGGCAGTGAAACAAGTGTTTTTGCATGTATGCTCAAATGCACAAAGCCTCTGTGTATGTAGTGTGTGTGTCCATGTGCATATGTGCAAGGTCTGCTCTGCATATATATTTTTATATTTTTCCACTCAGAGGGCCATAGTGGGTGCATAATAACACCCTCCTTCCCCACCCCCATGCTCACAGACACATGCACACCCAATCACATCCAAGGGACCTTGCAGGAGTCAAGGCCAGGGCTTTAATGCCTTGCTACCATTTTTGACAAGACAGCCTCCTTCTCTGAAAAGGACGAGCTGGAGCCATCTTTCAGGAGTTTTCTTTCCCTGACAGAAATCAGCAGGGTTAGAATAAACTGCATAAGTTATCAGCTCCTCAGGAAAGAACATGAAAAAAGCCCTTCTATCACTTAATGAAAAATAGCTTCTTTTTTGGACAGAACTTCATAGGCTTGCAATCAAGCCGTGGCTCCCCCCTCCCTTCCTTCCTTGACGTGCCATAGAGGCAAATCAAGTCGGCATCTATTAATAATATTTTCCCCTGCTCCTTTCATTTCTCTGCATGTCCTACCACTGTCAGGCCCCGTGATGGAGCAGCGCCTTTATCTCGTCCGAGTCTGGTCTGTCAGGGTGATAAACAATTCTAACAAGAATCAGAATAAAGATCTTCCCAGTAGACTCGGCGGAGAGATAGAGGCTTTTCTCATTTTCTCGATGGAAAAAAAAAAAAATTTAATCTAGCAGCTCCGGCTTTTTTCAAGCGTCACATTCAAAGAGATGCAAATTTGTCAGAGCTGAGACCCCGGCTGACTCTCAGCACTGCGTGAATGTCAAAGGGGGGACTCGAAGCCTTTGACATCCCTGCCTTTTTTGGGGGCTATCTGCTGAAATAAAAAAAAAAAAAAAAAAAAAAAAAAAGGAGAGGAAAAAAAAGCAAATGCTTTGTAGTGTGTGTTTCAACAATTTTCATAAGTTTTCTTCTGAAATAAAATAGTGCCGTTGGGAAGGTAAAGTGAGAGAGAGAGAGGGAGAGGCAAAGTGAGGGAGTGAGAAAGAGGAAGAAAAGGGCAGAAGGAAGCATAAACTTGTCCATTTGGATTTAAACATGTTGTGTCAATAGCAAGATTTTTATTATTTGGAAAGAGTTAATTTACAATTGCAGGTATTTTCTGTGCCTGACACACACACACATACACACACACGATCTGCATAACCCCAAGATGAGTGCTATGAAGAGAGCATTACATGTGCATGTGTCTCTCCTCATTTGTTTACATGTGTGATTTTAAATGTGTGAGCAACCATATATGCCTTCAGACTTGTAGTGATTTGAGTAGTGCACATGGTGTGTGCATCTGCACCCATCAATAAATTGTGTATTATTATGTGTTCTTTTCTGTACAATGACCATGTACCCTTAGCTGAATGAATCAGAAATTAAGCCAGTAGTCTGAAGATCATGCCATCTGAAGGACAAATGCAGAAAATATATAACATGGTTAAGAGCTCAAGCACGAAGAAGGGGAGGGGGGATTTTTGTTGTTGCTGTTGTTTAATTGGATTACAAATTTATTATTTTATTAATTATTTACTTAGAGTTTTTTATTATTCTTTTTGACCTGTGCTGTAGGGATTATGGAAGAAATTAATCTTTAAAAGAGACTTGGATAAGGAAAGACAGCTGTATAACTGTCAGAGGGTAGATGAAATGTGTCCTAAATGTGTGTGTCCCTTTAGAATATATTCTTGTGGGAAAAAGGAGGATTTCCTAAAGGTTGAAGTCCTGGAATCATGAGAATTTTCAATTGTCTTTGGTTTCATTAAAATAAAAAAAAAGATGCATAGTGCTGTAAGCATGAAAATGTGCCAAGTAAATCCATTAGAATTTAGTCTATCCCCTCAAAGCAAAGAGCATTGAAGAGCTTTTTGCAAGCCAGACTTCTCCACTCTGGACATCTATATATGTGCAGTGCTATCAGTTTAGCACCAAGCCTGACCATTTATGACCAGAGCTCTGTGCTAGGATGGGCACATCTTTCCTAGGCAGAGCTGTGTACTTACACCAGACTCTGGCTATCAGAGACATTTAACCCCTTAGTATGACTTATGACCACTCACATAAATTCCTAGGGGGCTTTTGAGACATTTTTCCTCTTTAAAATGTTCTACTGGCGATAAGCAGCATATAAGGGTTGAAAACTACTTTGTCAACCCAGACCAAAAGGTTAAGTTTAATCCACATGCATTTAAAAATACTTGTGACGTGTGGACATTGGCAATGTGTTGTGGGAATATCCTGCTTTTCATTGCCCTTGTCTTCAGGCTTATTCTGAATTCAGTTAGCACCTCCTCAGTCATACCTATTTGGGCACATTGCACACTCTCCTCAAGACTGTTGCTGAAAACTCTGTTCATTAATTGCTTGACTCTTACTTACAATCAATGCAAGTGCCAATACTCTCCAGTCTCCACTCAGCCTGAATTGGTTAAATAATAAACTGTCTTTTACTGCTGTAATGATCCATTTGTAAGTGAGTTGTCCTAGAAACTCCAATACATCGCATAAGGATGTACTCAAATGAGGTATTGAAGTGCTTTTCTCAGAGACTCCCAGATCACTCACTTTCTTTTTTCTCTGGGAAAAGGCATCTAAGTCATTATCCTAGCTGGGAAGTGGACTTGCTGGGAGTTAGGGGCCTAATTCAGAACAAATATATCTAGGCTGTGCTCAATCTGCTAGGGTGTACTGAGTCACCATCCCACAATAATAGCTGTCTTGGGGCTTGGACAAGGAGTCTGCTGCACCCCAAACCATGCCTACTCTGTGAAGCTGAGTACCTGAGTGGCACTGATGCACCTTTCTTCCTTCAGCATTTGGCAGGTCCCACTGCTACTCGTACACTACAGTCCAGGAATAAAATGTAACATATAGGGGCTGTCTCTGAAAGTAGGGAATGACATGAATGGTCAGGTTCAAAGTGCAGAGCAGCAGAGTGAGCATGGGAAGGACCTGGTTTGAGAGAGCTGAGAGAACAGCTAGATTTGAGAGGGGAAGACACATCTTGCAAATGTAATGGGCACTGAAAGTTGTAAGCACATTTGAGTGTGCAAATGGATGCTATATGAAAATTTCAAATGATTTAGTTATTGGAAAGGATTGTTTCTCTGAAAAGAGAATAGTTCTGTGTCTAAATACGAAAATTCCACTGTGACATCTGAAGAAAACAGACCCGAATGAGACCCTGAAATGACAGTAAGATTCTGATCCTCAGGATCAGTTTGCAGTAACTGGACTTTCAAGTTCAGTTTAAGTAATTTTAAAAATGCTCCATATATCTCACTGTTCCCATCAATACCAACAGAAGCTTTATTGGGTTCCTAAATATTTTCCATTTTTTTTTTTTTTTTTCCAGAAAGTTGGATTTTTTCTTCTGATGCTTAGATATGTTTAACAACTGAATTGTTTTGTACTGCAGTCTCCAACGCTGTTATTCCTCTGCTAAGTATATCATCAATCTGCTTTCCTGAGTTATTTCAAGAGACACATGTTGGGCTAAACTGGAACCCAAGTGACTGAATTAAAGCTGCAGGATGCATTGCTAAGTCCTAACTACAGATCACATTTCATTCTAATGTAATGTGATCTGCCAGAAAATTATAACAACTCAGCAAGGAAATAAAAATAAAAAGGGAAAACTAGCTATATGTGATTTTTCATAGCTTTTGCTGTGCACAGAACTTGCAAACAATTTTTATGTAGAGGGAAAAAAAAAAACCCTTCACACAAAGTATCTCCTACTGGCTCTGAGTATGATACTGTTACATACAGGTTTCACATACAACGAGGAAACAAAGACAGAGTAAAGTAAAGCATTGAGGGAGTCGTCTCTTGGCTCACAAAAAAATGTTTATTCTGCTTTAGAAATTCCAAAAATAATGAGTATCCCGTAGTAGTAAATGTAGATACAATGGAGGTGTGTTTTTTTGTAAAATCTAGTATGATTTCAAGACCTAGCCTTATTTAATAATGCAAGGATAACAGCAGTGTACTTGAGATTTCATCAATGAACATTATAAACAATGTTTACATTCAACATCTGTGAAAAGTTTTTTGCTAACACTCTTATAAATTCAAGAGCTGCCATAAATGCTTAGCAAATAAGTAGAGTCCATATTATAAGCTTCTATAAACCTTGAAACATTTGCCTTACATACACCTTTTTATTTGTCATTAGCTGAAACAGTTCTACACCTAAATGAGTGCAAAACTTGTCCTCACCCTCCCCATAGCAGGCCCATAGGAGTCTGTGGTGTTTGTTAACTTAATGCAGGATAAGTCAGCCAGAAGCACAGCAGCAGCTTATAAGTTATACTTTAGTGGACTTTATTCAATGGGTAATCAGTGTAATATTCTTATGGATTCCTATAATCATCATTCTGCTGTTGTCCTCTAAGGTAAGGTTTCAGCTACATAGCGGGTGGGGCCTCCTCCTGCAAACCTGCAGCCCTTCTGCATACAAATGGCATTGGGAGGGTTTGTAGGATTTAGCCCATGGTTTATAAACAGCGTAAATTATTTTAGAAGTCATGTCAGGTATAGTTTATTCCAAGGTTTGCTTGCAAATTTTAATCAGAAAACACAGAAGGGGTATGCAGTTTAGATTGAAATATTCTTTCACCTTGTGCTCTGCCCAGGTTGACTTACTGTGGGCTGAAATAACTGGCAGAAGTTACAGCTTGCATGATAGAGGAAGGCTGGACACAAACTAGAGAAAACACATAAAGAAACATTTATTTAAAAAAAGTAAATCAACCATAAAGATCCTCCCAGTAGACCTGGGAGATGGAAGCCTTTCTCATTTTCTCCATGGCAAAATTTAATCTTGCTGCTTGGCTTTTCAAGCGTCATATTCAAAGAGATGCAAATTTGTCAGAGCAGAGACCCCAGCTGACTTTTAGCACTTCGTGAATGTCAAAGGGGCTTAAAGGTTGAAGTGTCTTTACCTCCCTCCATCCTTAGTAATTCAAAATCAGACTGAAAATACAAAGCACCCACCTCTACCGGTTTGTTCAGACCTCTCTATTTCATGTGTACCTGCCAGCTATAAAAGTGTTTGTTTCAGGTGTTGTTATCTGTTTTAACTAAAATCACTTATAGAAATGAGCATGCAATTGAAAAACGTTCCACAAGAGAATCCATCAACAGAAGAAAAACCCTCCCCTTTGGAAAGCTACCCTGTCCCCCACCACATATATTCACATTTTAGAGGTTCTTGCAACATAGCCTATTCCCAACTGACTGGTTTCAGAACTGCTATTAACTGAGTAGTAATCTCACCCAGTGACATGGTTCACTTCATACAGTCTCAGGAGGTAATATATCTAATAAAAATAAAAGTAATAAAAATAAAAACAGTCCTAATGAATACTCATACCACAAAAGGTATACACTATATCACATAGCATGGGCCACCTGAAAGCAATGCCAATGGATTTTTGTTTTTTTACTTGTGTCCTGTATGATGTAAATATCAATCTACTAATGGAGTTCCATTGAAGAAGGCTAAGGAAAAAAAAAAAAAAAAAACAATAAAATGGCATTGAGCAGATTGAAGCAGTCTAATCTTGTTTGCCTAAAAATGGAAAAAATATGTATAAGTAAGCTAAAGCAAGAGGATTTAAAGTCAGTTCCATGTGTAAGATGTTTATTAAATTAAATTACATTAACATATACATGATCAGTGTGAAGGGAAGCCCCCAACAGCCTTTACTGAATGACAGATTCAGCGAGTGAACCCGAGCTCTGAGGCTGGACCTAGAGTAACAGTTTCTTAGATGTGTTTCTTCTCATTTAACAATTTATCTGTCCTCTTGATGGTGAATTTACTGGAAAAGGATGACTGTCTCTTTAAAAAAGTAGTTTGGGCAGTGCTTTTTGGTTTTAAAGTCTGGAGACAGTGGCATTAGATTGATTAGGTGTGTACATGCTGGCTGAGAAAGCTGTAGAAAGGGGAATGGAAGTGTTTGACAAGATGAAAGACTATTCAACATGTTAGACAGCTGGTTGAGTGAAAAGATCTATAACAGCACAGTAAAATATACTCAACAGTAAATGATACCTTCACTGCAAAAGCTACTACAAGTTAGGTCACACAATTTTAGCCTAGGATGACAAGTTCAACCAAACAAAGTTTTAAAACACACAATTAATGTGTGTGTGCCTTGTTAGTGACAGATAGCACTTGGGAAATTGAGACAGACAGGAGTTCCCTTTTCCAAGTTTAATAGTGAGTATGCAAAGTTCCTGAGCCAGACTCTGATCTCTTTTGTTTATTCAGAGCAACTGCACTGATCTCAGAGGAGCTGATGCTAATTTACACCAAGGCTAGGGAGATGAGGATCTGTGCCTCCTTCAGTCCATTACCTTGCTATAGGAAAGGAATGCTTTTGAGAAATCATGTTGCAAGGGGAATTGTAAGTGATCTTCCTGAGATTCTGCAGTTACTGATGAGTGTGGTAAATGGCTATGTGTAACTGTGTGCATCATGTTTTTGGATTTGCACATGAAGGGTTTGTAATCACCATGTGATTTTCATAATTAACGAAGCACAAAACCCACCAGGATGACAGGGATAGTGAGCTCTCATGCATGCTGCAGCCTCCAGCAGATAATCAAGAATGGATAAAGAACACTTAATAAAAATAAATAAATAAATAAATAAATAAATAAATAAATATTTTAAAAAAAGGAATTCGAGTGGTTTTCTTGTGATAGTCCATCAGGGACTATGGTAGTGGACTGTAAAGCAGTCTAAAACTAAAGAATGTTTTTCTGTAGATAATGAGAGGACAATTGGACCTGGACACAGTTGGCTAATCTCATTTGATTATTCATGACGCAGTGATCATTCTGGTTAGCAGAGGTTGCACCAAAAAAGTCTTTTAGTCAGATGTAAATATAATGTATGAATCTAAAGACACTATCAAAAGAACTTGTATCACCTCATTTTTCCTATTGAGTTAAATTAATAGCAACTATAGAAGGCAACACTGAAGAGATATATTTTTCTCAGACTCTAAATCTCCTTAGACCATCACAGATGAGTACATTAACATATATCCACACTTAGAGGTGCTTTTATGTTACCAGAAAAGTGCAAAGAGTTCACAGTGCAGATGCCAATTAGGCATGACGTGATTTGGGCTTTCAAAATAAATTTTAAAATATATTTTTTAGAGCTTGGGTTCTTTTTCAGTCCTGTTTGTTGAGTGTTGCTCGATACATGCTCCAAATTCTTTTTAACATTGTATTTAGACGAGTTTAAAAAAAATAACCTTTTTATGTGAAGTCAGCCCTTTCATTCCACATCCCATATGAGCTGTTTTCCTCACTAGTTTTCAGGGAGACAGTAAGGCAAGCATTTGTTAACTTAATCCCACTGAATATTTGACAAAAAAATATTTTAATACCAATGTTAACACATATTTCCTTAATTATAAAGCCCTAAAGCTACGTCAAACTAAGTAAACCATTAGATTGTCAAAACATTAATAATCTATTAGTTTGCATAGATTTGCTCATGCAGCACAGTGGGCCAGAGGGGCTGGTTTCAGGATTCTTAGTCAATGCACTAGAGTATCCATTGCTAGCTCCACCAGGAGCACACAGAGTGACCTTGCAAACTCTGCCTAGTAGTTATCTGCCTCAGTTTACCCACTTGCAAAAATCTGGAGATGCTTTGAGGTCTTTGGATGAAAGGTGCTATTAAATGTACAAAGTATTTATTAACTAATATCATGCCTAGAAAAAGACATTTCTGCTTCTGCAATATAAATAATGCATTAACCCGCTCCCTCCCCTCCATAATACCAGAAGTATTTCTTCATAAGCAGATATTTATAAATTAGATGGCATACTGTGATTTTTTCAAATTCAAATGATTAAAGACAAGACAGATTTCTGTGGGAGGGCCCCAAGCATACAAAACATTTCACCTATTGAGCTGTATCCACTTATTTTTTCTTTTTCAGGGATAGGAAGATCCAGGGTGCCAGTATGTTTATATAGGGATGTTAATGACTGAACAGAGTTTTGTTCTGGTAATTTAGAAGCAAAATTTCAGTGTTAACATTCTAATATACTTATCAATATAGCCATCTCCTCCTACAGTCATTATTTTCAGGAAATATCTTTTACGTACACAGTTATGGCTTTAATTGTTTTGAAGCTTTGCCTTGGCTGAAATTCCAGGGTGTCTCAAGTCATGGTTTTCTCTGGCAGTTCAGCAATGGTATGTATAGATACTGTGCAGCTGAAATGGAAGGTACAATGCAAAGCATAGGAACTTCAAAGACAGAAATTGTTGAGCAGAGAGAGAATACCTTGCATTTCTAAGGAAAACCATTCTAGATTATAAGCACTCTGAAAAAAGAAAAAAGAAAGAAGGGCTGAACGTAACCTTTCAGTTCCTTAGTAAAATAATAAAAGTTAGCTCTATGACATGCCTCAAGTGACATCAGGCTGGCCATGGGTCACTAGTGGGGTTCTGCAGGGCTCCATTTTAAGACAATTCTCTTCTTCAGAAACAACTTGGACACAGGACCCAAAGATACACTAGGTGAGTTTGTCAATGATACAAAACTGGGAGGAGCTGTTGACTCCCTTGAAGGCAGAGAAGCCCTGCAGAGAGATCTCAACAAATTAGAGGACTGGGCAGTGACAAATTGTGTGAAGTTTAACAAAGACTAGTGCCAGATTCTGCACCTGGGGTGGAGTAATCCTGGATATACAGACAGACTCATCTTTGTTCACCATGTCCCATGGGCAGGCAGGCATTCAGCCATCACTGGGAAACCTGAGCTCCATTACACACAGCAGTGTCTTGGGAAGACAAAAGCCATCCCTACAATGGTCCCCTCCTTGCTTCTTCTTTCCCTAGCTTTATATGCTGAGTACCATGCCATGTGGCTCAGAGTTGCTGTGTGGTAAATTGGGGTTATCTGTCCCAGTTGTGTCCCATTCCAGCTCCTTGCATTCCATACAACTGGTGGTGTGGGATCTGGAGCAGAAAAGGCATTGATGCTGTGCAGGCAGCAAGGCAGCACTCAGCAATAACACAAACATTTTAGTATTATAAACCCTGTTTTCAGTACAAATCTAAAATATAGCCCTATGCTAGCTGATGTGAAGAAAATTAACTCTGTTCCAGCAAACACAGCACACTAGGCCAATGTGCACAATGCCAAGAAACACTACAGGTAATGTTTGAGTAGCAGAAATAAAAATCAGTACTAGAAGATTGATTAAAAATAGACTTTGAATTTATAGTTTATATATACAAGGTATATAGATATTACCTACCTAGTTTAAAGAGACACACACAAGGGGCCTCAGCATTTATTGGCTGTTCACATTCAAATAAACATTTGTGGGTTTTTTACTAAATAGTACATTTAATTATATTTTATGAGATTCTACTTTATGAGATGAAGTATCAGATTTCAATTAGATTTTGTTAACCTTATTGTACGTCTCAATTAAAGTCTACCAATTTATCACTTTATGGAGGTAAAATCATCCATCATAAAGTTTCCTGGTTACAGATCACTAATTAATTGGTAGCTGGGATAGAATTTAATCGTTGTTAAAGACCCAGAATTTCTCACATCACTGTTGCAGAACTGCATAGTCAATTAAGCAACAAGAACCTGCCTATTTTACTTGGTTTATTATACTAATGCCTTGGAATGTTTGCATGAAATACATAAATTCTCTTGTATCATAGTTAATTAAATCTGAAACCGTGGTCTGTAAAAGTCACCTTTCTGACCTCTGGAGAATGAGTGTGAATCAACGCCAAAGACCACACCAAAGCACCAACTACTTGAACTAAGTGATTTATGTCCTTCAAAGAGCAGAAACAGAGAAAATGCAATATTTTTTAGTTCCTTTAAGTTTTATTATGACTTTATGATACCATTCTTGATGGCAGAGAAGAGGTTGGTGTCAGGGGACTGGTGCTGCTTCCAAGTGTAACTGCCTCAACCAAGTCAGACAAGAGTGACAAAAAATACTTCTTTTTGTCATTCTTTGTGCTAGAGATGAAATGCTCAACTCCACTGGGACAACCATTTTTTTGCTGTTATTACAGAAGAAAATTATAACCATAAAAATGTCCAATTTAGAAAAAAGGCGCCACTTTAGAATCATTTGCATAAAAGCTGTTACATACAAATTGTTATAAAGACAAATGTGTAGTACTCTTGTTGAAAATTGCTTATATCTTAGGTGCTTTGCCTGAAACGACATAAAGGCCTCTTCAAACTGAAATTCATTCTCAGGTAAATAAAGCTGAAAAAGAATTTTCACCTATTTGTATGTACGTGAGCAGTTTCTCATATTGTCTTAAATAGATTTTTAACATACATTTCTTGCAAACTTTTAAATTCCTTCCCTCTTTAGCCTGTTGGTGGCTTCCATTATAAAAACTTGGCTTTGCAGATGGGGGCAGATGAAAAGCTTGTGCTGAGTGCAAGCTAATGAAAAGATAACTTTCTGCAAACAAGGGCAGCTTTAACTTTCTTCTCATCTTCATTTTCTCCTCTGCAATGAGATGATCACTGTCTGAATGCTATTGATGTCTCTGTCACCAGCACTGTTACCCACTGACTCAGAGAAATTTTTTTATACCCTCTCAGAAAATCAACCAGATGTGCTGTGCCTGCTGAAGGTGGGCTATTTTGCAGCAATCAAATAATAAGCTTTGGCATATAAAAAATTATTCTACAAAACAGTCTAATTAACTTTATTTTTTATTTCTGAAAAAAAAATCAGAGGCATTTATTAATATTTGGTGTTAAGCACTGACACAATGTGAATTAACAAGAAATCCAAATTAAGTTTTGCAGTAAAGTGAATCATCAGACATATATTACTCTAATTGAGAACGGTACGCTAATATAAATGAGAATGCTAGTAGGGGATTTTCAAGTGGTCTGGTAATCTTTTTATGTAATTGCAGAATCATTACATTAATGTAACTTGTTTGTAAACAGGAGAAACAGCTATCTGTGGAATGCCAAGTTAAGATGCCTGTAAACAGTTTGTTGTGTCTGAGATGAAGTATCAAAGCAAACAATATTATGGTATAGAATCCATAAGTTTGCTACTCCTGACTATGAGACCTATAAGCTTATGGATATTTTGAGACACTGTGCACTGCAGCACAAGTAACACATTACATTGTATGGAAACATATTCAGTAAAATTGAAAATAAAGCTTTTTTCAGAACTGTAGACAGTATAGGGCCAATAACAGCAATATACTGTATATACTTTATCTGCTTTTCCAACAGATCATTTGTTTTAATTATTTATTTTAATTAAATAAAAATAAAGGAATAAAATCAAGAATATATGCTTGCTGATATTAAATCTAGTGTTTAAGTGTTTAAATATCCTGCAAGCTCTAAACTGGAAAAGGTCTGTTTTGCCATGTCAAAAAACATCCACCTGTTCCAGGTGAGAACAGAAGCATCTATATGTACTATATGTATTTCAAGTATCTGACCACAAACTGTGAATGTGTAATTTGAAAAGTTAAAAGCAAAGAAAAAAAACTATCACCAGCTCTCCTCCTCTTGTTTTGTTTTTTTAGCATGAAAAAATACTAACACTATACTTAGTCCTTCTCAGACCAAGATCCTGATGTTTCTGGATGGAGGGTTCTGCACAGCTGTGTGGCCATGACCAGATCATGTGAACTGGGGTGTCACCTTAGCTGGCACCTTTCCCTACCATCTGCACATCTTTCTGCCCTGTAACACAAAGGTCTTTACTTCCTATCAAGGAAATTACATGTTTTTCAAACAAAAACTTGGAAAGCACAGTGTATTCAGCTCTTGTTTATAATGCCATTAATTTTTTAGAAAGAAACAATACTTTTTCACCAAATAGTGTCCTCCCAGGATAGTCAGTCTATGATGAAGATTTATTTTTGTTTCTTTCTGAGATGACCACATCATATGTACTTGTAACTGCCCTGAAAACTTCTAACAGAAGAAATCACCATTTCTAGCATCAGAAAGACACAATCTAGTCAGCAAAGATTTGATGTCAATCCAGTTTCAATACTTAGGCACAGTAAAATTTCACTACATGAAATGAAGAAACAAAATCCCTGTGATGCTCCTTTGTTCATAATGCATAATAATAGCTACCTTGAAGATTACTCTTTGCCATTCTGAGGTACAAAGAAAAAGCAGAATTATTCTTTAGTCTCTTATTAGAAATGTTAATCCTGTAAATTTCAATCATGATGTAATCTAAGCTCCTTGATGCCTCACACAAAAATCTTCTAAATGACAGAACTCTGGTCACTGGAAATGATGTGAAGGGGTTTCTCAGAGGAGAAACCATCTGGAGGATGGTGTGTTCCCTTAAAATCTTCTCAACCAGTTTCTTGTTGCATTGATCCACAGTTGGTGTTGATGATGTGGATCACCTCTTAGAAATTTATGGTTCAGAATACTTGAATTTTTAAAAATTTATTATTTTTTGAATCTTCGCTGACTATGGGAAGAGGAGGGTAACACTTACTGCTGTGCCCTTCTATTTTGTCCTGAATCTTTGTCCTTGGACTGGAATCACAATGAGTTTTAAGAGCAGCATAAGGAGAAAGCTTCTGGAAAACATCTCTTTTCAGCTCCTTCATTTTGTTTTCTCTTCCTCTTCCAAATTTCTAGCCTGCTCCTAAAAATTGATTGCAAAGAAGATCTATCCATAGGCAACCCATGCTTACCTTATCTTTTAGTCATTGCATTAGCAAATACACAACAGCATTTTGAAGTTCATTGCAATAACTCTTTGGTCTAAAACCACTTCATGGTTAAAATGAAACAAAAAAATTATATTGCTCTTTGTTAAGGTCTTTTCCCAAACTGTGGACATCAGAAATATCAGGCAACGTTTCTCAAATCTGATAAAATATTTTTTTTTTCCTCAAGATTCTTAGTGGAATTGTGAAATATTAGCTATCATTCTCACTCTTATGTAGAATTCACCCTTTTCACAATATCTGTAGGCAAGCAATGATATTTGGAGGTGTTTTTGATTGTTTAAGAATGTATTTTTGTCACTGTAGCTCTCTTTCCCTGTCCCCAAAATCCTACTTGTTTGCTTCCTTTATTTGTTGTGTCACATAGTATATTTTCTGACAAAGGAAAATGAAATAGAATATAACCTGTAGCAGCCTAAACACAGCATGAATGCAAGAGATAGGAAATTTTGGAGAATAACTCGCTAAAGACATAATTATTTCTGTTTTTTTCTCCAATTAATTCAGAAGTAGGAGTCCTGCCAGGGAGTCAACCAGGCCTGCAGGTGTAAGAAGAGCACTCCAGGAAGATAAGGCCTTGTCAGAAGTGCTGAATGAGTTCTTTGCATCAGTGTTTGCTGCAGAGGAGCTTTGAGAGGTTTCTACACCAGAACTATTCTTTATGGAGGGACAAATCTGAGAAGCAGTCCTAAATTGATGTAAGTAAGAGGTTTAAGAACAAATCTATACAATGAATAGCAACAAATCATCAGGATCAGCTCATGCAAGAGCTCTAAAGCAACTCAAATATTAAATTACCAAACTACTCACTGTGCTGTGTGACTTAGAGCTTAAATTGACCTCAGTACCAAAACAGAGGAGGTGGGAAATACAAGAGAAATTATTTAAAACATTTTGTAGTGGGGAGGAAGACCCAGGAAACCATAAAACAGTAAATCTAATTTCTCTACTGGGTAAATTGGTTGGAAATATCAGAAAAAGAAAGCCAGAATTAGAAGGCTTGTAGAGAAATTAATTGAAGGAGATGCTATAAAACACTGAGGGAAGCAACAGTGTTTCCTGACAATGACTGATTCTGTTTCTCTTAGATGCTTGTCATTGGGCAGAACGAGTTCAGACTATGTATCTGGTATTCAGAGTTAAGTTTAAATGAGAAGAGCACAATGGTGAGTAGCTGACTGATGAAAGGGCAAGTGACGTAAAATGCAAATCTATACAAAGGAAAAACCCTCAAGTTAAGATAACTAATTATAAGTCATACTAGATATTATAATTAAAAAAAAAAAAAAAAATTGATTAACTGTCCAAAATGAAAAAAAACTAAGGGAAGTATCTTTAGATGTAACAGTGGAGTGGAAGTCCTTGCAGAATATGTTTTGGATGCTACAAACATAAATATTTTCAGAGAAGAGCTGGCAACCATGAAATAAAATCTGTCTCTCAACATCAGATGACCCATTCAGCTCAGAATCCCCTTGCACATCCCATTACTAGAAACTGGAATACTATACCAGAAAAGAGTCTGTATTTGATTTCTTCTGAAATTCCTTCTTTAAATATCCATTACAAGCTATTTCTACAAGACACTATACTAGATGGATCTATGATTTTCCCTTGTAATCTACCCCTACATTAGATTTTATGTAATTTGTTGTGATATGATCAAGGAAAACTTTCAAATAAAATCCACATTGTACAGGTTTTCCCTGGATCAAACGTTTGCTCCATTGAACCTGTGCTGTGGTAAGCATTTCTGTTAAAGCAGAGAGTTTTTCCTTAAGCTGAGGTACTTACTAACAATCTTGCTAAATGTGGTTGGAAGAGCCAGTGAGTGTCTTAGCAGTTCTCAAATAGATTCAAGCCACCCTTGCTGCTCACCCTGTCACAGGGGGCTTTCACCAGTCTTTAGCCACGTTCATCACCTACAACTTCATCTCTGTGTGCTTTGAAATAATGAAAAGGTAAGGAGCTTTTCTCAGGACTACAAATAATTCATCATCCTCAGAGAGAAATTGTAAAATATGTAACCAGGGATTGTATTTTCTCCTTAAGGATAAGTCTTTAATGATTATCAATTTCTCTAATGTGTCACTGTAAATACTGTTGAAAGAAAGATGTCTTCCTTTTAGGATTACTTAGCCCTGAGTATCCCACAGGTCCAGTTATCTGTGTCTTTCTAGATAGCTCACTAATTTCTCAAGCTACCCAGGAAGCTAGATAGCTTAGCACACATCCATCTGTCCTTTCAAAACTTACAACTACTCACTCCATTTGGAAGGGTGGATGAATACTTTGTGCAATTACATTAAAGGTTTTATTTTAATCATTTAGCATTCCCATTAATAATGTCTCCTTAAGTAATCTGTTGAGATTTTATAATTTTAAATTTTCTTTGAAACTTAGAATAAATGCAAATTAAAAAAAAAAAAAAAAAAAAGTCTAGCTACCTCTCACCTGGCTTATGATGAAATGTTTCTGTATGTTAATGGTTTGCTTATTAAAATGTATAAGGAGTGGGAAAAAACCTGGAACAGACAGTGATTGCCTTGAAAGTATCCTTCCATAGAGGAGCAGCACTTTGGATCTCTGTGACAGAAATGACAGATATTTGTGGCTCAGATGGCCCAGGTCACTGTAAGCCTAGAAGAGAACAAAGACAATGTACTGTACCTGTAAAGAAAGTAAAGGGCAATGAAATATGTACCCAAAGCAAAACAGAGAAGATGGCAAATTGGCCACTGTGAAGCTGACACAATGCACAAGCAGAAGGGAGCAGCTGTGGGAGACAGGAGTTGGTTTGTTCTCAATGCACTTCCCTAAGTTTCCACAGGGAAATGTAAAAATTAACCAAAACTAGTTTCACAAAATAGAGAAGGAGCAAAGGAGAAACAAGTTGTGGTTCCTTCCTCTGAAGATGAGAAGCTGACAAATGAGGAGTACAAGCAACCTTCTCCAACTTGTGTAGGAGCAGGAAATTGAATCAATGATTCCTGTTTGCCCAGACTGCTAAATGCATCAACAAAGAGAGAAGTTTGCTTATGTTTGCACCATTAATAGGAAGATTCTTTTTTGTTTGGCTGTGTTTTTTAGTGATGCCATCAAATTTCATGGCAATCATTGCCAAAAACATAAACAGGAAAAATCTCATGGGTGATATAACTGTGAAAAGCCATATGTGTCAAGGTTCTAAGTATTTGAGAACTCTTGTTGAAGCTCTTGGCAGATAAGGTCCAGACAAATACATATTACAATATAAACTGTTGCTTTTTCTGTAGGCTTTGATAGCATGTCTTTAAGGCTTGATGTTTTTGGTTTTATGCACCTTCATTTTTGGTTTTATGCACCTTTAGAAAGATGCAGAGATATCTGGAGAAATGAAGGAAAAGCAGACCTAAAATTCAGAATGCTTTGAGAGGGATTCAGAGAAACAGAAATAAAATAGGGAGCAAAGTCAGATGGAATAGGGGGAAAAACAAAAGAGATAACAACTCAGTACCTGTGAATAAATAGAATTTTATGTATATAAATGTACTTATGCTTATGTGTGTGCCAGAGTGTGTGTGTGTGTGTGTTTATATATCTATAAAAGGATGTATCAAACCTGCCTCTATTAATAAATAACTCAAAACTTATATTAAAGCCTTTTTCTTGGAGATATGCAGCAATTATACAGACAGATTTGATATTATCCAAAGGGAATTTCTGATTTGGAGGCTCAGAGTCTCGGGCCAAACCAAAGTCCCTCTCACAACACAGGATCCCGTGAGAGTCAGAGGATTAGACCCTTGCTGTGCCCACAGAACTGACTCTTTAAAGTTTTATATTTTGTAAATTAAACCAGCTGAGGAAAATTCATCTCAGTGAAGTGAAATATCTTGCCCAAATGTAAAAAAACAAACAAACAAACCAAGAGGAAGAGAATGTCCTGGAGGTTAACTGTTTTGGGGTTTTGGTTAGGTTTTTTGTTTTTGGTTTTTTTTTTTTGTTTGTTTTGTTTTGTTTTTTGTTTGTTTTTTTTTGTGATTTGTTTTTTTTTTCTTGTTGTTGGGTTTTTAGGTTGTTTTTTTGGTTTTTTTTTTCACAAATATTCACTCCTTATGCTCAGAATAACTGTGAGCTGAAAGCCTAGAATATTGCTGTGCTGCCTCTTTAAACATAGTACCCTTTCCCCTTTTTTCATTTAGTTATCTCCCTCTCTGCTCTGTGGCTCAATCTGCATATGTTATTGGCCTCGATTCCCAGGGCTGCCACCTTAATCTGTAGTAGCTAATAGTACAACCTCACACATGGCCTGGGACCAGGCTCAGGTTAACAAGAAATCCAAAAGCAAATGGCTGGGGGAGCTTGCTATAAAATAACCACTTGAAAATTCAGGCTGTGATTTTTTTTCACATTTGCATGGAACAAGCAAAGCTTTTAGTCTCAGAGGTTCAGTCAAATGCATTAAAAAGATGAACATTTTAGTTAATGTTCTAAGAAGATTTCTAAAAGCAGTTTTGATTGTGTACTATTAGCATTAATTAATTTTTATACTGAGACCAGCCGTTATATTAGTAGAATGCATATTTTAATCAATTTCCACTTGCTGTTTTGTGCAAGTTAAAGGTAGCTTTGTGGTTTGTGCCTAGTTTATACAGTGCATTTAACTCAATGTGCCTTAGGTAATGCTCATCTGAGGTTCAATGTATACTCTAATCAGAGCATGATACAAGAATTATGAATGAAACCCCAACAAGTAATGGGGCTGTTTTAATTTTGGACCATAGTGGAATATACCTTCTCTAAACAGGTGCTTGAATACATTATTAAATAACACAATATTCAACTGCACTATCATCAAACACAGGCATAAACAGTTAGGATTCTCTCTCTTTTCAATAGACGCTTACCTGCATCTGAAAGCAGTTGTTTTATATACATTTGCAATCATTCTGTCACTGGTAAATTTAAAAAGATCCTGTCAAGGGATTTTTTTAAAACAGGTTTGAGGTTATTATTTTAGAAATATTTTATCACTCATATTTTATGAGCAATTAAAAGATAGTCAAAGCTAATTAATTTTTCAATTTGTTTTTTTTTTTTACACTTCTTTGACAATCAGTAAGACTTCCTCAGGATAGATAAAAAGAGATTGAAATTGAGACTGTATTGAAGTTTATTTCTTTAGTCATAAACCCTATTGATTATTCAAGGAGATGCTTACGCTGGGAAGTGCTCAGAGGAGCAGCTACCCTACACTGTCCAGCTCCAACAATCTCTCTTCTCTCTCCCAGTCTTTCTTCACAACCCAAAATAAAACTGATGCTGTGTCTCCACATGAGTGAAAGAGGAGACAAGCAGGACATCAGATTTGGTTAGATCAGGAGACAAAACCCAGTCCTATAAAAAGTTTTTTCTGCTTTCAACAAAAATCTCCTCAGGCCTCTCTGATCCTAAACAGAGCAGCCTTTCTCAATTATTGATTCAAGAGATAGGAAATTGTTAAAAAGAGAAGAGAGGGTGAGTAAAGACAACAGAGGTTGAAAATACATAACAGGAAAAGGTGTAGTTGAGGCTAAGAAATATTTGGACAAACTTTGATGCAGGTGAACGCCTGAAAACCAGTTTCTCAAAGCAGATTTATTTCACTGTATATCAATTCTGCCATGCTATCACAGCCCTCCACTCATTCCTGCAGTGTCCAGGGCCTGCCATCCCATGCCACCAAGCAAGGGCTTGGTCCATCCTAATTAAGTGCAGCTCTGTCAGAAGACATTGTCCCCACCCTGGACCTCTCAATGCCACTGGAGGTCATTCTCACTCACATGGGAAGGTACTGTGTGCCTCCCACGGTGCCCCTCTCCACACTCTGCCCTCAAGGTTTTTCTCCTCTTGTTGCCATGTCAGGACTTTTCACTGTTCAGAAATACTTTGGAGTCCAAAGGAAGGTACAGTTCACTGTGTCCAAAGCTGTGTGAATATGCTGTAAGAACAAATGTCTGCCCCAAGCTGCTTCCAGGATAAACAGTTTGGAAAAACAAATGTTGGAGGGAAAAAAGAAGGCACAACTTCACAAACTGACAGCCCCATTACAGGATGATCTCTTGCCTTCCATATCAGAAGTCCTTAGCCAGAGTAAGCTCTGTGCCAAATTCCTGTCCACAGCTAACACTCCCACTGCCCCCACCCCCAAATGTCAGAGTGCAGGGGCTTCTCTTCTGGAGGTACAGATGTGAACAAATGGGTGGAGGAAAGAAGGGCTGCAAGGATATGCCACAGGTGGACTGGAAAAGAGTTTCAGATGAAATGAGTGCATAAGCAATATTAGCACAGTTCCCTGTTAGGTCACCTTGAAGCCCATCTGACCCCTCTGCCATACTCTCTCCAGCCATATTCTCTCCAGCAGCACTGTCCTGGCAGGAGCACAGTCAGTGTTGCCACAGCTCAGATCAGCACAGTCATGATTCAAACTTCAAAGCACTAACCTGTTCAAAAGATTCTGATAAGAAGAAATTACTTCAGTTTTCACCATTGCACAGAACAGGGCTGTCAGTCCCTGCCATTCTGTTGGTCAGTAGATCTCAAAAACTAAGCATCTCTAAGCTTTTCTTGTATTAATGTCTCATAATACTGATTACTGATAAAATAAGCATACATATGCTGGAGGTATTTGGCATAAACAAGCACCAGTGGACTGCACATTGGCAAGCCTACAGTGATGTTAAGTATTTAGAAGACATGAAGGGAAAGAAATCACTCTAAGTGATGCCAGAAAAAGTTGCCACTTTATAGGACTCTGGAATTAAAACCTCAGGAAAAATTCATTGGATATATAAGAAACTTACCCTCTACCATTCCAGAAAATCCAGACTTCACAGATATTTCATGCCTGTGCTTGCTAACCTCTGCCCATTCACTAGTGGAGTCCCAGCTGAGGTTAAGACCTGGCTTTGATAGCAGAGCCACTGCTGCACACAGGCTTACAGGAATTACTTTCTTGCCTTTCCTAGTTGCAATTACAATCAATCACCTAGAAATGAAGACTTCACTAGTTCATTACTAGTTCCCTGAGCCATCCAACCTCCCCAAATGCTTAATAAAATTTCCAGTTTTCTAATATTTAAATTAAGTATTTCAATTACATAAAACTTAGCAATGTTGCTGATGTTTTTCTTGATTTTTCTTTCCTCACATGGACCTGGCTGGATAAACTTCTACATCAAATGTATATCTTAATTAAATATAAGCTGCTTTAAGTGCAGGAAAATTAGAAAATTTCAAAGTTATCATTTTTCTCTCTGTTTCAAAGATGCAAATACCAGAAAGAGAGCAGTTAGACTTTAAAAGAAAATTTATGAGTATTTCCCTCTTGGTACTCCTTCCAGTGCTTCCTAATTAAGGACAAGCCAATACAGTATCATGTACCAATCTGGTATTTATTAACAAAGCTACTCATGATTTTTAACTGATTATTGCTCAGAGGATCCTCCCCTCATTAATATAAATGAATTAGGAGGAATAGTGCCAAATGTTTCAAATGGGAATTAACATGATACTGCAAGGTATAATTAGTCTAAGATGCTAAATACATCAAAGTATTAATTTCTGTATGCATATATATATATGCCTATATATGTATCACATTTATATATTATCTAAAAATATTATGTGTATATACACACACTGTACATATCAGCTTAAGTGCATCTTACAGATGGATGCATACCATTTTTTATTATATTATACCCTGCAGCTACAGAAAACAAGGTATAAAACTAAATAAGGATTACAAAATCTAGGGAACAAAAACTGAGAGATATCCACACAGGATAACATTGATGAATAACATAATTTAAGGCAAAGAGTCTCTGAATCAGACACCACTGTAGGTAAAATATCACTGCCTCATTGTTTTGTTTTCTGTTACTCTCATAATTATGTAATTTGTCCTTTCCTCATGTAATATGTCTTTTCCCCTTGCCATTTCCATGCCTGTATATGTGTCTCTCTGTGTCTGTGTCCGTGTGCACTTACTAGTGTAGAAGTGCAAACAAAGCAAGGCTGAATCACCACGGCCCAGACAAAAATTATACCCTGATTTTTGATTATTTAGATGAATATCAAACAGGATAGTGGCAAATCAGGACACATAACAGAAATATAAATATACTCATCTTTGTTTCTCTGCTGTTCCCTGCACTCAGCTGGAAAAACAGCCTCTCTTTTCATCACCTTCTGAAACCAAAGCATAGTTGGTGAAACTAGTTGGTAACATGCAATAAATGAAGTCCAAAAAGCCAAGATATTATCTACTACCAAGCTTGGTCATGTTGGATCTGTTAATTCTACACAAAGGTGTGAGACTGGTCTAATACAAATTGTGGCCAAATGTTGCTGCAAGGAAATGCTTTGTGCAGTTTCCTGGATCCATTGCAACGCTTCAGAAGGAAGTCACATTTACTCTGAAACAGAGAAGGTAGGTGTGGATATAGAAAAATATTTAAATGGGGAATGGAGGATGGCACAGATCCATGACTACATCCTCATGTCATGCAGCAAGACTGTTTGCTATGCCTCATGGTTGCAATGAAAGGTTAGCACTTCTATTCTCAGACCACTCCTCAGCTTTGGACTAGAGTCTCTAAAATGCATCCAGAGTGCACAAAAGGACCAAACTTTACTGCAACTCTTCACGTCAGCCACAACAATACTTGAGATCAGCATCTTGTGTTTATTTTGTGTTTAAGAGCTACTAAACTGGACCAAAACAAAGGCCTGTGTATCCTGCCTTTGACTATTGATGGTACCAGATGTTTAGGATTAAATGTAATAGAATGATTGCTCCCTAAATTTCTCTCCCTGCATCCATTTGGCAATTTACAGATTCCTTTTAGGACAGCTCAACTTGTCTGATAATCTTAAAAAGAGGACGCAGTAACTTAATCTTGACTTACATGACTTTGTCTAATCTTTTTTGAAGCTATTTTCCCTATTGTTGCCCCCAATATTCTCCAGCACTCTGTCAAAATTTTGTGAGGAAGTACAAACAGCTGTCCTCTCTTTGTTTTTAAATTACTCCATCCCTTCTTTCAGACTCTAGTTTCTCTTTGAATGTTTCTTCCACCTCTATCTTCTCCAAGCCATTTATTACACATTTATGACATTAATGAAGTAGGCTTCCTCACCTTCCTCACATGTTCTTTTCTTGGTTAAGAAGCCTAGGAACTTTGAAGATTCATGGAAAATTCCATGAAAACAAACAATTTTAAATAAAACTTTTCAGCTCATGCCTACATTCATTCTCTGCTACATCTTTGACAGTATTTATCTGCTTCCTTAAAATGTGCCTTGCAACATGTTTTTAAAATGAAAAGTTAAGAGATTGCAAGCAATTTAAGGTAGAGATTATTTTTTTATGTGTGCAGCAACAAGTATGATGTTGAGGCCTTCAAATATGACCATGAAAAAAGATAATAAATGAAAAAAATATACTGAACAGTAGTAAACATAAAAAAGCATTTAGTAGTCTAACCTGTTCTACTATGAAAGAAATATGGAGTTAATAATTTTTGCTTTCACCAGTGGTGAAAGTGCTTTATGAGCTTACTTATGTAAAACACACTTGTGGCCATAACTGCTTTACTGGTATTTTAATCTTCAGGTTTTTTAGTCCTCTAAATATCTAATTAGTACTGCCTTTTTTAAATGGTTTTACAAAAGCATCTTGGCATGTATGCCTGGAGTGGCTTAGTGCCAAAGTACCATAACGTGCAGGAACAGCAACAACTCTGTTTCTGCACTGACTCCCTGCAATAGACTATGATCAGGAAAAAATCAAATTCAAAGCTGACAGGACAGCTCACATCTCTGTTAGATCTCATAAATCATACTCAGAGGGAGAACTCCAGATCTTTAACTGGTCTTTGTTTTGTTGTTGCTGTTGGTTTTTTTGTAATATTCCTTTTTTTGCCTTTTACCTCTTCATGTTATCCTTGACTTATATATATTGGTCATATATATTGGGCAAATTCTGTCACTCCTGCAAGAAACTAAAGGGGAGGAAGACCAGTGTATAAAGGAGTTTGTCAAAAGGACACTGTAGATAGTCAGAAGGGATTTACTACAGTTGAATCTTTTGAGAAGTTTGATTTTGCTCTGGAGCTGCAGTCTAATGGATTGAATAGGATGTTCTGGAGATGGACTAAGTGCTACACTCTGTAGCAGAGATCTTAATTTCCATTCATTTCCTTCTGCAAAGAGTTCTTAGTTTCTAAGCACTTGAACATTTGAAGTTTTAAATTAATGCAGAAATCCCAATTAAGAGATTAGGTTTTTCACATAAAGTTTCCTCCCACTTGTCCAAACTAGCCCTTAGCCCTTTCTCAAACCCAAAGTATGATGTTCTCCACTTCTGCTCCCTAGAAGATCAAAAACAGACTTTGGCAAGTATATGTGACACACCAGTATGGCCCAGCCAACATAACAGCCCTTTGGTGCCACTAACAGTCCACATAATTTATAGTCACCCTCAGATTGCACTAACTCATGGCAAGGGACAAAAGCTGGCTAATGATCAGTCAGTGCAAGGTGGCATCTTTGCTCACACCTCCCTCTCAATTAGCACTCCTTGCTCCTTGCCTGCAGCAGAAAATCTGGGCCTTTATATTATTTTCCCACAACAGCAGCCTCCATCATTAATTAGTGTATGGAAGCTCTGGAGATCCATTTGGAACAGGCAGAAAAACATCCTTCTGTGACAGTGCTACTCATTCTAAGAGCTCCAATTCCCATCAAGCTGTTAGTGACACGCCCTTGAGCTTCTGGTGACCCTGCACAAGACCTTCCTTTGGACTCAGGAAAGAAAACAGTGTGATATACAACTCAGGAAGCTTATAGCTTCCCAACTCATGATTGTATTATCTATATCTAATGCAGTTCAAGCTGTCTGTAGCCTTTACTGTGGCTGGGACATTGATAATGTCTCAATCCATGCATACTCTCAGTTGACTAATAATATACTTTAGCTTACAGAAATGTATCTTTCTCAGCAGGGAACTGATGTGGGTAAGCACTGTCTAATTTTCCACTTATTTTCCTAAAACTTGTGGAAATGCAATCTCAAAATCACCATCAGCTGGCTTACAGTAAGAAGCCAGAAAGACAAATGTCACCTTGGAGAAAAACACCAAGCCCAATACCAAACAAAACCTAAAAACAAACCCAAACAAAAGAAAAGCAAACCACACTAAAGGGAATCTGACAAAGGTCTGTATTTGTGTGTCGATTCCAGTTAAAATGTGGCTAGACTAAAGATTTCTCAACAAAACTGGAATTTATAACCTTTAAAATATTTTGAAATAACTAGGAAGGTAGGTAGGAAGTTAGGAAGAAAATTTCAGACTTCTATGATACATTAGTCACTAATATTATTGCATGTATTTCCTGTATGACACCAGGTACAAGAACAGAATATTCACATGGCGTATGCTCCATATCAGTCAAAAACCACTATTAAAATACATTAAGTAACAAATAAGTAGTTTCCCAGAATTTGTTTTCCAAATGTATGTAGCTTTGGCACAATTGCAGTCATTAGCGTAGATCTGCAAACACCTTTACTTAGCAAAGAACAGTTCAAGAATTATATGATTTCTTTTGTCTGTATTTTTATTGCAGAAGGTGAACTCAACATTTGCCCAGCTCAGATCATGGCTGTACTACCAGACTATGCACCTTGTTGTGATTAGTCTCTCAAAGTCCTAGTGTGACATCTGGTTGGTTCAGTTTAAATGTGAAAATGGTCCGAGGTCAGGCCTTTGGCTGTTGTAAGGTGCCAATCAGCAATCTGAAGGGGATATCCCCAGGATATTAAATCTATTGACCTATTGACACAAATTCTCTAATGGTTGAAAAGAGATGTCAGTCACAAGAAGTAGAGTCTCTCCTAAGCAGGATATGAAGTAAAACAAGCATGTTTTCGGATTATTCCCTAACAGTATCCCTGTTCATATTTTTTCCTTGACCTTTAGCATGAGTAGACTCCTATGATAAGGGTCTGTGAGTAAAAGGCAGAGTCATCAGTTCAGACCACAAGGGAAAATTAAGTTTAAACATAAACTTCATTCTTGAAAAGTTAAATAATGCTCCTGGCATCAATAAATTCCAAGAAAGATTCTGCTTTTTCTATTCACATTCTTTCCTACCCTTGTCCTGTTAATGAAGAGTGTGTCTGGTCTGGTGTTATCACACAGAATATGTCACCTTCAATCCTTCTTTGTCTGTTGTCTAGGCATATATGCCACTGGGCAGAACAACTCTTATACTACACCCTTCCCCCTTGCCCCTTCTACATCTGTACAGGATTGACAAAGAAAGTTCTGTATATTACATAAACACCCATTGTGAGGGCTGCAGGCAAGACAATGGAGGGGCTACAAGGACCAGGTCAAAAGAAAATGTAGAGAAGGAAAAATATTTCATCTGCATTCTAAAATACAGAAAGTTAACTCAGATAAAATTGATTCCAGAACAGTATGCATTCTATTCCAGCAATATCTATTGCCATATGGGATTTTTAAATACTGGGTTTGGAAAGGAAAGAAAAGAACACAAGGTAGCCTAGTTAAAAACGCACCAGAAATATGAAGACAGCAGCCCAGTCTGTTACTTGATATTCAAACCTTCTCAAAACTTCTCTGGGATTTTTTTCCTTTCCTTCTTGGGGATTCTATACTGCTATGATCAAATACTTGACAGCCATTTTCAAGTAATTTTGCATGATTTCCATACTGAAGAAGTATTAAACATAAGATTCCAAGAAAGTAGTCGGTCTCTCTGCATTTTGCTATTTTCTCCAGCATAAATACCCTAACCAGTGCCCCTAACAGAGTACAATATCATACTATTTTTCTGTATTCTCTTTTCCTCATAGAAAATTCAAAGCTTTTATATGTTTTCATATTTGTTATACATTTTGATCAAACATCTCTTGAATATGTAGAAGGCAACAATGAACAACAATATTTTGGACTGTAGCTGGCAATGAGTGTTCAGGTACATCTACCTATCCTGTGATGCATATAAATCCTCTTCTTGAACGTTTTAGAATAAAAAAGATTTTTAGCACTATGTCTGAAGTAAAATATACAAATAAAGTACCTGTATGTTAAAAAGTAGAGTACAACTGTGAAAAAACAAAATACATTTAAAAAGGGGGAAGCAATATAGTTTAACTGCAAATGATTCATCTTAATGGAATAAAAAGAAGAAAAACACACTAATCTGGCATTACTGTCAGCCTTAAAATTGTTCTGGTAAGGAAGGGGAGAGAGCAAAAGACTGACTTTAGATGGCTAAGAGCTGCCTATTAGCAGGGAAGGAAGTACTCTACTTTGTAAAAGTTACATTTTTATAACATTTTGGTGCTTTTCAGCTGATAAATGTAAATATTAATCATTGCCTTTAAACTACGACATTAAATTTCTGTTTCACTTACATCCCAGAGTGAGGCACTTATACAGAAACAATTGCACTCTGTTCATTAATTTCGAAGCCATTCTGCAGTGATTAACATGTGAAGTCTGCCAAAGCATTTTCAAGGTTGTTTTTGCACTTTTCTGTGTCTGCAGCTCAGATCATTGGAAAGTGCTGTAGCTCCAAACATACCTAAACATCTTTTTCATTCTTTAAACCCACTGAAAAAATATTTTTAAAGTTTAAGCATGTCTCATGTAAAGAATAGAAAAACTATGTGTCTCTTCATTTCAGGCGATGCATTATATCTCAGGTGCTTTTTTAAAGTGACCTACAAATAATTTACCATGAGTTAGCTTTATAAAGCATATACTTTATGGTGAATGAAGGAACAATGCCAAAAGGTTTATTTTATTCTTGTTACCTGAGTGAGGTTTAGGAGATTTTTTTTTTTTTTTTGAGATATTTTTAAATTTCAGTTTGGTTTTCCTGTATTTTAATCACTGAATTGATTAGTGATATAAAAATACATAGCATAGTTGAAGAGGATGGCGAAAGAAGAAAGATTTTAAACTTATACTCTCCAAAAGGTTATACTACTATACTGCTGCACTTCTCAGTAGTGTTAACAAAAGAAAAATACAAAATGTACCATGAATTACCACTAAAACTCCTTTACTTTCCTTGATTCATTTCTCTCTTTATCTTTATTACCGTTATGATATCATAATTTCACCAGCAATTTAGGCATAGATCATAGTAAATGAAGTTAGATATATAACAGGAAAGAGAAGGAACAAAAAGGGGAAAACCCCAATCCACAATTGTCAAGCCTTCTTACATTTAATAAAATATCAAAAACATTATTTATATCCACATTCACTTTTTCTTTCATTATGTTTAAATCACACTTTAAATGCCCTTGCTCTCCAATCCCTCCTAATATATGGAGATATGATTTCAAGAAGTTCAGTTTTAAGGACTTTTTTAACTAATAGCCCACCTTTCTAATTAAAAATGGACTGAATAATCATAGCACTGATTTTCAACAGCAAAAGATGTGACAGTTCATATTCAATTCTGTTTAACTGAGCATGTTAGGTACGATGTGCAAGAGAGTCACCTTGCTCCTTTACATCAACACCTGGAACAGGTATGGAGGCAGCATGCTTAGACACTGCAAGGAAGGAGAATCTTGTCTTATTTTATAAGGCCTCCATCTGTCCATCTTGGAAGCAACAGCATAGAATGCTTGGCATAGGCTCCAGTTCAAGGACTGCAACGATGATGTCCTATTCAGCCAACCAAGTGTGCTTTTTTGTGTACTTTCCCCATGTCTTGCCTGAGTATCTAGTAGCCACTTGCTTTGTAGCCACTTAAGATGATGCACTTATGGACTAAAAGACAATAATGATGAGATATGGAGCCAAGGTAAATACTAACCAGAGGTATAATGAGCCTTATAGAAATGCTCTAGGAGACTAGTGTCATTCTTGTTGCATGTTTTCACTGTTGTACAAAATCTTTTTTGCAATATATATAAAACTAAGTTAATCATGTTTTTAAGGCTTTGCAGATAAAGGTGCACAGCTATGAAAAATACTACAGCTCTGGATGAAGATGCATGGGCAAAGCTGTGTGAAGCTGTTTTGCATAAACTCACACTCATAATAGTTGAACTCCAAGCTGGTGCTATCTGATGTGTAAATGCTACAGATCCCTCCTGCTTACCTCCCTCAGTGCTTTGAACAAACCAGAATGCAAGCATAAGTTTCTGACTGTTTTACTTTTATGCTATTGCTTTATCCCCAAGTACCACCTAAAATCTTCTGTAGCTGAAAAATATCAACACCAATAGATTAGAAAGGACTGCCTTCTCCATGCTACTGATCTCTTCGGAGAAAGAAGAGGTTGATAATAATTTATTGGATTATTTTCATCATCTTTAATATTAAAAGAGGAAAATAGGAAGAGAGGGTAAGAAAGGCATCTCAGTCATCTGACAACCTCCCAGGTACCCTTGATTGGTAAGGATGTGTCACAGTCTCCAGTGGAAAGCCTATGGATTTACACCACTGTAGAAGGGACCTGAGTTCCTCCAGTCACGAAGATAGATATTTTTAACAGCAGCCTTTTTGGGTTCTGAGATCTTTAGCTTCTGTAAAGAGATGTTTGCCCCACAAAGGGTAGGGGCAAGAAGAAGAGCACTGCATTACCCACATTTCTGTCAGCTACTGACCCTCACCTCACACACATCCTCCTCAAGAGGGACACAACCACAGTGCTGGTTCATTTGCTCTGAGCTTTACTCTGCTCCTTCTCCACCCTACCAGGCTGTTTGGGGTTGCTCGCTGGAGCCATCTTGAGTGTATTTGCCACCAGCTGCTTCCCACAACCTCGTTGCTCCCCTACCCACCTCCAGAGTGTTGCACCACGCTGCAGGAGCCTGCAGTGCCATTTGCCAACACCATCTGCTGGACCTCCTGAGCCAAGATTACCTCCTCCCAAACCCACACCATTTCTATCAGGGTTTCAAAGCCTGCAAACAAGGGGTCACAATCTGAAAAGAAGGGCTCAAAAATCTGAAGCTGCTGTTCTTATTTCCAGCATCTTTTCTTTCTCCTTCCAGCATCCTTATCTTGCAGTAATTGTTCTGGGAGAAAACAGAAAATTCCAGTACAACTTTTGACTTCTGTTTTATTCACATAAGCAGCTGCATCAAAACTGTGAAGAGATAATCCTAATAATGTCTTCTCTATCTCCAGACTGTCCCAGCCTAAAGAACAGAAACTAAAGAGCCAGATGGTGCTCATGTATACTTATCCTTGAATTCTAGTTACAATCTCCCTCTCAGAAAGTCTTTTAATAATAGAATTTAGAAGTTGCCATATCTCATGCTTGTGAGGTACTTACTGCACCCTATACATCTTAACTTCCAGAAATTTCTTGTTTACATACTTTTTCCTTTCATTTCTACAGTATCTGAATTGGATTGACCCATCCCAGCAGTACTGAAGAATGTTAGTCTTCCTCTATTGCTAATCCCTCTGATGAAAAATCTCTGTGTGCAACCTCAGATTTCATCACTTCTTTGTTCCTCTGGGCCCCCCCATACTCTTGGCAAGGACTATGATCCTTCTACAGCTGAACAGGGCACAAGGACAGATTGCTGGCTCCATTTATGAGGAGAAAACCTAAAAAAACTAAGAAAAAAGGTTATTATATTGAAACCATGGATTATTTCTTTCACATTCAAGTCAAACAGAGCTAAATATGCAAAGAGTAATTTTTCCTTTGTAAAGCATTTCCAGGGGTTTTTAGTCTACTTTGGGAGAAAAAGGGGAGAAGAATCTCTGAGTACTTCTGTTTCTGACTCTCAGCTAGCTGTATGATTTTCTCAGTTTCCTCAGTCAGGCATTCCTCAGTTTACCAATTTTCAAAATGGCTACAACATTGATATATCCACAGGAATTCAGAGAATGAAAGCAGCTATTTGCAAAAGACTTCAACACTGACCAAAAAAAAAAAAAAAAAAAAAAAAAAAAGAAAACCAAAAACAGATAACTTATTCTTTCAAATTAAAAATGGGATAGATTATTCATGTATCTATACATAAACTCAAGCCATGAATCTGCTTGTAAGTGAACCACTCCTACATGAACCCTGCACTCTGTTTATAAGGCACATTGTTTCCTTTATAAAGCCTACAGAAGTCAGACTTTGATTTGAATATAATAAAATTGCAGAAACAGCAGAAGCTGGCCATGTAACTCCTTTTTTAATGAATACCTAAAGTAACAGTCCTCTAAGCCATTGTGTCATCTTTCAACTCCCGTCCCTCCCTCCCCCTTTCTGCACCAAACTCGAGGAAAAGAAAAACTGATTGGCAGGTACTGTAGCTGGCGTGAATAACCACGACTATATATCTTGTCAAAAATCAGCATGTACTTTAAAAAAGAAGAAAGTAAAATATGAAGATAAGAGGAATAATCTGAGGCTCTCCCATATTCTCATTCAAATTTTTCTATTTAGATTTCACTATATTTCCTTTTTTAACCTTCTCCTGCAGGTCTTTATATATAGGACAAAAAAATCCACTTCTGTCATTTAAAGCATGATGAAAGTACCAAAGAAAAATCTATTTTCAGCTGTTTCTCGTTAGAGCACTTTTTTGCCACTGTGATGAAAGTCGATGCAAAGAAAGAAAGACGAGTCACTGATGAAGATGAAGAAGCATTTCTGATCAGCCATCTGTTCAACCAATTAAAACCCTCGCAAATAAAGTTGTGTATACTTATATAGCTAACCCACACAGATATACATATCTGTGTGTACACTGGCATGTGAATACATACATATAAATACCATGTAAAGTCTACTTTGCATACACTGAGCTCTGCTTACATACTGAGCATAGCTAATTAAATACATGCATAGAGAAACACTGAAAATGTGAAATAGACTATGGCCCTGCTGGGGAACAAAGCCTTCTCTATTAACATCCCTTTCTCTTAATGGTCCTTATGCAGTAAAAATAAAGTCCAAACACTATAATTTCACTCCCAGAAAAGTTACAAATACTGTAGGTATCTTTAGAAACAGCTGCAAAAGTGGATTCACTTCTGACAAGATTGGTGTTAATTACCAGTAAGGACTTCAGTATAATACTATTTAAATCATTTTAAATTATCCCTCTCAAAAATTAATTTTTCATCAAAGATTACACAAAAAAATCATGATATCATCTCTGCAGCTGCGATTTAGTAATAATTTCATCTATTATTACCAATGTCACTTAGATAAAAGAAAAATGGCATCCTACTGTGCTGATTCCAGCATAGGCCATATATAGAAATTTTTAACTATCACTTATAATCGCCTTGATGAGCTTAAACCTCCTCTCAATTAACACCCTAAATGACACTGAGACATCTTAATGGAGGATGTAAGTAAAGGAAAAAGACTTTAATCAAAGAATGAAAAGAGAAATGCCAAGCAAAAGGAGGAAGTCTGGTGCACCTCTCAGTGTCCAATCTCACTGGGGTCCTTTATCTTGTCTTGAACTTCTTGTCATCTTTATACTGCGACTGTAACTTCACAGCAGCCCCAAGAAGAAAAAAAAAAAAAGTGAAAAAGGTGTGCATATTCTTATCTGCAGTTCCCATCCTCATCTTAGAAAGACAGTAGGGGTTTACACTGAACAGACAAACATAGATTAAATGAAACTGAAGAGACTGTGAAAAATAAAATAATTTCATCTTAAAATGAAGCTTACTTCATTTTGGTTATTGCTTCAACAGTGGTTCAGGGCAAATCTTAAAGACTGAAATACAGTGATTCACACACTATTCAATAAACCTTGAATGAGTGTGTTTTCATCCTAACATCCCAACCTCAATAAAAGTTCTGCTTTCACAGCCAGCAGGTAATTATACTTTTAAAGATCTCGTCTGCCAGACAACCACGTAAATATTTGCTTAAATGGCACCTACAGTCGATATTATTAAGGGCATTTTCATCTCCTTAGCATATCTGTAAGACTCACAATACAAGCATTTAAATGCATACACATACTGGGTGGTTGTGATAGCACTCTTCAGATTTCAGGAAGGCTGAGAAATAAGTCTCTATCTAGCATTTCCCAAACTTGTGAACTCAACTTTCTAGCCTTCAGAGTAACCACCCAGACACAGCAAACTGATAATCTTCAGATACTCTCTGCAGACTTCTTGCTATACCCTTGTGCAAAACTCCTGGGGGATGACTACAGCCTGGGAACTGCTGTTTTGAGATGCACATGGCTGAAGGTACAGGCAGAAAGTGGTTTTGCCCTGGTAGATGAATCAGTGACAATCTGCCAGCTCTGATAGCAAAAACAGCTTTGGAAAGTGTGATCACAAATTATCTCTGAGGGACTCTGGGAGGTGGTCTAAGTGCCTGGGAACCACAGATCTCTGCCCTACAGGCTAATGGGGCCATTAGGTTTGAAAGTATCTAAACAACACATAGAATGAATATATATATATATATATTTCATATATATAGATACACACATATATATATAGTTTCAGTGCCTAATATTTTTTCAGTTAATTCACTCATAATGAGAACCAAATTAATATTTCTGTGTGCATTAATAGTAAAAAAAAAAAAAAAAAAAAAATCCAATTAAAATCAGCCATGGTATTTCATTCCTTTCAAGCGTTTTTTGCCCATTACAGCTTCACAAACTGTTAGCTACAAATTACACCAGTTAAGGATTCGGGTTATTTTGATTAACAAATAATTTGCAAATGGATTTTGTTTTTATTTTTCATAGGTGTTTGTTGAATAGTTCATCCAACTATTTCAGCCTGTGGGTTGTTTGCTTCAGCTTTTCACTAGTCATTCCTGTTCTCTAAGCACATGGTATTTATGACACACAAAATACTGTTAAAAGAGACCCTCAGGTAAAGGTAAAAAATATCCCAACCTCTGCTCCATAACAGGCACAATATCCACTATATTTAGTCACTGCTGTTACAGAGAAATTGATCAAACTCTTCTGTGCTGGATGATTTTAGATGTAGGAATACTACATAGCAACTAATAATGAGCAATGAACTGTGTATTGTTAGGGAGAAATTTGCTGATGTGCAGTGAATCATGAAATCACAGAACACCCTGAGTTTAAAAATACCCACAAAGTTCATAGATTCCAGCTCCTGGCCCTGCATAGTACCATCCCCAAGAGTGTGCCCAAGAATATTGTCCAAACAATTCTTGAGCTCTGTCAGGCTTGGTGCTGTGACCACTGCCCTGGGGAGTTGTTCCAGTGCCCAACCACCCCCTTGATGAAGAACCTTTTCCTGATGTCCAGCCTAAACCTTCTCCGACACAACTTCGGCCATTCCCATGGGTGCTGTCACTGTCACCACAGAGAAGAGATCAATGCCTGCACCTCACAACAAAGCTGTGGACTGCTGAGGTCTCCCCTCAGTCTCCTTTTTGTCCAGGCTGAACAGACCAAGTGACCTCAGCCTCTCCTCATATGGCTTTCAATCAATAACTGTGCAATTTTCAGCACTCACATGGGGCATCACTTTGAATATTTCCAACTAAAGACCTTCTTGTGACCCACAAAAGGAACAACCTTACAGCATTTATTCTCTAAACTGTTTTTTTGTTTAGGTTTCTTTTACCCCAATTTGGACTTCTAGCCAAAAATATTTTTTTCATAAATCAAAATTTAAAGAGGTTTGATTTTGCATAAATAACGTACAAGGTAGCAGTGAAGTAATGTATTCAATTTAAAAAAAAGCCAAAGTATTCACTGATCTGAAGGCTGACAGTCTATCAGTTCACAAAAAAAAAAAAAAAAAAAAAAGAAAAAAGGAAAAATGCTAATAGCTTTTCAAAAAGAAAATAACTTGCATGAGTTTCTGCAAGTAGCCAGTCAGCTGCTAAATTCTAAGCACCCCATCTAAAAGACAACTCCTTGTGTGATCAAGGAAATGCTTATTTTCTTATCCAGCAGAACTCCAAGTACACTGCTTTAACTTGGTCTCCATTTCACTATTTTACCAGTATGATAAGCATTTCTGTTGATTACAAGCCTGGAAAAAAAAAGCCTTTTCTGATCAAAATGGCTGTGGCAACAAGGAGCCTAAGGCAGACTTGGTAATGCTGATATCAAAAGGAAGGCCTTTTCCTGGAATTGGGTTTGAGCTGCCTCAGCAAGTGACTCTCATAAACTGCATCTCTTCAGAGGAATGGGAGAGTGCCAGTCAAGCCACTCTGTGAAATACTTTCAAGTGCAGACAAGCCTTAAAGCTCTGATATTCAGAATCAGCTAAACAAATGCATGCTTCAGTGTGGATGGGCATTCTTGAACTGGTTAATCGTTTTGTGACCTCGCCAGCATTATGAAGTTTGGCAAGATAGTTAAATCAGTCTAATATTGAGAAAAAAAAAAACAAAAAAAAACAAACTAGATTTTTTTCAATAATTTCCTCTGGTCTCAGTTATACACTGCTGCTTCTTGCTCTGCAGAGACACTGAGTGTTCACCTGATCTCTAAGCTAACCAATTTATTTCACTAAACTGGCAGAATATGCTGCATTGGTATTTTCTGCATTCATTTTCTGTCTGTTTAGTTAGCTGAAGCAGCTTGCTGGGGCATCAAACAAGTTCCATAGCCAGCATGAGAAGGAGGGAGGAAGGAAGGTTGTTTCTTCACTGTACCAGCAGGATTTTAGGATTGTCCTCTGGGGAAATCAAGCCTTTAAACACTGTTATGTCACTGTACTTGGAGTTATTACTTTGGCCATGCCAGAGCTATTGTTCTGACCAAAATACAGGGATCTCTGGTAAGAATAAATGACAAGACTTTCACAAATACTGTTGTGGGTTTTTTTTCAGGGTGGAATAAATTACACAAAGGCACCAGCCTGGCAGTTGATTAAGATTGTGAAGAAGACAAAGAGCAAGCAAACCACACTTTCCTCTCCTAACCAGCACTGCTATGGCTGAAACTCCCCTGACATATATGCCATTTTATCTACAAAAGAGCTTTTCTGTTCTATACTTATCTTGTTCAGAAAGTTGTATCAGTCTATCAGCTTTCTGTACCAGTGTAAACTTAGCTTCCAGTGGAAGTGCCTGACAGTCAAGCTATATCACAAGCCCTTTCTAGCTATGGTATGGTCGTAACAGAAACCTTTCAGCTTTTGATTACAAAGAAAACCTATATTTCAGTGGATGTCCTGCCATGAAGCTGCACAGCTGCTATTTTTGCTTCTTCACTCACCACCTTTCCAAACAAAAAAAGAAATTCTCTGTGCGCTGTGAATAACAATAAAAAAAAATCTATTCAAAATTACTCTGCTGCATTTGTGTCCTTTTATTTCTTTGCCAACAATATGGGAGTTCACTCTAAAATTCCCAACATTCTGCACTAGCTTGAGAGCCAGGATAGCTCTCAAGCCAGGTCTAAATTATAAAGTGTTGTTGACAAAGCTGCTTCAGTCACAAGCATGAAAAAATCACACCCTTAATTGATATAGATATGTGAGCAACACCCTCTGTATACATGCAAGAATCCCTTTGCTGGCATCGCTTATGCCACTCAAAAGGTAGTTGAAGAGAAAAGGCTCCTTTTGCCAATGAATATTTTTCCTCTGGTACAACTCAGCCAACCAAGCCTGTGCGTCATGGACCAGTGATTCCCATATTTTCTGTAACAATCTTTGCTTGAAAAAATTTGCCATCTCTAACATCACTCTGCAACCAATTGAGCTTCAGTTTCACCTTGTATCCCTCTTCCTATCTCCGAGGCACTTTTTCTCTGCCCTCACTGTTTCCCTCCCTCCTCTTTATGGGACCATTTGAACTAGAGTTACAGACCCTATCAAAATGAAAACAAAATGAAAGCAAGGAAAGGCTTCCTATTTTACCCTTTATTTCATCACTCTCCACTGACAGTCACCAAATCTCAGGATAGCTGAGTTTGATAAGGACTTCTGGGGATCAACCAGTCCAACCCCATGGTCAAAGCAGAGCCAACTGGAGCAGGTTGCCTTGTCCAGTCAGGTTTGGAGTATTTTCAAAGATGGAGACAAAGAGGAAACCCATACTGGAACCTGTATAATTTAAAGTATTCCCCTATGAAAAACATCTCAAACTGCACAGCCTCCATCAGGTTTTCCTCATTTTGTTCCAATACCCTGTAATTGGAGAGAGGCAGTAAAAAATAGAGCAGTTAAAACTCAGGCATAATTTGGGGAGCTAAAGTTGATTAATTTTCTATGGTTCCTCTATCTTTCTACCTATTTTTGAGAAATTGGAAGGCAGTGTCCTCTGTTTCTTTGTACTGAAGGTTCTACCTGACCCCTAATAAATCTGAACCTATTGATACTTCAGGGTACATGAATGAATCTAGCAGGAAGGGATGAGTCTTGTTTTGCATTTGACATATAGAGTCATGTATTTCTACATAATAGAAAGAGGTTATTCCTATTGTATACGTTAGATTAAAAAGTATACCTGTGACTTAGAAGTACAAGAAAATCAGTATGTATTTCATAGCGCTGTCTCTAAGTTCTAGACATACTCATCCCCTCCTCTTCTCTTCAACTTATTCTCAATGTGATATCTTGCCATACATACCCTAAGACACTTTAGTTCATTTAACTGAAGATTTAATCTGGCAGAATGGAATCCTCCTACACTATATTGCATGGTTGGATGGATCTATAGCTAACTGGACAGGTGCAAGGATGAATTATAATATAGCATTATGTTAGCAAATGCTGCCTGCATATACAACTTTCAGAAAGAAACTCTGGCCTATGAAGTTGCTTCATTTACTTTTAAGTTATACACAGTACTTTGCTGATGTGCATTGAGATACATTATTAAAAAAGAAAAAAATTAAAGACAAATTAAATTAAAATCAAGTTCTGCAGAGCTAAACATATGGAAAAAACATTGTTTTTGTTTTCTGAACCTATGTCTTCAATCTTAGAGTAAGATGGATATGAAATATAATTTAACAATAATATTATCTTAATATTTATATGAGGAATTGACTGAGTTACTATAACCCAAACCCTAACACTAGAAGCATTATTTGGGAAAGAAATATAAATTTAAATTCTTCTTCAAAATTAATTGAATTAGGTGAAATCATTGTTCTGTCTCTCTCTTATTAATGCTAAAATATTGTAGTAAATAAGTGAGAGTGTATCTTTAATGGATATGAGATTTTTCTCAAAAGAGCACAAAAGTCTGTGCAGATGATAAAATTTCTATTCTTGAAAATCAGCTCCATCAGATTTGAAACAGAGCAAGCACTTAACACATAAAAAAAAGTATGGCCCTAAGTGAAGAAAAAGATTGCATCCAATTGAAATTTCAGGGAATGTAAGTCTGGAGAATGCAATCTCCCATCCAGAAATTGATTAAGATACCACTCTTTAAGCTGAGAGATCTTTAGTTTTTGTAAGTGGACAGGACCAAGTTAGCATCTCATTAAATAAGTGCTGTATTGACAACAGTACAGCCTTCCCAAAAAGGAGAGACAGCAATGCAGAGGAAATATGCAGCTGAAATCCTGATAACACAAAAGTTCAAGTTCTGTATTTTCAATCTATCTTTCTTCTACAGCCTTTCTTTCCTTGAAACATTAAATTTAGGAAGAAATCTTGTAAGACAAGAACAGAAAATATCTAGTACAGAACAAATTTATGTCTACATGATTCCTGAAAAAAGCATGAGTTTCCTATGCAGACTGCATTAGCAATCATTAAATGGCAACAGCATCTTTATGTTAACAATATTTTTCTCTGTCTGTCAGTTACTCACACCCCAATAGTCTATTTTTAAAATTGAAATTCTCAGTAGGAGTTGAAAACTACAAAATTCAGCTGAAGAAAATGGCAAAATGCATTCAACATTTCTTGGGACATATTCTGGAGTCTCAAGTCTAGTTTGCCATTAGGGTCATACCATAGTAACCCCAAAAGTTCCTTAATTCATGTCACAAGCTTTGGCCTCTAAGGCTACATATACATAGTGTTCTCCTCCTGCATTTAAAAATGGTAAGACAAAAAAAAAAAAAAAAAAAAAAAAAAAAAAGAAGCCATGGTTTTGAACTATTACCTGAAAAAAGACACTGCAGAGCCAGAGCCAGCCTTGGGGCAGCTGTTTCCTCAGGAGCACCATGGGACTGCCACAGAAATCACAGTCCAGGGCATGTTCTGTGCTCTCTCAATACCTTTGTGAAAGATGGGCACTTATTTAGCAAAAAGACATGCCAGCAGCAGATCAATGTAAACTTCCAATAATTTTAGTGCTTAATCATGATTGAATAAGACATTAGGTGGACTTCAAAGTATACAGCACTGCCCTACAGTTAGGCTGTACTTAGTTAAGGCAGCATAGAGCCTCCCTGGAACAATATGCTTGTATTTGTTAGAAATGCAGACATGCTTTTATAGAAATATGAACTAAGAATAACTACTTATTACATGTAAGGTAAAGGTGGGAGGAATTAGGGCATGAAATCCTCAACAGACAGCTTATGAGCTTTCTCTTCGGGGTGGTGTTTGAAATAGAACTACTCCCTGAAGAACAGCAACAACTAACAGTCTAGATATAGTAGTAAAAGAGCCAGGAAGGGCTGTACCCTATATGACACAAGTTGAGTGTGTGCAACAGGAAGGAAGAAAAGGATTACAATTGCTCATGTTTTACTATTTCCTGCCTCTGCCACAGTTCATGCTCTGTGAGATCTTAGTGATGCACTTCACTCCCTACCCAAACTGAAAATATGTGTGCCATAAAGGTACTGGGTGTTTTAACTATCTGCAAAAACATTTTGATCTTCAGATTAAAAAGCCATAAAAGAAACTGAATCTCAAGGCTGAATGCAGGAGAAAGACTGGGATGAAAAAATCCAAAATGTACAGACTGCCTTTCCTAATTATGGGTTTATCTCCTGCAGCCAACTGGCTGTGGTGACACGGCCCTGCTTCAGAGAGGGAGCAATGTATAAAAAATATTCACTAATAATGTTATGGCATTAAGTGGTAACACAGTCTTACAAGAAAATATTGTATTAAGTTTCTATATTGGAATTTGAAGTTTATGGATATGCAGAATAGAACAATTTCAAATGAACAGAAGAGTTTGTCCTAAGTATAGTCACTTCAGTTAAAAAATGAATGGGTTTGAAGGCATGTGGTGGAGAATAGTTAAAAATTACTGGAGTACTCTTCAGATTATTGAAGCAATCTAGGAAATCTAAATTGGTCTGCAGTACCCATGCCCAAAGCACACTATTCACTTCCCAAATGAAGTGCTCTTGTTAAAAAAAAAAAAAAAAAAAAAAAAAAAGGAAACAGTGCATTTGGAAAGAACGGAGCACTTCAGTTTCTTTTTTTTCATTTTTTTAGCAAATATTTCTTTTAGGAAGCAAATCCAAAAGCATTTTATTATTGTAGGCAAACTCAAAATGATTTAAAAATTAAGCCCTATTTAAAACAAAAGGAGAATAATTAATATAACACTAACAGCCTCCTGCCTTCAAGTACAGTAAAAGTGAAAGGGAAATAGAGAAAAAGGAAAAAATAGGTGAGAGAAGAGAAAATCCATACCTTCAAGGGAGCAAAAAGAATCGTAGGGACATCTCTGACCTGGTCTGTGTGCTTTGCAGAGATCCACAAATCAATACACTGCTGGAGCAATAGGGTGGTCATGGGAATAGACCATGGTGACCCTATCTCCTCACCTTTGGCTGCACGAACCTCCTTCACATCACAGAAAAATGCCTCTCCTCCTTCCTGGTTGTATCTCAGTGACTGCTCCCTTAACAGCTGCACTTGCTCAGGACTCCTTAACAACTCTTTCTGTATGGATTTCTCTTTCTTTGGTGAGAGACATCTTGCATGGGCTGATTCTAAAGATGTTGCTGTGATTTAGTCAGGGTTAAAGCTCCGGATCGTCAGTGTGTAGGACTAGGGGGAAATTCAGCTTTCATTTAACATGAGAGTGTTTTCTAGCCCCTATAGTTGGTGATAAAAACTTGGAAATGTGTCCCCAGAAAACTATAGATTCCAAACCCCAGCAGACAAATAGAAAGATGTCCCCTTTCTCACCACTCCACATTCAAGCTGAATTATTTTTAAAGTTCAGTATTTAGAAACCATCTTTGCAAGTGCAGAACATGTGGGTCTGGCAATCTCCCTTTGCTCTGCCTCCCTCCTGCAATGGAATCTTTCCTCACCAGCTAAGATTAAACCAAGAACCAGGACAGGGGCTCTGGGTAGACTGAAGCCAGCTTGAAGAGAGTGAGAAGAGCCTGGAGCAGGGAGTTTGGGCTCCCTGAGCAGCCAGGCAGAGGCGTTCCCCTCCCGGAGCGGGTGAAGCTGCAGGCTGGCAGCCTGCCGCCGCACTGGGAGAGATCCAGGCAGGGTTTGTGTCTGTGGGACCCAGGAATGCAGCGGGCCCCGCTCTGAGGAAAGAGGGAGAGTCAGCTTTGCTGCCAATAGAATTAGGGCTCTCTTCCAGCATTCAGAAACGTACATACTTTTATATATTTGCCACATGGCTCTGCTGCGCAGCAGCACATGTGTTGTGGCTGCACAGCGCTGAGTGAAAAGAGCACCCAAATCAGGGAGTGCTGTGGGTGGGGAGGTGGCGCTGGGAAAATGGATGGTGGTACCTGAGGTTGGGGAAGAAAGCAAAAAACACACATCTTCTGACAGCCAAAGAAAAGGATTGCACCTGACTGACTTCAAGCAAGAGCAGGAGACCCATTACCAGAACTGATCAAAGATGCAAGGGAAGATCTAGTCCCTATTTTCTCTCGCTGAGTTTGTTATTGTCACTGTGTGCCCTGGTGGTGCTGTCTGTAGTACAAAAGTCTTCATGGAGACCAGACCCCCTTGAACCAGGCAACAAAACCATAAGAAATAATCATAAAGACTGTACATCAAAATCTGACAAGAAGGGCAAAGGGCAGAAGGAATGAAACATTTTCATTCTAGTCTCAGGTTCCTGAAGTCCCACTCCACTGGCTTAACTATAAAAGACATCCCTCCTCCTGGCTTAAGTTGACAAGGGGGGCAACAAATGAAAAATCAGGCCCTAATTTCCTACTGCTCTTCTGACAACAGGCCACAACATAATTTCCAGCATACAGCTTAAGAGGAAAAATTCTATAAGAGTGGACATTCTTGACAAACATGCCTATGGTTCATGAATAGTCTTGGAAAACAAGGAGGCAATTTAGAGAGAGTCAGTTCCGAATGCAAAAGAAGGTTTTCCTTGCCATGACCACAGCCAGTATTTGCTCAGCAGAGAAGCAGGTGACACAAGACAATCTGCATGCAGCTGAAGGCTGATGGAAAGCTTGTTTGTGCTCAGCACACTAGAGAAGTTGTTCGGGAACAGTTACGTAAAGATTAGCCCTGTAACGCTGCCAAATACTTTGTGTTATTATGTGCTGTGTTTGTGCCAGGCAGCCCCACATGTCAGAGCTGCCTCACAGGGCAGTTTTAACATGCACACCCACATTTTCAGAGTGCTCAGAAGAATAAAAAAGCCACGGAGGAACCAACTCTGACCTCATTCACATGGCTGCCACCGCCGGTCCCCGTCAGCTTGCCTGAGTGCAACCAGGGTAGAGCCAGAAAGGCACATCTACAGCATTTTGGAGATGGCTGTCCTCGCCTCCCCTCCTCCTCCTGACCCATCATGTTTCCTCAGAGAATCCCAGCTGCATGGATGAAAAAAAAGTAGCAACTCAACCATGTGGGAGCATACAAATTTAATGTCGGCTAAAGATGAAGGCTGTCTAAATAACACAATGGTTGGAGTTATGCAGGTCATAAGTCTAGGGAGTAAGCAGCTCACAGTGTTTCTTTTCTTTTCTCCCTTGCCCAGTTTTCTTCACAAAAGTTCATTAAACAATGATTCTTTCCACTTTAAAAATTTATGAATGAATGATGTGTTCATGAAAATGAGAGAGCAAAAAGCCCTGGCCATAGCCAGGCTCAGCACAGTCTAACACTCTGCAACCATCCCCACGCGCCCTCCTCTCCCAGTGTACTTCCAGCCTGACCCAAAACACTATGCAGAGTCTTATCAACGATGCATACAGGTCATATATGTGTGAGACATGTCCTGGGAGGGAGGGGACATGGAGCCAAGAGACCTAGAGTAAAACATTGTTTCATCAGTCCAGCAAACTCCTTTGATCTACGTTATGCAGTTCTCAGTTACAAGGATGCCACAGCCATAAAGAAAAATTAGAATCTGCCTGAAAATAAAGAGGTCTGTTATTTCAATTAGTATCAAAAGTGGCACTATCCTTTTCCAAGTCCTGGATATAGCTAAATATACTTTGCCTGATAAGAAAGGAACAATAAATAACCAACAATAATGACAAGTTTTTATACAGGTCTTTTTATGAGCAGTTCTTTACAAATTAGAAAACTAATCTTTATTTCTCACTCATATTCTGTATCTCCATAGAATCACTTTCTCTTTTTTTTTTTTTTTTTTTTTACTTTTAAATATATTTGCTTCTATTTATTTCTTTACTGGGCCTTCTTTTTATTTCATTACTTTTTCTTTTCCCTCTTCTTTATTCTCACTTAGCTTCAGTTTTGGACTCTTTGTAGTTTAAGTATCTCTCCAGTTTTTATAATATTCTCCCTCTTTTTATTACTTCGTATTTTGGAGTCCACTCCTTTTTAATCTTTCTATCCTTTGCCTCTTCGTCTTTATCTCTTCCTCTTTATCCACTGTCTTCCTTCTTAATCCCCTGTGATAGTGATTTTTTTTCCTTCCCAGCTTGGCTTTCAGTCTTCTTCTGACACCTTGCTCCTTACTGTGATCATTTCACATGTCCCTTTCCCTTTGTTTCCCGCTGTTGTTATTATTCTTATTTATATAATTGACTGCAATAGTGCCCAAAGATCTAATCTTGACTGTGTTTCACCTCCATCAGCCTTCTGTTTAAACAGTCAGGAGCATTCCCAATCCCAAACATCTCCTTCCCAGTGCTCGTTTTCACATCTGTGGATAGGGCCTGGATGGTAATGGAAATGTTAGGATTAGCTTGTCCTTTCAGTATGTTGGGAGAACAGGTTTTGGCTCCATGGCAGCTTGTCCTGTAGTCTGCAGGGAAGGGGCCAAACCATGACATGGTCTCCAGGAAAAAATCCAACTCACTTATTGCAAAGTACCTGCCAGGAGTTCCAAAGGACACAAACTCCTTCTGCAGCTCTAAATCTTCCATGGTCAGGGTGTCAGGTAACTGTAGACAGAAAACAAGCAGACTCCAGACTGTCTTCACAGGCTAGATAAAGATCATAAGGGCAGATATGTGGGCATACCTGGCACAGTCTCCTCAATAAGGATAATCCAACTAGAACGGGAGACAGAATGACTGACAACACCTCACAGATGGAAAGGGAGACATTTTCCTGGTGCTTTTGAAGGGGCAATCTGACAATAATTAGGTTTAAAAAAAGAAAAGAAAACAAAGAGAAAACAAAAAAAACTAATTAAACAAAAAAACCCAAACAAAAAAGAAAACCACAGAAAACCTCAAACACAACACTGTGGAGCTTTCTGGGTTGCAGAGGGAGTACTTCAAACTGCTTCATCCCTGTGGTAAGGTACAGTTTCATGGAAGCTCCTGACTCACTGAATAGTGTTTTTAGGAAATGATTTGTTTGTTGTTTTTTTTGGTGGATTTCTACATCTTTGAGAAACTGAGCCTCAGAGTTTTGGTGGATGGGTCAGGTATCCAGGACTTCGACAGAAGAGACAACACTTGCTTTTTCTTCTAGAAGGATAAAATGTAGATGATGACTGGTTGCCACCACCACCAAAGGGACTGGGACAAGTCAAAATTCCTTTATTTTGACAGAATTTTGTGCCAAAAAGAAGAGAGGTCTTCAATCCAGAGGGCTGTGAAAATCAGAGGAACAAAAAAAAAAAAAAGAGAAAGTTTGGAGTGACAAAAGAAAAAATGTGGCTGCTGGAACACTGAAACTAGTCAGGGAGGGAGAGGGAGGAGAGATGCAGAGAGTAGAAGGAAACTGAAAGTACAGTTATTTTAAAAGATGTTACTTATGGGAAAAAAATATTCAAAAATTGGTTTTGCTGTTACTTTTTTTCCTCTTATTTTAATTTCTCATTCTTTCATCTTTCCTTTTTGAAGGCAAAGGGAACATAGCACACCAGTGTGAGCTTCTCAGGTCTCTGGCCACATGCATGATTATGACCTGGCCAGAAGTTTTTGGACAGAAGACCTAATAACACTGACATATATTTAATCCAACTTTCTTGTTTTCAGTCACCAGTAACTTAAACGTTTGGTTACATCTTCAGATGCACTTCATATTAACTTGGCTGCTTCCACATTCTTCTGTCTTTTTTGTATCAAATGATGGCTATTTATAGATTTTCCACACATATATGGGAGGATAAATGTGAGGCTTCAGCCAAAACTACACTCTCTGGCCAGCAGCAAAGAAATTTTTTTCATATCATAATTCTTTTTCCTGTTCTGTGTAGTGTGTGTGACTTTTACCCAAGAATTTTGACGGTCACTAAACATCCTGGGGAGCAGATCCACAGTCATCCTATAGATCTGAACAATGGGAAGCCTGGCTTGTTTATTTGGGGGTTCTTTTGGGGGGAAAAAGTTTTATACCAATAAAACAGTGTTTGATGCCACTATCAGGGAAATGTATTCATGCTATGCATCCATAGATATATAAAAAATAGATTGAGTGTTTTTTTTTTTTTTACTATTTTGGAAAGAGAAAGAAGGAAAAGAAGGAAACTTATGGTTGAAATGTTTGTACACTTTTAAACATGAAACCCCAACAAGCTCATATCCCTATCAACCTGTATCTCAAATTATTAAGTGAGCATAGAACAATAAAAGAAGTACAGTTATTACTGCACCCAGGAAATTGTGATGAATGGGGAAAGAGGAGGGAAATAAAAGGAGAAAGACTATTATTTACATGTACTCTAGTTCTGACATAAAAATGGGGATTTTTTTATGAAAAAATTTTGATGTGCACAAAATTCTAGCCAGGTCAAAACACCTTAGTCATGGCAGGGGGTTAAAAAAGAGAATATTTGAGAATAATGTGAATTAAAAAGGCAAGTTAGTTTAAATTTCTGTTTGGTAGGGCCTGAGGCCTACAACTCCAGTGGGAATACACTGTAGCTGGAGGGCTGATGAATGCCCCTAATGAAGTTGGACAACCTGGAATACATGCATAAAATGATTTTAAATATTGATATGATGTCATTGTGTGACTGAAGATATTGAAATGTTAATTTTCAGAGCCAGACAGGTTGTGTCTAATTTATTACAGGGAGGGAGCATGATTATTTACACTTTTAATGTAGCAATAAAACAATTACAGGACTTAAGGACACAGAAAATATTCATGTTTCTTGGCGAGCAAAAATGCATATTGTAATGGAAATTACTTAGAGGAGCTTATACCAGCAGATGTCAAGAAATATGCTTTTCTTTTTTTTTCTTCCTGATAATTGAGGTAATACATTCATAAACTATGTAAAGCAAAAGGACCCTTTGACCAACGCTAATTATATTTAACCTGCTCTATGTACAGTAGAAAGAACAGCTTAAATATATCACTGGGGACAACTAACTCACCCATATATTCTGGATGTGTCTATTATAACATTTCTATGACATTGCCTGGTTTTCAGAAAAATTCTTACCGTGAAGAAGAGGAGACGTGGTGTTATAATGGTACGTTCAGTTCCATTGTGATATGAAAGTTTTTACGGAGAATGCCTGAGGGCATCTGTCTGCCTCGTGTGCTCAGTGTTACGGCTGTATAACACACAGAGGTGGAAGTGTATTAAAGGCAGAGCCATTGCAGTCTGTTGGAGGTTGCTGGTGCTAAGGTCCAATCCTGATGATCCCCAGACCAAACCAAAGAAAAAAATTCTTTGCAAAAACTACCCAGGCTATATCCTTCACTTGTTCCTTTGTTCCCAGCTCATATGTCTACTTGCAAAGAAAAAGAGCTTGGTTTCATTTAAACTCTAGTGCAAACCAGAGTAGCTACCTTATACATAGAGTCATTTGGGGAGTGATTTTCTGTTTCTCTAAAGCATAAGTTTGGTATGATCTGCACTTATGATATGTGCTAGCAAGCAGGAATGAAAACTTTTTCTTCTCTCTGATCCTGTGCTGGTCTGTTACATCAGTGGTTTAAAACAACTTAGCATAGTTAAGCACATGCCTAACTCAAAGAATCTCACTAAGGCTGTAACTCTTCACTAAGATGGGCAGCTCCATGCTGAATCATGACCCACATGATTACAGACAGTGTAGCATCAAGCAGGTCCTTTGAAGGAGATACACACTGTCGTGTTCCACTAACTGATCACAGGCCCTAGAAATACAGCCTGTGACATGGGCAGGTTTTGCTGTGTCCAGCCTTGAGGTAAGCCCCAGAAAAGGCAAAATGATTTCAGGAATGCAATGGCAAGAGAAGCCCTCTTCCCCTGAACATCCTTCCTCTTCCTGCAGTGTAAATACAACAATGACTGGATGGGCAGATGATGAAGAGGGAGGAAAACCTTGAAGTTTGAACCAGTGAACCCAGTCACCAAATACAAAAAGAGCTGGAAAAGATAGAGGGAATGGAGGTATGGCTGAGAACAATGGACATGTGAGAAATTTACATTTTTTAGGGCACAAAATAGGTGATTGAAGGGGGCCTGACAGAGATATGCAAGGTCACAAACTGCCAAGCACAGGCATGTTTACTCCTCTTCCCACATTATAGAAGGAAATGGCTCCCAATGAAGTGAGCAAGAAACACAGTGAAAACAGACAAAGCCAGTACTCCCCAGAGAACAAAAGTGGCTAAATTTTCAGCTGCAACATGATTATAAGAGACTAAAAAAACTAATAGATTTGAAAAGATTAGATAAATCTGTTGAGCACAGCTTCCTAAATCTGGCGATAACCTCTGATTCAGGAAATTGCTAAACCATTGATTTTCAGTAAAAAAAATCACTTTATATGTCTTCTGTTTCCTCTTGTTTTCCCCTAACCATCTATTCCTGTTAATGCTAGATAGTAAACAGTACTAGAGAGGTTGCCCAGCCTCTTACAAAGGTGTACAAGACATACATACATACAACCTTCCAACATGTATCGATATAACTCTACCAGCTGGTCACTAAAAAGTGAGGTGATTTTTGTCATTCACAACACATTTCATCCAAATGGGAGTAACTGTCAATAGAGAGTGAGTGTCAATAGAGAGAGAGCAAGAGCACAGAGACAGTGAAGTGTCTCTACAGGCTCAGTCCTGGTGCATGTGAACCTCCACATGCACATTCACAGCTTAGTGTAATCCCTGGTCTTTGTTCCTGCATCCTCAGCTTCCCTGAATAGCCATATTTCACACCACATTTCAGCAACTATTTACTTCTTGGTTTTAGATCACATCTGATACAGTTATTTAAAACTAATTTCAATTAAGGAATGGATCAGATGTCATGATAATTTCAGCTATTCTCTTTTCTGAAGTGATTGCCCTGGAACAAGCACTGGTTGGATCTCAATTTGGTAATCAAATAGCCAAACTGTGATTAGACTACATCAAATTAGTTGCTGTTCACCAGCTGACACCCTCAACTAATGCCTCCTGCCACTAATTGACTTTATTTCCACTTCCTTTAATGTGACTACCTGTTTTGAAGCTGTTAACTGGATTTACATGCCTTTCAGCTTGGTCTTTTTGATAAATATCCTGTGTCCATCCTGCTCTTCCCCTATCCCTACAAGCATAAGTCCCCTCTTTTGTCTTTTGTCTCATTATTCTTCTCTTCTTAAGATTCATTGCTCAAATAAACATGTTTTGGCCACAATACAATGAAATATTAAGTGAAAATTAAGTATGCAAAAGTGGGTGAGTTCTACCTTTGAGTAGAAAGGTATTCCCAAAAAAAAAAAAAAAAAAAAAATTGCCTGGGCTGAGTGAGCAAATGGTCAGAACTCACTCTTTGACTGAAGGGGGCTTCCTAAACTTCAGCCACTCAGGCCTGAGGGGGCCTGCAGCATCAGGGAACAGCACCTGAGTTCTGCACACCCTAAATTCAGCCCTGTCCAACGTGGCTCAGAAGTGCTGCCTCTTGTCTGCCTGCCTCTTGCACTCACTGCCCAGGTGCCTGGAGCAGAGGTAAGAAAACCCAGAGAAGGAAACTTCAACTGGGACAGAGCACTGCCACCCACAGAGTGCCAGGGACCTTTTCTCTCTGGGAATGTCTGGTGTGCTGCAGCTTTGCCCAGGAAACACAGAACACACTCCAGGTTTTCTGCCACAAACCAGAGCAACCCCCAGGCAGCTGGAAATAGTGCAAGCAGACTGAGAGTGCTCCACTCCCCTCCAAGTTGTGCTGGGTGACAAAAAAACAGCCTTGCCCTCTCTGCTTCTGAGTGACAGATTGGCTGCACACACCGAATGCACCAGGCTGTGCCCTGAGCATGGCCTGAGACTTTTTAGGCTAATGACTATCACACACCATTCAGAGAAAGTTTGACTCAAAAATACCCATTGCAATGAAAAACAACTGTATATGAGCATTTTGCACTGCTAATATAGGATACAAGGAAATTTCAAGAGCACTGCAGCAAGGACAGCTTTTCCTGGGAAAAACATAGTTGTGAAGAGAAAACTTTTTTTTTTTTTTTTTTTTTAATCCTTCTAGATATCAACATTATTTTAAAATGTTGGAGTATTTCTAGAACAGAAATGTGATCTTAGCTGTCTTAAACTGCATTCATGAAGCAGAAACATAGCTTTGTTTAAATGCTCTTAAAACTGAAGGAATAAACTTTAATTCGTTTGTTCAGATAAAAAAAGTTTGTATACAATATTTTAGAGCAAGTGGAAATGTGTTTTTCAATTCACATGTAACTCTTTAACACTTTTGTATTGTAACATGTGCAATTCCAAAATTATGTAATGTATTCTGTTTCTTCTTTTACAAAACAAGAGAAAAGCTTTCTACAGTACGGGTCAAAGCAAAATTCTTGTTCCTAAGCTTCTTAAGAATTGTGTTCACTTAGTTGATCTTTTTTATAGTATAAAAGTAATTTCTTTATTTGTTTTCTGCTAACCAGTAATCATCATTACGAATGATGGACAATAGGATGTGACTGAAGAGCTGCAAAATTTTTAGAATACATTTGCAAGGCTGATTTAAAAATCACATAATATTATATATATTACAGGATATTGTTTAGGCTACCTTAGAAGAAATCATTGATACAACTGAGTAAACCAGCATTGGCCTTGATGAAATAACATTGGCACAAAAGAAATAATGCAGTAATGCACTCCCAAGAATTGCGAGCTAATAGAGAGCAACATAATGGATATTACCCAGGATGTAATATCCTTATTCTCATACACATCACTTCACTTCATGTCAGGATGCAGACAAGCTCAGAAGAGAACTTGTGGGAGGGAATGGGGAGGATGAGGCCCAAGGGTTTGCCCATGAACAGATGAATCTGATTCACCAACAAAGCCTAAGTGCAAGGCACCGATTCAGCAACATTAGGTAAGAATTTTAAGAAACACTCTAAAGCTGACAAGTTTTCCAGCACTCCAGCTGTTGAGTTTTTTTCCTTCTCTTCCCTTCTCATCCTGAGCAGAAAAAGCCCATAATGGTAAATGTCTGAGGGCAGTAACCCTAGAGACAAATTTGAACTGGTTCAAACCACTGTTGTTCACTCCTGAGAAAATCATCTGGATTTAGATAATTTAGCAAAAGAACATCTGGGGGAACTTCCAGTCCCATTCATTATACTTACTTGTGTTGCTGTTGTGCAGCAGTCCCACTATGCTAACTTCACAGGAGACCAACAACCCCATTCCAGAACTTTCAACAATTGCTCGTGGTCAAGAAATGCAAAATTACACTGAAAGAGGGAAGGGTAGGATTCTTGGTCTCTGTAAGTTCCTATAAATTGCTTAGTGCTTGCTTCCCAACATCTGTCCAGTAAAAAAATCAGATTTCTGTCTCCACAACTTCAGAAACTTAATTTAAAATTGTCACTCATTTACCACCTTTTCACTGAAATGATTTCTGTATGTATGTATATGCATGTGAGTACAATGAGTGACAATTCTCCTGTACTTGCCATGATCTGAATTTTTGTCATGTTGTTGGACTCATGTCTGCATCTCTATTGTCCTGCATCTTCAGGCAAGCGTTTATATCACTGGGATGCAGATGTTAAACAGCACTATTGGTATCAGGCACTATCTCACACCCAATCTGAACTCACCTAAATGACTACATAAGATGCACAGCAAAGGACAATCAGCCCCCAGGTTTCTGGGCGAAGTACATGCCTCTCAATTTTGCCATTGATTTGTCAGGAGATGTATGCTCAAGTAGATGGCTCAGAAGAGGATCCTTTAGGAAGAGTGTGGTCAGATTGACCTCACTTTCACTAAGCTGACAGCCTTGTGAAGAAAGTTAAACTGAATATCAAAATCATCAGCAAAAACCTCCTCTTTCTTTGATTGTACAGTTTAAGAGGAGCCATTGAAGCTCAATTTATTCTCTACACAGGAACTTCATTGATTATCTCAGACATTCATGCAGGAAGGAAGATGAGATAAGAAAGTTCTTTTTTTTTTTTTTTAAGTGATTGCAAGATGGAGAAAACTGCTTTGTGAGTGTAATATATACCATAAAGTTCCCTTTGTATAATCTGCTACTGAAAAGTGAGAAGAGTTTACCTTTTCTGAACAAAAGAAATATTAGGGATGGGCTGATGATTACCAAGGACAGAGATATGAATACTACAATTAGGATATATATTCAGATATAAGATTATCATACAAAAAATAAGTTTTCCTGGAAAAAAAAAAAGTGGAGGTTCTGCTATTTTCTTGCCCTGTCAATCACCAGCAGTGGGAAGAGGGACTGATCGCTATTCTTTTTTTTTTCCCCCAGAGGATATTTGAGTTTTATCTTAGGCTATCACCCATAATAGGGATTTCCACTGAGTCTGAGAGGGAATCAATCCTGATTCTAGAGTGCTGCCATGAATGGAAATGGGTATTCAGGTGTCCTACCAAAGTCAAGTGAACACTCCACCAGCTCCACTCTGGTAGAAGCTTGAACTCTAGGAGCACACAGAGGAACTGCAGCTCTGCTTCCCTCACTGGCAGGTTACTGGAAAGGATAAGGAAGCACCATGTGTTTTTTATCTGAACTTTGGTGGTTGTACTATGAATTGAAAGGATTAAGTATGAACATACCCCGGGAGGGTCTGTGCTCTCAAGTCAGTTGCTCAAACACAGGTATTACCTTAGCAGAAATCACCACACTCCCCAAGGAGTCAAAGCATGCACTTTCACATCAGGACAGTTCCTGTGCATTGATTGATGCAGAAATTTTCAGTTTATGGATTTCTTGGGTCCATTTACAGAGTTACAAAAACATCTTCAAAGACAGCCTCTTATGCAGGCAAGCTTTTATGGTCACACACTTTAAAATTCTGTTTCAGCTGAGGACATGTAAATATTGTGTGGAGAGAAACTGGAGTGGACAACAAGGCTCAGTCAAAACGTCTTAGTGCTTTTTTGATCTCAGGATTGTTGTGTGTCAGTCTAGTCCTCTGCTACAAGCCAAAGTGACATGTATCAGTCATGAGTGGCACTAAAATGATGCTACAATTTGTGCTTTTATTCATAACACCTCTGATGACAGCAGCTGAAGCCTGGCATGGGGCCCCTGGAAGAGCTGCACCAGAACAACAGCAACACCTCAGCCCTCCATCATAAGGGCCTTATACAAGGCCTGTAAGTTCTCTTTGGAAAATATCTGAAAAGATATTAATCTCACCCATATTTTAAAACAAAGAGTAGTATCTCTAATGTTACTGCTAGACAATGATGAAATAAACCAGCAGAAATATTATTACTTCACAGGACATTTCAGCAGGGTCTCAACAGAGCTGGATGTGGCTGTTTCAGGAATCCTGGGCTGCAAAAGCAAGTGGAAGTATATCTCAGAGAGGTGGTATGCAGATCAGCATGGGTACACCACCTCCTCTATACCTGTTTAGACTGGTGTTAGATTTTGATGTAAGTATAGAAGCAAGGGTATTTTGAATTCTAATATCCTCTCTTACATGCACCCTTTTGGCCTTGGGCAAATTTCCTAACTTTTTCTGACTCCTATTGTTTACCTTCACAAATGCAAATAAAGCTATACCACATATGTCATATTAGCGCTGAGAGTTTGTATGCTACTTCTGGTTTTAACCACAGATTTATGCAGAAGCAATATTTCCCAGAAAGCACTTGCTGCATTATGACACACCTTTTGAAAGCGCAGTGCAAGGTAGAATATTCACATTTTGCATTTCTCTGGCACATGTGTGCAGAGTGGTATGCTTTTTAATACTTATTTTCTCCCAAATGTTCTGAAGCTGACAAATCAGGAATTATTAAATAGACACTTTAAAAAATTACGCAGCTGCTAAACCAATCACTGTAGGTTGCAGCTCAAAATGAAGTTGGAAATCTGCACCTTTTAATAAAACAATCTGCTTGAGAGCTGATGATATTTGGTTATGGAATTTATCTGTAAATATAATTAAAAATTCAACGAGAGAGTGCTCTGAACTGAGGGGTAAATATTCAGCACGATGCAGAGTGCTCAAGCTACATGATTCCCATTATCGTTAATGGGAGTCCTACAGCTAAATCCCTAAGCATCACGCTAAAAATTTACCCCCTAGTGTTTGCAGATGGAACAAAAGGATTATTGTACATACCAGATGAAAATAAAGTTACCACTGACATTTTGACCAGAAAAGTTTCATCGGGATTGATCAGTGAAAGACTTAGCCTACTAATTCTCTCACAGACTGTTTCTTTGGGGTTTCTCTCATTTGAAAAGACATTCTTGATTTTTATTTAATTAACTTCTATCTACTGGATTTCATGTCATTTTATCTCTCAAATTCTTCTCCTTCTGGCTTCCTACCAGAACACTTCTTTCTGCTGCACACCAGGTTTCCTGGCTTCAGTGTGCACAAATTCAAGTCCCTGAACCTCAAACATAATGGACATAAGAACAGAAGAACAGTATCTATGCCAATGATCTTTCAGCTGAGTTAGCTCAATGTGCAAATTTACCCAGCAATAACATGCTGCAGGGGACTTTGGGTGTGATTAAAAAGTTGAAGGGGGAGGGGAATTCACACATGCGACTTTATTTTTGGTTTGCACCTTCTGCTCTTGGGTATGAACTGGCTACAGGGCTCCCACTCGTGAGGTGCCCCTACCCCAGTGAAAGCAGTGTCAATTCAGGAGTCTGAGCCTGATCCTGCTAGAGGATTTAATAAGCACCAATAGATTAGATATGGGCTGGAGCAAAACCATGTGATCCATTCACTTTCCTAGAGTTTTTTGATAACATTTTCTTAAATAATGGAAAAAATTATTCTGACCCATCTTTTAAAATGTATACATATATATACACACATACCTACCTAAATGAGGGGAAACCTCCCAGTCTTTTAACTTCCAGTCTTGATTTCACATATTCTAACTCAAAAATAGGGAAAAGGATTGTTTATTATTTGTAGACCATGCTGCAATCCTGAGTGAATTTTTATGGGTGAGTTTTAAAGCCCTCAACTATAGGGCCTTATAATTGAAACACTGATAGACTGTTATTACAGCACTGGTCATAAATACAATGCAATTTCATTTTATATAACATTCTTCATACAAAATATCACAAAAATGTTTTACAGTAAGTATCAATTGAAAGCTAAAGCAAAGGGGAAGAGAATTTGAAGGCAAAATTTCATTGACTTTAGCAAGGAGGGAAAGAATTTCTTTGCAAACTACACAAGTAAAAGTCAAAAATTTCTGCTGTCTGAACTTTGTGTAGAAAGCTCTTCGAAGGATAAGAATACAGAAATCGTGCCTTTCTCTCCAAAATTCAATATTTCAGCTCCTAGTTCCACTATTTATATATTCGTGAGGCTCCATTACATACCTTGGCAAGGACCTTCATTAGATAGTCTGCCAGGATCAGACTTAAAGTCCTGAATTGTCATTTATTTCCACAGGGCTAAGGGCACCTGACAGCTTGTAGCCTCATAGCCCCAACCCAAGAAGAGCAGAAGGTGCAAAGAAGCAAAGAATGAAGTCACTTGAGTGACTTCCCTCCCCCTCAAATTTTTAATCACCCCATAGTCCCCTGCAGCATTTTATTGCTGGGTAAATAATATAATGAAAAAGTGCCTACATGACACAAGCCGCATGGGCACAGACAGCTATTAAAACTGAAATGATTTATTTCGTAACAATCTGAGGTAGCACACTTTAACTCTAGGTATAGCAACCCCTCCATTTCTGCTTGCCTCATTTGCATAAGTAATTGACAGCTTGTTAACAGCTCATTAGGAACACTGAAAACCATGTGACAGATACAAACCTAGTGCTAGAGGGGAGAAAATCTGTGAATTACAGTATATTGAAAACTCAATCAGATTCAGAATTACAGGTCACAACACAAGTTGGTTATTTTATTAGGTTAAAAAAAATTAAAAGGTTAACATACCATTTTTCGACCTGTATTTCTAAGATAGCAGGCTACAAGGTAATTAATTAAGAATCTGATTGGGAAATGAGCTACTCTCTGCTGCCATGGGTAGGTTTAGGAATGGTGCAATGTTAATACACTAGGACAAATAATAATTGCTGAGAATTAAAAAAAAAAAAAAAAATCAAAAAGTCTTGATGTAGTATTTAATTTTAGTTTGGGAATATACCTTCCTCAAGAAAACAAGTAGCTTCCAGACACTGCAATCTAATATTCTATAACTGAGAAAAATGTGAGGAATAATTTGATTTTAGTCTATAAAAAGAAGATAAGTATTCTGATTTGCACACTCTTACTATCTGTAAATTTTGATGGGTTTTTTTTAAGGACATTTAAATATAAACAGTGCAAATGACAGTTATATCAGCAAATCTACTTTTTTGTATTAAACACACAACCCTCATAACCTTGCTTTTCTAGCACTGTTAGCAGAAATAGAGTAACTTGTAGAAATAAAATTATCTTCTTGCAAAAACTCTCGCTTTCTTTGAAACTGGATATGGATTCCCTGTAACTCAAATGACATTTGCTGATGAGGACAGAGCTGGCCAACTGCACACTAGTCTGTAGGGGAAACCAATATGCCATGTGATTTCAGATCTTCTTTTAAATACCAGTAGTTTATAGTTTCCTCTCTCTTCCCTCTGAAAAAAAAACTAACAAAATGTGATTAGATCTAAAACTCTGTGTGGCCAGAGGAACAGTGTTAAGGTGTGGGGTTATCAAAATCCTAGAGTGCTTCTTGATATGAAGGGTTGCACTATTTCAGTTCAAGAGGTACAACTGCTGCAATATGGATGCATATGTTATTTAGATAAGTCCCATTAAAATAAGTTCTGATAGAATGTCTTACCTGAAATTGTAGTATACAATTGTAATATACAATACTTTGGTACAATGAATACTATGACTACAGCACTCTGGCTGGTAGGGATAAAATCTTGTGTAGACATGGAATAAGAGTGATTAATGAATCCATGACCTGTGGTACAATGAAAGTCGCGTTTATAAGTCACTTCAGCACTTTTGAAAGCTCCATCTTTAGTCTTCATTACAAGTAATGGCAGTGGGGCCATTGTGCCCTGCGTTAATTACACCGACTCCTGCACGATGAAGTTACTGTGTTGCAACTACAGCAATGTAAACTTCTAATGCAGACACGCTCCAACGGCGTAAAGAGAGCTTTACACATGGTACAAATGACCCCAGCTTTACACTGAGCTTAGGCAAGGCATGATTCACAACGCTGCAGAAAAATTAGCTCTTTTTTGCCCTTGAGGCCAGCTCAACTGAAGCGTTTTGCCTAGGGTAAAAGTCAATGCATGACTGATAAGAAGCAGCGCCAACGAAGTTCAAGATCACAAACCAAGCCTTCTAACTTGGCAAATGAAAGACATGGTAAGCTTACTAGAAGTGAGAATAAGAAATTGGTAAAACCTAAAAATTCCAAACCAAAAATCAATGAGTTTTACTTATACGTTCTTTTCTTCGACCATAACAGTGAAAACAGATGTGCAAATGCTGTATTTGACAATAGAGCTCATACCTGAGTACTGAACCAAAAGTCTCAAATAAAAGGGCTTATCTTGGGGTTTTTTCCCATGTCATGCCTCATTCTGGTGTATGGGCTCTCTGACAATATTCTTTGAGGCCTGGGCTTTGTTTTGAAGTCCTTTTATTTTATCCTCCTTGATTTTTGCATGTAAGAATCCCACTTTGATTTGGTTCCTGTAGGTCAAAGACAAACACTGAAAATCAGTGACTACTTTCAAAATGCAGATCAGTTTCCAGTTAGGCTGGACTGAATTGCAGCTGAAATTCTGGGAATATATTCTTTTTCTGTATTAACCACTCAGTCAACCTTTTTAAGCAGATGACATGATTAAAATGAAGTTTGAACATTTTCTGTAAATTAATTCTCTGACTTATGACAAGAGCCTTCTAATTTTCATTAACTTAAGTGCCATTTCCTTAGGACTCTTATTTTTACAGTTTCTAATCTACAGTTCTATAATGACCAGGTCTCAGGAACACATTATGCTATATTTCCTTTCCCTCTGTCCTCAAGCAATGGGCATAGAAGCTTTTCAAAAAAGGAAAGGGGCTGCTTCACTTTGGCATCCAACTTATGAGCACATAAGACACTGCATTTTGCTGCTGAGATTGTTATAGTGGATCCATAGCTGCAGTCCTCTTGGCTGCTTAATAAGACTTCAGGTTTTAGTCTCAGTAGTGAAAAGTCTGCATCAGCTTTTAATACCTCCTTATTCTCAAAGCACACCTTTTCTTACAGAGATCATGTTGCCTATCACTTCACACTGCTGTTAACTAAAGGTTCATTTCCAGAGTGCCTGTTTGCTTGCACCCCAAGCAAACTGCTTTGGCATCCAGGTGTCCAAGTGCAGTATTGTACTTTAGGGAACAGAAGTTACCTGGAAGCCTCTTTAGGAAGCGTGGGAAAGAGTTTTGGGTTTGCACCTTTGTGACACTGTCGTTTTGAGTAAAACTAAGTCATTTTTCATCTGTTCATATCAGAAGCTCATACAACATCTGTTCTCAAGTATCTTTATACAGCCCTTTATACAGCTCTTGCCACAGTGGCAAATACATTTACTCACTAGCTTTCCTCTAGTTTTTCAGTTTCCAACTGCGATTTTAGGGTGACCTTAATATACAGGTAATAAATATCAGATTAATTTTATTTTTCAGCTATTTCCTATCAATATACATTGTGTTTGACTATTGACAACAAAATTTATTAAAATATATCTGTAAACTGAATTCCTTCTATCTCTTCTAGTGCAACACTAAGTAATAAAAAACTTATATATAGGCTTGTAAAGGGCAATACTCTCTGCTGTCAGGATCACTACCAAATACATCTCTTTTTTACATGGTTGGAATCTGTATGCAAGTGACACTGTGGGTTTTTTTAACTTCAAACTTGCAAGTCAATTCTTCAGGTAGCCCACTTCTTTTCAGCTTTATCTATCTCATGCTTTCTCAAATAATCTTCCCATTCAAACAAATAATGTAAATAGTTGTAATATGTGCAAAACCTGGGTAAGATAACATTCTCTCAAAGCTTGGGAAATAAGACCAGATTTCAGTACTGACTGATGAATTGATAAAAAAAGCAAATGAGTACTTTCTAAGAAGATATGAGCATTCAAATTTGCAAAAGCCACAAGATATCAGAAGTCGCATTTTGGGGTTGGGGTTTTTTCCAAGGGAGGAGAGCTCAATGGTGGAGCAAATTTTGCATGTGTTCTTTCATTAATTATGACATCATCATATCAGATTGAAGAGTGACAGTCTACAGACAGCCCCCATTTAGACTTTGAGCACCCTGCAAAGTACAGAAGTTCTTTAATGAAATCTGATATGAAGATGTAACTTTAAATACTGTATTCTAGGGATAAGAATAAATCATTCAAAACAAATTATTTGAGTTGCTACATCTATATAGGTAATAGGCAGCAGACAAGTTTAAATTATAATCAAATCCATAAGTGACATTTTCTCAAGACTATTATCTTATTTTCTGCTGCACTTCTAATGGACATCACTTCCTACATAAGATTGTTTCACTTATAAGGTTGAGAGCATAGCATGCGAAAAAACAACAGAGAGAAGCAGAAAAAAATGCCAAGTTGCAAGTAAGCTACAGGGAAGGGCTGTGAAACATGTCTCTGAAGCAGTCCATTTATGAATGTTTGAATATGTTCTTAAATATGTAGATACACTGGAAAAACCTCTGTTTATACTCACTAACATAGCTGGTTGGATAAATGTATATAAAGAAGTAGTCAGGTGTTCAAGCATCTTTCCAGCCTTTGCAAACATTGCCGTCCCAGAGAAGCTCGGTTAGCACATTTCATACATGCACAGATTTGAAAAAAATTACATATGTTTAATGAGATGCATTCTATTGTGTGTGTCATAAATTAGAGCCAGAATTTGCCTGTTTTTATCCACAAAACTTCTGAGCCACTGCATTAAAGTTCCTCATGCCTCACTAAGCACCACAGGGGCATGTAAAACAAAAGCAGATGGAGCAAGCACAAACATAGATTTTACCTATATTAACACACAAAGAAACCCCAAACAAGTTTTGGCCTTTAGTACACCAAACCAAAACCGAGAAAAATAACTTAATTTATGAGATAGACAGCATCACTCAAGATAGGCTTATGCATCTTTACTTCTGTTCTACACTCAAACATATTATTTCTTTCCTTAAGCTCCTTTACTAACTGAAATTACAGTAGCTAAGTGAGACTCATCATAGCAAACTTTTTTCACTCACTTGACAAAATCAGAATATATCTAGGTATCAAAGTACCTCAAAACAATCCTATACTTCTATGTTGCCCTTTTGTTGTGCACTTGTACGTATGTATGGCTCTGCCCACAAAGATAACACGGTTTTAGGACTCCTTAAGCAATTATTTACTAATTACTGTCTTCCATCAAACATAGATTACTATTTCAAGGTAATAACTTCTATATGTACCAGTTTCAAATCCAGGCAGATTTTTAGGATGGATGTGTTTATGTGTATGAGTTTATGTTTATGCCTATATTACTGTTTATCTGCCCATGTCTAATTTCTCTGTACTCTACAAATACACAAAATCTCTGTTTCAGGTACAAAGCTACAAAAAACACCTCCTTTTGGCATCACCTACATGTAGAGGCAGTTCCCTTGGGTACTCAGTTACACTGCTGTTGAGGTGCCATTTTCTTTCAGTTCCCTTCCTGAAGCCTTGGAGGCTTCCAAAGCCATTTATTTAATATGGCAGGTGTGGAAAATCTAAAGCACGTCTGGTTTCTTGGACATGAACTTTTTGTCTTGTCATCATTTGCTAACTCAGCTGCATTGAAGGAGAGGTGTATTAGAGACTGACCTAAAATTGGAGGATTCGGTCCTATGAATATTTCAGACAGTACAGATCACTGGACTGGGATATCTCCATCCAGAATTGTTCTTAGCTCCACACATCACAACAGAAAGTCCTAATAGTGCTGTTGTATAGAGTTAGTGCTCATTCAGATTTTTTTTTTAAATCCCTACTTTCATTGGGAACACTTCTAATTAAAGGTCATTTACCCCCCACCTGGGAGCCCCTTGTGCTTGTCTGAATGAAACTGTTCAAAACTCTATCCTTTTCCACTTCCATTTCACTCAAGTAACGACAGGGTTAAATTGCTAATAGAGGTTTCATGAGGTCTGCCAGAGCCCACTCTCCAACACTTACATCTGTTCAACAATTATTACAGCATTTTTGTCATAAAAAATTCAACACCCTGAGTGTCGTGCTAGCAAAACCTGAAAATTTATGCAGTGAATAGAATAGCTAATTTCTCTGAGGAAATGCAGGGGGGAAAATTACAGATTTAACTTAAATTCTCAAGTACTGTAGAGCACACATCTGACTCCCTCTTTAGGTTTTGTCACCATGTAGCATAAGTAGGAATACCATCTACAGTAGAGCAAGAAACCTTTGCAAAGCAAATTTATGCCTTCGAAGAAACAATGCCTAAAACTCAGAAGGGGGCTGTACTGGATTCATCGTTTTACCTCACAAAATCTCATTTAAATAATAAATTATTCAGATTATTCTCAGGATAGGGTTATTCTCTCACTACCTCTTGCTGTTACAGAGTGAACCACACCCTTCGCAGGGTACAGGTAACCAACAGATCCGCAGAGACAAAAAGCCGACAGAAAAACAGTCTTTTGCCTCCTGAACTTTGTGTTGGGCTGCTTGATGTTTGCAGTAAAAGGAAAAAGAAAACAGAATCTGCCTCGCTTCTCTGCTAGGCTAGGAATATGGATTTTATGCTAAACCTAACGCTGTCTAGTTAAGATGCCAGTGGACTGGAACAACATGCTAGAGGCTATAGCCTTCTATTCTCCAGGGTCGGACTCTTACTTCCAGTGCCGGGGGTTCAGCCCCAGCCATAATTGCAGCCATGATGAGCAGGGAGCTCTTTCAGTGTCACAAGAGCAACAAATAAAACAAATGGTTTGGGAGCAGAGGCAGGGGCCGTTTTCAACACGTAAGGTGCAAAGAGGACACTGGTTGAAGCAAGGATGGATACCAAACATTACCTTCCTTCAGGCTGTGTCCTGCTGGGATGATGAGAGCTGGACAAACACTGCTGCTGCTGCAGAGGCACTCGTATGTGAGTTCAGATAAAAACTGCAGATTGGCTCACAGGATATTTGCAGGCATTTTTGCCATTTTTCACAAACAGTGCAACAAGGTTACAAAAATACACGCTGAGTGGAATGTCTGTAGGGCTGGACCTGCTAGACCAGTCTGTTATCAGGCACTGGAAACCACAGGTGCTGGCCCTCAGGGAGTCCATGGGACTAGATTTGCTAGCAGCAGAAAAACTGTTCAGAAAAGATTTGTCCTTGGAATTAAGTGCTAGACCAAGGTTTCAAATAGCCAGCGTACCAGTGATGTTTGCAAAGGAAGTGACAGATTTCTTACTTATTACTTCATTTTTTTCTGATCTTCAGATTATTGATTTGGTTGCAAACAGGAAAAAATGTGTAAGAAAACCAAGCACTTGGGTTATAAATAAGAATAATTTTCACCCTAGAAATCAGCGACTAGTGCTAGCCCAGGGTCAGCTTTGGGAAGCCTGGGACCTGCAAAAATACTATTTCAATGTTTATTGTCACTCACTATGCCATACCTATCAAATCAAATGTTCCCAGAATATTTTTCAAATACATTTTTTTGATACTTTCTTTTTGTGTGAAAATTGCAAATATACATAGGCAGAATAGTTTGCCCTTCCAGCTCCCATTTCTAAATGTCTATGTATGTTATGAGTTCATATGAGAAATGATAATTCTTCTCTACTGCTCTCCTTTTCCTACTTTTTCCAGCAGTGGAGTCAGTACCATGTAGGATGGTTGGCCATCACAGGACACAGATGCCAAGTGCTGGCAGATATTATTCCAGTGTCAGAATCTTTTTCCTTGTCAAACTCCCTAGGCAGTTGTGTTAATGGCTCTGGAGCTGCCTCTGGGTCTGTCACATGGGGTAGCAGCTGATGGGTTTTCTGCAGTTTGCTCCTGCATGACATCTTCCTTTAACTCGTCTTTGGTTCTGGTGAATTTGTACATTATTACCTACTTGGAAATAAGATCCTATAAATTTTGCATTAGGGCTATGGTTTCTCCACAGATTTGTGCACTTCCCTCAGAGCTCATACGTGTGCATTTTCCTCTGTAGCACATCCTCTCAACATCTTTGAATGTCATGCAGTTAAATTGCATCCTGACAACAAAGAAATATTGGAGCAATTGAAACTATTTAATAAGGATTTGTTTCTCCTCACCCTCATCATCATCCTGTCCTCTCTTGCCCCAATTTTTTATGATTAGTGGATCATTCTTTGTTAAGTGAAGCAAATCTTCTGTCTTCTCTTCATTCATAAGCCAGAAGAAAGCCTTCAGCCTGTAGGTTGTTTACAGACTGGTTATATAGATTATTGGCTGGTCATGCTGCATGAGTTTGCCATTTAAATTTCAGGATCTTAATCCTGAAAAGATTAACTTCAACTCAGATGGGCAGTTCAGAACACATGTAAATCTTTACTGCGCTGCAGCCTTTGAGGACCAGCTCCTATAAATTCTTTGAGATGAGAAGCCCCAGACCTGGTCATCTGTCCTCCCATCCATGAGAGAGCCCCAAGTGTGAGAGCTCTGCAGTAAGAACCAGAGCAGGACGAAAGCACTCAGCAGTGAATAGAGATGAGTCCCTGAGGAGAGCTGCTACGCTTGACTGCAATATAAATACTAAATGTAAACAAATTTGTAAAGCTAACCCACGTCATACTATCATTGCTGTTACTCTGACTGAAATATTTTAAGAAGGAAAATAACTATTAGCAAGAGGCAAATTACACACTTTCATGCAAATTTTGAGAAACATTCATTGCAAACTCTGTGAATCTATCCATTTTTGCAGGCACTTTCAGAAACGCAAGGCTGTTGTCCTACACATTCACTGCTGGCAAATCATGTCTCCAACAAAAGAAAATCGTCAGTTTTATTCACAGTTGATTTGGAGGATATACAGTACAAAAAATGTGTTTTTTCTTTCCCATTGTTATTGTTTTAATAACAATCTGTGTAATCTAGTTTGGGATCTATACCTCTCTTCTTAACTTGCAAGGGAAATCCCATGGAGTCTAAGAAGCAAGAGTATTGAGTAATCCTGTTTTATAAGAACAGCCTCTGAAAATATTTCATTCCTGTTTGATAACAACTAACAAAAATTGTGCATCAAATTTTCTGATTTCTATTTAAGAGGGGAGGGAAGCTTTGATTGCTTTCAGGCTTCTCTGATGTGAGCAAGGAGCAGGCTTGACAATATGATCTCTTCTTTGGTGGCAGACATGGCTATGCCATAGAGTCACCGCACAGGACAGCGTCACAATTGGTCTTGTTTAATAGAGAATGTAACAAACTACTGAGCAGGAATGCGGAATGTCATGGATGGATTTTGCCATCAAAACTGTGTTCAAGCTGCTGCACCATGAGCTAAACTTCAGAGACAAATCCAGTGTAAGTGTTGAAGAAAAGGATCTGCCCTGAGGATTTCTGTTGCACCCTGCCCTTTGAAAGAAGTGAGGCCCTTTATATACCTTGTGCACATAAGCAGGAGATAACCACAACAGACTCAAACCAAAGTAAGGAAAACAGTGTTTAGTAAATTTTCAGGCTGCTTTAGAGATCTTCCTTGTTGATAGCATGTTTGTATAAACTTTGCAGACTCCATTTGCCCTTTTAGCTGCAAATTCATTCTTCATGTCCTAAAAATAAATCCTTGCTAAGTTAGGGTTTTAAAACACTTTCATAATGCTCTGGATGAAAAAACACCTGCAGTACAGAGGAAAGACCTGATAAGTTGCTGCAAATGAAAGCAACCAGGAAATGGCAGCTCCCACCTCCTAAATGCTACCTGCCTTCAGCAATACAACTCTTCAAACCCATGCATAAAAAGCCAGCTAGTCAATTTTCTTTTTTAAGCCACATAGAAAAAAAAAAGCTTTGAGGAAATATCTACAAAGCCAGCTAAAAAGGCCGAGGGGTCAAGGCCATTCTGCCCTGAGTTCTCCCCCTTTTTGCACTTCCATTCCTCAGTCCCGACTGAGCTTTGGAGAGTTACATATATCCTAGGGTCACTAAGACAAAATTCACATTCAAAATGATTTAAAGTTAAAACGCAAGCAATTACAGTAAAATATAGATTTATAAATAGATTAACTGGGCTTTTGTATTTTGTGTTTGAACTGTTCTTCACATCCTTGTTCCTCATACAAAATCAGAATATTAATTGTTTTTGGGGTTTTTTTTTTAAGTTTTATTTCATAACTCAGTCTTCCTTGCTATCTTTTGTAATCTGGGAGTAGAAAGAGTTGAGCTATGGGTAAGTGGCTAATAAATTTCTCTCTTTCTACACAGGCCAAAGACAGGCTCAGCAGCATCTACTCTCCTGTGCCAAAGCCACTCCTTGATGCAACAGTCTGTCCTCAAAGGGGAACCAGACCAGTTTCACCTCCTGAAACAAAGTTCCAGAAACTTTGGATTTTCCCACATACCTCCCACAGGCTTAAATGCTTATTTTATTCTTATTATATTCTTAACCTTAAACTATTTGGGCCTGATTCTCAGGTGTACCCAGGTGTGCAGAAAGGTGTAACAGCACAGATTTCAGTGGGATCACTTCTGCTGCACATCTGCACAAGCAGCAGCACAAACAGGGCCACTGTCGGGTTTGAGTTTACCTGGCTTTCCTTCATACTGATGAGTCAGTACAGAGTCACAGCTATCTCTTATCCTCCCAGAGTATGGCTCTGTTTCAAAAACCCAAAATAGCAAAGTCTGCTGCACTGCCAAACAGGAGACCCAGATTAAAGAATTTCAGACAGCAGTCTATCACAAGCCCGTCAAAACCATGTATATCGTGCAAATAGTGATCGGAGAGACAGATCAGGTGACTGAACCAATATAGCAGTGCAATATGTTCGCTACCTTAATTATCTCAACTTTTTTTTTTTGGTGAGAAACCAAAACTCTTTGCTTCTTCCCTCCTTATAAAGATGTTTAGTGTTACTATGCCTATGGTTATGGAAATATTTTTAACATAGGATTAGAAAAGGGGAATGGTTTTTGAAATAGGTCTTTTGTTTAAAAATATGTGGTGCCATTGAGTTGGTAGTCCAAAGTAGACTTTTATGCAAAAATTGCCTCTCTCCACTGTTCCTTCTCCTTTGCCCTTTCCTCCCTCTCCTCTGAAGCCCATCAGGCTGTGTCCTACCTTTTATTGAAGAATCAGCAACCAAGACAAGCGAATACACACAGGGGGAAAAACAGCAGTTAGGAAAAAAACCTATCATTCTTTGAAAAATTGTCCCAGCATTATTTTTAATCTGAGCACAAACAGAAATTTTTTAGGTGAATACTGCTTCAGTTTGCTTCAGTTTATAACACGGTCATTAAATCCATATCAAACATGTGTGTTTTAGAGTTAAATCCTCTAAGACAATGAGATGAAATAAGTAATCATTTGATAGAAGTACTTATAATGAATTAGATTTGAAAATGTTGGAAAGTCATTCAAGGAAAATCCTTCTTTTACCTTACACTGAAAACATATCATTAGCCTTAATTTAAGTCAAGGTGAGGAGAGGAAGGGGGGCAATAGGAGGGGAATAGGCATTGTAGGAAACTCTTGAGTGAGTATTGTTTAATCCCATTTAGGGACACTTTGAACAATGACATATATATAATGAGATATTTAAAATTCTTTGGTCAATCTCTAGCTAAAGGCTTTTACTGTGGAAAAAATGAGTAATTCAATACGGACTACACAGCCTTTCACATGCTTTTATTCTTGATTTGTTGGACATGTATAACATAAATTTCAAAACCAATCTATTAATGACTTAAATTGGAAACTGGTTTCCTTTGCTTTACATACAGCATCTCAGTAACAAGCCTAATAACAGGTGGATCAATAGATGTTATTTGGTGCAGTATTTGAAGCATGTTAGCATTAGTCCTGTATCTCTATTATTGAACATTGTGTCAACAAATTCCTGTTTCAAGGAGGATGGCAAAAATATTTTCCAGTGTCAAGGTTATTTAACCACATGAAATGGTAAGAGTTTTTTTGTTTCCTCCTAACCTTGCCTCTTCCTTCTTCTTCTTTTAAATAATCCATGTTTTGATCAAATCAGTGGATAAAAAAATATTTTTGCATCAAATCTGTCTGCTGTCAACTAAGATTATGTTCTTTAAAATGGATAGTGGTTCTGGGAAGAAAATCAATTTTTTTATCTTAGAGAAACATGAAAAAAGAGAAAGTCACTAATGTAAACACAAATTTAGAAAGTAACAGAGACAAAGCGAGAGAGAACAAAAACAGTTGAGTTTACCATTTGAAAAATTTAGCTAGGGAATTATTTCCAACCTATAGTTCTCAAACACAGCATGAGAAGACAGAAAAATGAAATTTTAATCATTAGAATTTGACAGCTCACAGTCATAATATGCTGACATGTGTAACAGGAATTAAGGGGTTCTGCAGGCAGAATCAGCACTAATATTTTTTTACGCAAATCATTTCTTTCAGCTCCATGAAACATACCGTGTTGGAGAATCACTGGACACTTACAAATGACAGATATAATATAACTGTACTCTTCTTTAAATCCATTATTAAGCAGCTTTAATCCAGAGGTATTCATTACAACCTAACTGGAACAAAATTTGTATGTCACAAATAAAAAGGGGTTTTATGTAGTGACCACAGGCACAGCAGGGAACAGCTTGATGGCTGCAGCCAAAACAAATTCTGCAACTTCTTGACACTCACCTATGAACTGAAGGTCAATTTTTTAATCTATGAAAAAAAAGCCAAAACCATTTCAGCAGTCCACAATGGATGTGCCATGTTTGGCTAATGCTGGACCTCCATGGTGTGACTGCACCAGAATTTCTCAGACTTTGAAGGTGTGAAGCATTCTTGGTTCACCTGATCTTTGAGAAATCCATCAAATATACAGAAGGTTTGCAGTCTTAAAATGTCAGGCTTGTGAGGAAAACAAACACATTTTATCTACTTAGTACTACAGACAAGTGCACTTTAAAAGACTACATAAATTATTTCCCTTTTTAAAATACATTTTATAGATGTCAACATGTTTTCTGGATACTTTACAATCCTTTCAGAAGACTTCTTGGAGGTTCACAGACTCATAACTCAAAGACCAATCCCAAACACATATGGCATTTGCATTAGTTGTATGTTGGACAACTCTATGGATCGCATTTATAGGGCTCAGGCAGCTGATGAGAGCTGGCTCAAACGGGGAAGGTGAGCTCAATTGGCTTGAGCTGTGTGGTATGGCAGCAGCTGAGCAGCGGGTAACAACGGCAGAGATACAGCATTGCTTTCACACTTCAGCATATGACTCATGCAGAATATGAGTGACTCACATGCAGTATGTCATACCCAACAAAACTGAGCATACTCGGGGAAAACCTGAATATAATATAGGCATCATGCTCATGCCCTAATCACCTTGCAGAATTAGCCAGGATAAATCCCTACTGCCCCCTGCTTTATCATTATTAGCTACAAAGGATCAAGGATGAACTCAACATGCTGACTTCAGAACATTTCTCTAGTAGAATCACTGGCATTTTATGAGCACTACATCATAAGGCTTGTTTCCAGCAGGTGTAACTTTATAACATCCAGGTCAGGTGTATTAAGCAACAGGGGATGCATTTCTTTGGCAGTAATCTGCTACTGTGGCACAAACAATCAGGGATGAGTATCTGACTCAACAAACAGCTGTTGAAATTCTCCCTTGCTTTTTGTTTCTAAGCAGATGGCACAACCCATCCAGCCTGTACCCTATGCATTGTGCAAGTTCAACAAGCTCTTCAGCCAGTGCAGAGCCAGTTCCTAACTCAGTACCATAAATCTGCCAACTTCTCTTTGCATATCCTTGAATCCTGCAGAGAGGATAAAAATATCTTTGGAGCTGACAGTCTTTGTGTTTTTACAGTTCTTTGTGGCATAAACCGTGTAAAGGCAAAAAACCTTGGTAGCCAAGTATTTCCAGGTAGTAAGGGATGGGCCAAGGGCAAGCAGTACCAGTGGAAATCTTTTTGACAGAGTGCATTTGCTGTTGGGGACTTAAGGACTGCCTTTTAGGGGAACAAAGAGGGTTAGTCATACTCTTCCATCATTTTGCTTCTCTCTATATATTCACCTCTGTTGACCATAAATAAAATCTTTTGTCAAATCCATGAAAATTTCAAAAGGTGAAAACAGAAGTTGTTCAGAGAAATTAAATAGCATACATCTTGGATCCTGGATTCAGTTACTCGTTTCAACCCTCTGAACTCCTATACTTTTCTGAAGCTTATCATATGTATCAAGAATTTTTCCTTCTGTCTTTTCCCTTCGTTTATATGCCAGCATTTTTTCTCCCATTTTGAATTTTTTCTCCTATATCCCATCCCCTTCGTAAGAGGAGAATTTGATTTCTGTGCCAAGACCTGAGGAATTGCTATGCTCCCTTCTAAAACTTTGTTTCTATTTCCATGAATTCAGTACTAACTCTAGATATGTGAACTTTTGATGTGTTAAATTATCATCTAATGTGTTAAATTATCTGATGTGTTAAATTATCATCTTCTGTCTTTTGCCATGCCCTGTATGCCTTCCTTTGGATTTGCACTTGAAGATGCACTCACCTGAAAACATACCCCAGACTCTGCAGTGAAAGAATGAAAAGAATGAATAAATGAATTCTGCTTGAAGTGACAGTATGTATTATGAAAGAAGTTTTAATTTCAGATAATAAAGACTGAACCCTACTCTCCAGAGGCCTGTGATAATGAGCAGGCTAATGGTGGCAAACCCCACCTCTCAAAGATACTGCACTGTATTCATGGGCTCAGCACTTAACCAGCAGTGCCCTTTATTTCTTCCTCTTTGGATCTGGCATGTGTCAGTTGAGGTATCCAGAGACAGCACAGATGCCCAAACGTGGGCAGGAAGCCAGGTTGCAGGGCTTACAGTATAAATATATATATTTTTTTACTTTATGCATACCCTTTTTCCCAGTAAGTGTGTTTTTTGGGCTTAGAAACTCTGTGTTCTTAGCTATTTTAAGAAACCTGAAGGGTGAGAGATGGAGAAGCAGCAGACATGTTGGCAACAAAGATCGCTCCATGAACAGAATGCCAAGATTAAAACAACCAAGGGAAAAAAAAAAAAAAAAAAAAAAAAAAAAAAAAAAAAAAAGAGGGATACCTTTGACTTTTTTCTTGCTCTTCCATCTCAAAAAATTGGCTCATCTGAAACTGTTGGTTTCTGGCAAAGATTTAATATCGAATGAGAGAAATAGCATGTTCCTGAAGCAAGGTGATTTCCAACATGAGGCTAGATGTGCATTCAGCTTCTTCTACTTGGCAGCTACCATGAAGGGCAGAAAGATTTACCATTTCTTCAGAGGGTATATAACAGGGTTGCCCCAATCTGTCAGGAAGTGTTAGAACTCAGTAAGGCTTGAAGTGGGATTTAAAAGTTACTGAAGCTCATTTGTTCACAATGTCAGGTGTGGATCCACCCCAATCAAAATAAAGATAGGAAAAAGGAAATATTGAAGGGAGTCCTAAAGGGAAGTTCTTCACACAAACCAAGCTTAGTGAGAATACAAAATAAAGAGGGATAATGCAGAAGTTCTTGCAGTTACTGGATATCAGCTGATCTGTTGGACCCTAGGCTCATAAATTCTGTTTGTCTGTACCAAATGTAAAAGGGGATGCATTTTGTATATAGTGTGTGTGTGTGTGTGAGAGAAGAAAGAAAGAAAGAAAGAAAGAAAGAAAGAAAGAAAGAAAGAAAGAAAGAAAGAAAGAAAGAAAGAAAGAAAGAAAGAAAGAAAGAAAGAAAGAAAGAAAAGAAAGAAAGAAAGAAAGAAAGAAAGAAAGAAAGAAAGAAAGAAAGAAAAAGAAAGAAAGGAAAAGAAAGAAAGAGAAAGAAAGAAAAAAGAGCAAAAGAAAGAAAGAAAAAGAGAGGGAGGAAGAAAGAGAGAAAAAGAGAAAAAAGAGAAAGACAAATGAGAATGCTACTTAAAATATCAAACATTATTATTTTTGGACACTGCCTTACAGTTTGCATGAGGACATGGGGATGGGATATTACTAACTGAGGCTCTACACAGGGTTTTTGCATTTGTAAGAAAAAGAAAGGTAAAAAATAGCACTGCATAACCTCTACAAAATGGGTCACAACTGGACTAGAAGTAATTGCAGAAGTTCCATTTTGTCTAACAACATTTCTCCAATGGTCTGTCCAGATTTCTGTCTAATCTAATTTATCCATACGCCTATCACTTTGAAAATGACTTGCCATTTTTCACATTTTATTAATCCACCTTTGAAAATTCAAAATATGATTCAGAAGCAGGAAATGGCCTTATGAAACAAAAATAGTAAGTAAAAGCACAAGCTTAAATCTGCACACTGTCTTACTATGCAAGAATTAAAATGCATACTGCATCTCAAAGATCTTTTTTATTCTTTCAAAGCAAGAACTAATGGAATAAGGGAAAGAAAAGTTTCCACGGCCCAGATATGTCTTTGCTGAATCACTTTGTAAGGTGTGGACAATTGAGTCATAAACTTTCACACTACAGATGGCTGTGTTTCTTTCATAGTGAATCAAGCTCTAAAAGATCTGTGACACTTTATGTTATATGTTAACTAGAGAGGCATATTATGTAAAAAGCACATAGGGTTTCACATGCACTAGTGCTCTCTGCACAAGAGAGCATCATTTTCAATATTCACTCATAAAACCAGCTTCCATTTTTATTTACTAAATTTCTGGTGCAATTGCCTGAAGTACATTCATACTATCAGACTTACTGGAGATTCTGCTTTGTAGAGCTTCAAAAATTCATTTTATGTCCCATAATTTATTTGTGATTTTGTTTTTTTGTTTTTTTTTTTACTTTGAAATAAAACAATTCAACATGGAATATTTTTCTAGATTGACACCCAAAGCTAATGCAATTTTAAGAAATGAAAGAAAATACAAGCAACTTGATATATATATATGTGTTTTCCTACATGGTATAAGTGTCCAAATATTTTAGGCACATTTTAGAATTTTAGAATTAATATGACAATGCAAAAATACTTGCTGTCTATCTTAAACCAAATCTCTCTTCAATATAGGCCTTCCAACAGAAATGCTGGTACCTGTAACTACAGGTGCACAATGTACAGTTACAGTGACACTGTAAGGTTTTAAGAGCTCCAGTAAAAATTTCTATTTACATTTTGACTGCAAGTACACTCCTTATAAACATTAATTTTAAAACCAGATAAAAAGCTTAAAATCATGCCTCTCCAGCTGACAGGTGGTTCTGTGGCCATGAACCAATGAGCAGTCGTTGAGGAGGATCAATAGATAGAACAAAGATTAACACTTTGTTTCTGTGAGCTAAGAATATTTTGTTCTCATTTTTCTGAACTAGTGGAACATAGTTACACACTGTACAAATTGTTTCTAAGGCAATAATGAATAACTGTATTTAAAACAAAGAAAAATTATAGGCAAAAAAGATTACTACAGTCCCCCTCTCAAGATATATCCTCTTCTTTGGACACTGCTGCTTCACACAAACCTATAATTTATTATTGAAGAAGAAATTTTCTTAATTAGAAAAAGGACTGTATTCATTACTATGCTACGAGCCAGAAAAGGACTATTGCTGGGGATTAATCCCTGTATTTTTGAAACTTTTTTATTCAAAACCTGTGTCTGACTTTTCTGGAGATGTAAAAATGTGTCAGGCTGAATTTAAAACTATGCTTTAGATCAAGCTGGCTAAACATCTTGACCCAGCAGATAAAAATGTCTTGGAGTAACTGAAGGATCACATTTCAGTCACATCTCTAAATGCATAAACTAAAGGAAACAGTAAAAATAGGTAGCGGAGAAAAAGACAGACACAATGAGAACAAAAGTTTTCAACTCTCTTTCACTATCTTTCGAGATAAAGATTACTTCAAACACACTAAATATTGCTCACAGGTGATGGGTTTGTTCCCTAATCTAAAGGTCTCATGATTCAAAGTTTGTTATTAATACTTTTTAGCTTGGGGTAAGAATCAGATTTCTTAATATATAACCTATATAAGTACTAATATACTTCATCTGATTTTTTTTACAGCTTCTAAGATATCCCCTCAACCATGTCGTCTGTAAGGGTCCCTACTAAGTCTCTTTCACAGACACCATTATTCCCTTTCATCTGACATTTCTGACAAAAGACAAACTTTTGTTGCCACTTGGTTCCCAACTGAAGGCTAAAATTGCAGCTACGGTACCTATTTTAGCTTCTCTCAGATCTTAATTCTGTTGTGGTCTTTAAATACCTTGTGGTATTGAGAGGTAGTAGATGAGTCATCTAAGCCATGGAAAATGTGTTTCATTATGACGACATATAATCTGTGGATTGTTCTTACTAAAACTATAGCTCTATGATGTTTGCTACCTGTCTTCTAAGACACTTGAGCCCATTTTGCCCAAATGAGCCCATTTTGCCCAAACAAGCCACTGTGAGCTCTTTCCCTTTGTCTTATCTCCTTTACATCACTCTGCTGGTTCAGGTGTGCATTAAAGCCTCCTGCAGTTTTCTGTTTATTGCACATAAGCTTTTTTATATGTAGCACAATTGGAGTTTCAGACACTCACTCAAAAAAACCTGCTTGTTAACTTACTTCTACACCCACATCTTTAGATAGATTATGAAGGTCTTGCAGACTAATTTGTCCCACCTAATTAGGTCCTGAGAGCTTTGCAATATAGTTTCTCACTATGCTTTAAATTCCAAAAAAACCTCTTTGGAGGTAATTTGACACATAAAATGCATGCAGTCCTCAGTGTGTTTGCCACATGTTCTGCTGTTTCCTGCTATGTTAATATGCCCTTTCATCATTTCCTCTCACCACATCCTCTTGACTGTGCTTCTTTCACCCCCTCCTCCATACACTTTCACTGACTTATCACTACTCCTCAGAGACTTTCACTTACACTGGGAAGTAACATCTGTAACAGAACCAGTTGGTTATAATTTAGAGAAGAAATTATAGCAAATAATCAACCTTTTGAGTTTTAGATCAGAATATTTTCAGGGCAACTTTCAACTTCTGTTTCTATTCTTTTTGTTTTTTCTAGCCACATTTAATTATCTTCCTGTGTGTGTTCATACCACATTGAACAAGACCATTGAAATATATTTTACTGGCGAGTTCAGAAAGATTGAAAATGAGTGTTAACAAAATGATGCTTTCCAGAGCAAGGGCAGGTTTTGATAGACTTACTCAAGTAGGAAGCAATATGATCTCCCAAGGAATAGAGTACCAAAAAGTGGATGTTATATTGCTCCCAAAAGAATCCTTAACTCCCTTGCCAAAAGATATTTAATGTGCAACCATCTCTACTGTAAAACAAATGCTGAAGAGGTGCAGTCAGTGATATTTGCACAGGTTCATTCTCATTAAAGGCTTTTATAACAGCATTCACTCTGGTGTAAACTTTTAAAAATTGACTTCTAGATCCATTAATCCCCTTCATCTCCTTCTCAGGAGCTTAATGTGTGACATTGTAGCTAAAAGGACTAGTTTGGTCCTTAGATGAATAAACAGGGGAATACAGAGTAGAAGTAGAAAAGTCACATGTGTTTTTAATAGCAATAGGACCACTCCTAGAAGGATTGGAAATACTTCGGAGCAGGAAAGACTTCAGAGATGGCATTGGAGGAGGACTTAGAGTGAAAGACATAAATAACTCCATTTATTTAATTTAGAGTAATGCAAAGGATAACTTGATTACGGTTTAAACACATCTCTAGAGATACATAAAGACTTAATATTAGGGCAGTCTTCATCCAGAAGGAAAAAAAAAAAAACACTAAAATTTTTACAAAATTGCAAAAATCAGCAGCTAAAGACTAAAGTTGTATTCCAGATGCTCAGTGTTAACAGCACTGAAACCTCTATGTGGGGTTTAGGGTGGATTATCCCCCACTGCAACTATCAAATGTGTTACTGGATAGTTGAAAAAGGTGATACTTACGCAATAACAGCTGTTAGGTTTGAAGCAAGAGTTAATCCAGAGAAAGCATATAGCATGAAATATGCAGATAAAATTTTTTATTTGGTCTGCCTAGTTTCTAATAAGAATTGTTGCAGTTCTTCCCACACCTGTGGGAGAGCACACTTGTGCCCTTTGGCTGTGACACTCCCAACCTAGTCACTGCACAGCCAACATCCCCAATAACAGATTTCTACCTCCCATTAAGTGAAAGAAAGGGAGGGACTCTCAGGAGAATGTAATTGTTGAATGCCTACGCAGTAAGACCCAGTCTTGTCTCTCTTCTGGCAGTGTCAGGGATTCTTATGCAGTCAGAGGAGCTTCTGAATTATAATTCAAAACAGCAGCATTAAAAACCTGCATCTTTCTGTTGACTGTACATGAAGTCTGGGGTCCTGATTATACATAGTGGGATGGCAGGACAGCCATCCAAAAGCATTCTGTCTTTGCAGCCCCTACTCCTTTCCTATAACCAGAATGGAGGTTATATGTGCAAGAATGAGAGGAATGCTGCTTCTCTGTTTTCTCCTCAAAATCACACATTCTGCTGTGACCTTCAGTTTATGTGTTGTTTCAATTCTCTTGTTTATTTCTATCTCTTCAGCTTGTTTGCAGAGTAGAAAGCCAGCCTGTGAGAGGAATTGCTGGGATCCCTACTTGGTGCAGAGAATTCTGCTCCTGGGGCTATTTTCTACCCTGATGGATCTGCCCACACTCTGCCTCTGCAGTGGATGTTTCCCAGGGTCTGCATTGGTTCAGTTTGTTCAGGCTTCATCACTAAACATCATGTTATACATTGGGATAATGCTTCTGTGCTGAATGTATGCATTTGCCTAGCTGTGTGGGCACAACAGGCAGGATTAAAAGTGTTTTCCAAGGTTCAGCACTGAGCATATAATGACTGTCACAGGGGAGAGCCACTTCCCTAAATGATGAAAGAGCAACACGCCATTACACATTATTTAAACACTCTCTGACATCTCCTGCAAATGCATAGCCACAGTGGAGTGGCAAAGTGTGTCTTGCTGCACAGCTACAAAAAAAAAAAAAAAATCCAGTGTTTACTGCACTGAGGACAAGCATCCTCAGACCACATCAGGCAGAGCATTACTACAGAGATCATGGTCCACCTCCTCATTCACCATGAAACTTGCCTTCCTCACTTCACTGTTAGAGGCCAGAGCAAAAACTGTACTCCAATACTGAAGAGTTGGAAAGACCACACTTATCCTCTTGGTTTATCCCTCATCCATGGTTGGCACAGGAGACAGCGTTCGCTCAGCACTACAGGGTGTGTTTCTCACCAAGAGCAGATTTACTTCTGTTTGCCAAAAGCAGAAGACCTATTGGTGAGTGCTGCAAGAGTCTGCTAGAGTGGGATGTACCCTGGCACTGTGACCTAGCACTGAAATGGAATTTAATGGACTTTCCTGACCTGGCTGTCACAAAATTATCCTAAATGAAGATGGAAAAAGATGAATGAAACTGTATGATGCTGAAGATACCCTTTGAATGAAGTTTGTTTTCAAGATATTACAGAAGCAGGATTTAAGTATCTGATCTGTCTTGTGCATACACATAAAGAAACACTATGCAAATCCTAGTTCAGAAAAGTGTAGCTTGACTTGTGCAACTAAACATCCCTGAAATCATCAGGCACCACAAACAATACCCATTTAACAATAGAAACACTTGGTAGTTCACTTCACAGTTAACTCTGAAAATAACTGGGATTTCAGGGTGAACGGGAAGGTTACACCAGCCACATATGAATTGATGTTTATTTTTAAAAATAATAATTAATCTTTCTAAATGTCAATCTATTTATATACAACAGAAATGAGTCACTCTTATTTCACATTAATGAGGAGCCGTCTTCTTAATGGCTTATCCCGACACAAATATGCTGCTTTCTTGAAGAACACAGCAATATAGAAATAACGCTTCTGTTAAAATTCATGCATAATCAAAACAAATTGAATATCCACCTTTATTTCCATGGGGAACAGAGCTATAAAGATTAATGCTAGACAATGATATTTAATTAAAGGTTATTTACTTTATAAGTACTTCCATGTTTTCAAGAGTGGTGTGCTCATTTGAAACAGGAAAGTGTAACACATTTCTAACAGTCATAGGTGAGGGAAACCAGTTCTGATCACAGCACAGTGCTTACAGTGATGCTGACAAACTGTCTAGAAAAATTTTTCACATTAAAGAATTCTGGTGTTAAAGAATTTAAGTGCATTTTAATTGACTTTTCAAAATTCCATTTTTTTATTCACAAACACACCTGAACACAATAACAGAAATTCATTTTTATATGCATTATTCTCTCTGATGGCATGGTGTTGTACACATACTCCTCTCTTCATTTTTGAGAAACAAAATAAAAGGTTGTGCTCTTCAAAGTAATAACCAAATAAGTTTCATTTTGTTGGGCACTAGACTGCTGCTGTTTTCCAGACTATTTCTTTTTTTATTAAATGGTTAACTACTTCATAGAAATTAGGGGAAGTAGTTTGTGTATGACAGCAGATACTAAACTAAAGGGAGTACAGAAGATAGTTGCACAGGAAAATTTGGGTTTTGAGGCTGAAATTTAGAATTAGACTTTGGAACACCAATTTCTAAGAGATTTCATTTTAGAATGCAGGAATTGTGGCGATATATGTAGCTGATGATTGTTTCTGATCAGTATGAACACACAACCCCCAAACACAACACTTTCAATAAAAGTTGTATTAGCCATCTACAGCTACAAGGCTGTTTAAAATACACAAATAAAATAGTTTTATTTGGATTGTAATTAACATGGTAAATATCACAATATTCTACAGGAAACAAACATTCCCAATCTATGTATTTTATTTCTTCTGACAACTGGCAAAGTATATTTTACTGCAGAATGCTTTATTGCTTCTTAACTATTCACCCTACACAGTATACATAAAAGCTTAATGAGTATAGCTGCATAAAAACTAATTTTAATGCTTTTAAAATCAATGGTGAACAAAATGTTGTTTAGATTGTTTTTCAAACAACTATACCACATCTGATCCTTTGAGGAAAAGCAATTACTTCTTCTTGTCATAGCCAATACATTTCTTCATTCTCCCATTTTAGTTGTACCATTCTTAGGGACCTTTACACCAGCTGCAATACAAACAGTTAAACATTTGAGCAAGCATAAAAGAATATTGTTATTAAATGTCTAATCAATAAAATGCCACTTCCCCTAATAGGCTAGCAGTGAGGAGGGGCAAGAGGAGAAAAAAAACAGAATTTTTTTTTTACATACTAACAAATAGTAAATGCTAGTTTGATTAATGAAATATATCTTTAAGGAAAATTTGCAGAAAAAAGTATATAAAAAGTATACAAAATTCTCTATAAAACAGGTTCTATAATCTAGATTTAGCTCCTGCTTCTTTTAACCACTCTGCAAGTAATCATCAGCTTTTTTTTTTTTTTTTTGTATTTTATAAAGAAACCTCAAATTTTTTGTAATTTCCAACTGCTATAAATCATTGGGAACTTTATGCACACCTAAATTATGCAATTGCATTGGTAGCAAGGAAATCACCATTGTTTAGTGTTTTGTATCTCTGTCATTCTCTCATAGAGAATTTTATTACAGTAGGCACCACAGTTGTTGAGAGTTTCTTAGTATTTATATTAGCAAGACCAATTTTTAAGGTATGTAATTCAGTCATAAAAACTCAGATCATAGCCTGAAAGTATTAGTTTGTGAATTTCCAAACATGCACACACACACATTCACTGACAAAGATACACACACACAAACACACACACACAAACATATTTTCTGATTTAAATGCTTCTTTTTCTTTCCCTTAACCTGCACTCCTGAAGTCTAAAAAATACATTCCTCCTTTTTAGCAATTTTTGCAGACCAGGAGGCCAGAATGCTGACTATTTCTGTGCTACAGTCAAAGAAACAAATAACAATAACAACCAAATGGCTGAGGTATTGAGGTTTATAAAATATCCTTAGCACGTGCATGAAAGTCCCTTTCCATATGCAGTTGGGATGCATTCAGTACTATGTTTCAGAAATAGGAAAACAAATATGTTACAGAAATGTACACTCTTGTTCATGGGGTTTTTTTCTGGACACATATGTGAAGTGTGTATTGAATCCATATTAAGAGTCATGCAGAAACATTAGTAAACATGCCTATGTAGAGCCCACATTCTCCTTTCATTGCAACATAGCCCCTGTTGGCAATGTTAAAAATAAATGTTGCTTTAAAAAGTCATATTTCACAAGTTTTTTGTGTGCAAGGGCTGCAGTTTCAACCTCTGCCTTTACTGCAGCTGGATTTGGGGCAACTTGCTTTTACCACTGTAATTAACTCAGCCCTTTGGAAAGAGATTTTGGCTTAACCTCCTCCTATAGCTGCCTGTCCCAGTAAAAATTTTCTACGTTACAGGTCTTGTAATTTCTAAGCATAGTTATTTAAGCACATCTTTTGTAATTATTTTGTTTCTTCCATCAGATTCTAAATAGTTAGCAATAGACACAACAGAACCTGAGAACAAAAAGAGAGGCCCAGCCATTTCAGTAAGGAATTAAGTAAAAATCAGGGGGATAAAAAAAAATAAGGAGAGAGATTAAATTTCAACTTTAAGGTAATAAAAGATGGAGATGGAGGTGCCAATGAAATCTGCGAAACTAAATTTCAGAAGCACGGCTTTCTCATCTTGAAATGTTACACCCATAAAAGCAGCCTATAAAATTAATCTACCTGGAGATTTTCCATGTTAAATCAGCTCAGAAATAACTTTTGAGCACTTATGGCATTCTATCTAAAATGCATATTCTCCTGTTGTCCGTATATCAAAATCCTGTATATTTTGAAAAATAAGCTCTGAGATGAACTGAAATGTTTGTATTGTAAGAAAGAACAGTATTAAAGTACATCACTTTCAGAAGGATTTGACATTTGTAAGCATTCTCTAAAAATTTGCATCGACTTGCAGTATTGGGTGAGTATGTTGCTTAAAGCTTCCTAAATTCACTTTTTTTTTAAGAGAAGTATATGGAACAGTGAAAGACAAAAAAAAAGGCAAAAAGTCAGCATATATTTTCAACCTGCATCCGAAAATGAAATTCCTAAAATGCTATTGTTATCCATTAACCAGAGTGAAATATGGTCCATTCATATAAACTCTTTCATTCTGTTTGCTCAAGGGAAAGGGACATTCAGTATGAGAAAGAGAATATCAGTGTAATATTTTCCAAATAAAACAAACATTTACTTCTCACAGGAAAATAATATGCTTTTTCAGTTTGTCAGAACTGAAAATAAAAGCATTTAAATAGCAGTGTTCATTATAATAAATTTGCCCAAATTAGGTTCTTTTAAAATTTAGCATGAGGTATGTAATATTTTTTGCAAATTCAAAGGCAGTGTTTTCCCTGTGTAAAAAGCTGCAATAGGCAAAGTAGCTGATACAAGTAGAGAAGGAAAGGTGAAAAAAAAGAAAAAAAAATTTCCATACATTTGGGTTCTTTCCAAGAACTTTACCACATTTTGAGGATTCTTAGTTTTTAAATAAAGGTGTCTTAGCTCTTTGAATTGTGGAGATATTCTTGCCTCTGTAAATCAATGTATTGTTGCTAGCCAGCCTTGCAGAAATCTGTCTACAGCCAGTCAGACAGAAACAATAGGAGTGACAATTATATGTACTCTTTTTCCTCCCTCCAAAATTAACGTGGCTTGCCTTAAAATTGCAAGGCAATTTTATTAAAGGATGTGTTAGTGTTCAAAACACTAAGAATTGAGCAGAGGTTGCACTGTAAAAATGCATATAACTAAAGTTTACAGCCTCATTTTTTTGCTTATACAATGTCAGTTTGTGTTACTTTTATCAACTCAGCATTGCAGATTAGGCAGGGAGACAAACTCTGCAAGAAAATTAATTTCGGGTGAACACTTGGATTTTATCAAGTCTGGATGTTTAGTCAAATATGGTGTTTCAGACATAGTTATTGAAAAAGGGGGAAAAAGCCAGTTGCAGACTGAATTGTACCAAGTCAAACCACTGTTTAAAGCACTGCATGCCATGCAGGAATCAGTTTCAGAAAATCTTGATTAATGTGATAAAAAATATATTGGTGAAATATCTCAGCATTTCAACCAACATTGCTGAGTTCAGGGCATGGTCCAATCCTTTTTTTCTTTTTTTTTTTTTAATTTTGCTCACCTGAAACTTGCAGTAAAATCTATTTTGCCTTCCTCTTCCAGCTGTTTATAACTTACCTTAATTTACTTCTTCAAAAATCCACCTGAACTTCAGTGAAACATTTGGTTTCACAATTTATCGACTGTACAAAGGTGGTGTGGTACAGCATGTTGTTAATGTGCTTTATATTTCTGAATCTGGAAGCTCTCAGCGACTTAAACATGTTCACTCACGTTTCTAACACATTTATCCGCAGAACGGGTTCAGAGGTGGACATTCTTTGATGTGAAATCAAGGTGCTACAGAATTCTGCAGAATCTATAGAAATACCTCCACAGATTTTGCCAAAAAACCTCAGCAGATTTATATTGGCCCTGCCAATGACTTTCTGTTTAACTTGTAATCAAAACAACTCAAACCCAGTTACTGTTTGCATATCTGCCAAGCCTCTCAATTTCAGCAGTAGGCAGCAGACTCTCAGTATGACAGCCTGTCTTTCAGATTCAAGCTGAATCTGCCAAGGCTCCACTACAGAGGCAACTGGTAAATTAAATGCCAACAAGCAAGGACATTCATGTACCTTTACACTCTGCACATGAAGAGACATCACAGGCCTCTTCATTCTAATGGGTGTTTTGTGTGTTTTGGGCTGCAAAGTAAAGAGTGCCTGCTCTTATGCATAATGAAACCGTTGCATATATATTAGTTTAGCTGTATTGCTCTAATTCTATGGTCACAAATTACCTAACAGGTTTTCTTGTTACAGAAAAACAGAAAATCCTTTTGTTAGTGAAATTAACCCACTGAAATCGAGCAGGGAAAGAAAAAATCAACTTTTAAGCCCTCTTCCACCTAAAGACAGCAGATAACATTATGTAGCCAGGTTACAGCAGAGTCATTGCCAAGGGTAACCGAAAAAAAGAAACAGTCAAAATCATACTGTCAAATCTTTAATTCTCTTGTTCATAATATGGGCACGGTCTCTGATTCTGAAGAGGAGGATCTTTTTAAAACCACCAGTACTGCTGATTATTCTTTATAGCAAGCAGAAGATGTTAATTATATTTATGTAATATTGAGTCTTATTAATACCTACAACTTGCATGAGACTTTTTGATTATTGATAGCTGATGCAGTCACTATAGCCAAACTTAGATTGTATTAGAGATTTTTGAGTGCACAACCATAATACAACCAGAGATATTAATACCATTGAGCATAAATAACAGCATTTGACAGACTCAAGTAGGGGGAAAAGCACTAACACTGGTTACTCTAATGGATAGAATAAATGATAGAATCATATAATGAGTTTACAGCAGCCAGGTTTAGTGAAATCTATTTCTGAAGTAGGAAGGGGGGAGAAAGGTAGCAGTTTTGGTAACAGAATGAGGGTATGAACACATTAAAAATTAACAGGGTGTTTTCAGATAATTGAAAGAAAAAGCACCAGCATGGGAAATTTAGCTGTTGTAACTCACACGGCTCTACAGCGGGCATTATCACTGTTTCCTGTCATGAATTTAATCTGCCATCACACCTGTAAATGAAAGAAAGAAGTATAGCTTCCCAAGAGTTCCTACAATAACATGAGAGGGTTTTCTTTTCCTTTTTCTTCTTCTTTTTCCTTTTTTTTTTTTTTATAGAATAGGGGAAAGAAATCTTCAGTTACTGTTGTGCAAGTATCTTTTTTATTTGCTGTTATTTGGCAGACACATCTCTGCAAGAGTTCAGAGGTAAGAAAGTGGAAAACTTTGACGTTCCTTTGACTTGAGCTGGTTGAGAAGCATCTTCTCAGTAATTGTAGAGATACATTTTATTGTTGCAGCTGCCTAGTGATAGCAGTGAACTATGCTTCATTTTACAGTGTCAGTTCTTCCTTCCTCCACTTCCATCCAGCATCTGCAGTACTTTGTCACACCAAGATTTACCTTAACTGGAACTGTGTCAGGTATCCCCAGAAAAATGACAAACTAAAATTAACCTATAATTGTAATATGAGCCTGAAGGCATGCATTTGGTGGGAAAGAATTCACCTTCTATGGACACACATACATGGGGGAATATTACAGGGATATTTGAAATTCCAGACCTCAAAATTTCATTAATCAATGAGTAAATCAGTTAGCAACCAGCCATGCTTTTTTGCTGTGCGACCTAATCTTTAGCTTGAACTTGCTATTTCCTGATTTTATGTCATTTCTAGGGCCGAATGCAGTGGTTGCTGAAGATACAAACAAAATTTGTGAATCATAGGGGCTGCAGCATTAGCTCCCTGAATCACTCCTTCCCCTTCTATTTATTAGCAGCATTTTGTAATTATATGAATGAAATCTGTCAATAATAATATGTGTTTAACAGTGGAAGTTATAGGCATGTATCCTTCAAGATTAAAAAAAAATGCGGGTCCAGAAATCCTCATGGTTCTCAACTTCCCTTTTTCTCTGCTCCTTTATTTCAGCCACCTGTCTGTAGGCTGGAAGTTAGTTACTGGCAAACCTGAGACAGGGATGGTGCAGTCAGTAGGACCGGCAGCTAAAAATCTCATGTAACTCTGGTATATAAAGACACGCTATCCCCTCCCTGAGGCCTACCTAAGTTAGAACATAAAGTGCAAGTACATACAAGTTAAAAATAATGAAACTTCTCCAGTCTCCAGGAGCCACTGAATTTGACTTCTGTGAACAGATATTTTGATGTAAATATTCTCCCAAACCTAACTTTAAACAATCCTGTTCTCTCTGTCTCTGCTAGATGTGTTTTGTTAAAGCCGTTTCTTTTCCTTAACAGTAAAAAATCCTCATTGAAAAAATTATTAATAGATGCAGTTTAGGGAATGAAAAAAAAAAAAAAAAAAAAAAAGAAGAAACAACAAAAAACCAAAACAGAACAAAACACACGCATACATCGTTTTCATTAATAATAGGGCAATAATTTTCTGGTTTGCATTCTGACCCACTCGAGGGCAACTGGCTTGGGGCTGGGGGAGGGGAGCAGAGCTAGGTGATTAAAGGGTTAATATTCAAATGAGAAATTTGCAAGGCCTGCATAATGGAACTGCCACCCTGATAACAATAGGAATTTTTAACAATATCGAGCCTTGTTAGCAAGAGAGTTACAAGCATTGAGGGCAATCAGTGTGTCTTGTCAGTTTCTTTTTATCTACCATCTCCAACCGCCAAGGAACCGAAATGAAGCACTTTGGAATTATCAATTTCAGCCACATTTGCATAACAAAGCCCCCGAGGAAGAGGCATGATAAATGTGAAGGACCCCTCTTGGAAAAGGAACTGTCAACCGCGCCCCGAAAGATTCTCCGACCGAGCGCATTCTCGGGGATTGTAGTCAGCGAAAATAAAATGAAAGCATTAAAGAAAGTCATTCTCTCAGAGAGAAAAATCTCCCCCTCTGCACAGAGAGAACTGGATGAAATGACATTATGCATATGAAAATGTCCAGAAAGATGTTTGATTTATGTATGCATTAGATGCAAATTCCATTACCGCACGCGCGCTGTTGTGTGATTTGGCTCTGAACACATCACTGCCCTGATCAAATCTGATCTCATTAATTCCGACAAGGAGAGAGAGAGGGAATTGAGAAGAATTTATGGCCTGGACACTTGAAAGAAGTAAATTGTAATTCTGTTTAAAGCTGTAGCGAACCTTTTAAACACCTTTTATTATAGAAAAAAGCACTTACTTTTATAACACTGTTAGAACTTACTTAATCTTGTACTTGGAACTTCTAGTCCTCATTTTAAAAAAATCTATGACCTTGTTTGGTGGGGGGCAGGGGGGGAGAGGGAGACAGAGACAGAGAGAGCAAAAAATACGCCTGTCTTAGTCTGAAATCCAGCAGAAGCATCATAATAATATGATCAAAGAGGACCTATTGACTATCTGAATAATCGTGTGAAAATTCTGCTCTGCTGGTGTATGTTTATTTTTAAACAATCTTTTAATATCCTCAAATCAAATGTCAAATACTTTACAAGTGTTTTTATGAGAGATAGACATTGCATGCTTAAAAATGTTATTAATTGTGATCTAGATTAAAAAAATGAGCACATGTTTTATAACAATATTCTCAAGCACTGCAGTGGTGTCAGCTAAAACTGATATGTGTTCCAATCTGAGATATAGACAATTTAAAGACAAAAAAAATCCGTATCTTTGCTAAAAAGGAAGCATATTACTGTAGGGGAAAAAAAATGTTTCTTACATTAATAAAGATTCTTATCCTTGTTTTGCTCCTGAGAAAGACCTTAATAACTCATTTCCTCCCTTCATGAAAGATAATCACCCTTCATGGGTGAGATATCCTGTATTTACTTGATACCAAGTGTAAAACTGAAATAGTGTCTCAATATGTTATTGCATTGTATAATCAGTGTTCCTCCCCCAACATTCATGAACCCCTAGGGTGCTTCATAGCCTAGAATAGTTTCATTTCTGTTATGCATCTTCCGTTTTAGTGAGATATGATGAAGTACCTCCCCAGCAAAGAGAGAAGAGAGAAAAAAAAAAAAAAAAAAAAAAAGAAACCAAAAACAAAAACCAAACAAGTGCCCCTTGATTCCTAAAATCTTAGTTGCCTATCACAATTCATTTACAAAGAAATGAATGATTTCTGCAGTCTCCCCAATGAAGCCTGCAGCTTTCTTTTATAATCTGATCCAATTGAAGTAACTGTTGAGTAAATGTTACCCAGAGAGATATAGAAAACTCACTATTTATTGTATGCATAAACACAAAACAATAACTTGTAAGTAAACCATGTGAACATAAAACTTGCAGGTAAACCACTAGAATGTATTTTAAGCATCATTCACATTTTCAGTGGTTAATATTGATTTCTTGCAGAGTTTTTTTTTTTAATCTTTCCACATGGAGAAACTATGTGTTTACATATCCAAATGTAGAAAAATGTTATCCTTTGAGGTATTATTTTAGTATTTTTGGCTACCATGTTCAATCATTATCTTATAAAAAGGGGAACACAGACCTGATTTATGTAGAAATTTCAATGGAGTTCTAAGTATGCATTCAAAAACCACTTTGCAGGAACATGCAGACATTATAATATATAAATGAATACAGATATATCCTGTCATTTTATTATTGTGTCCTCACTATGTACACATTTCTGTAGAAGTATTTGAACATGCTTATGTATACATGAAAAATAGCAGAGAAATATATTTTGTAAGCTTATAATAGAGTGGGCATTTGTTAAGGTGTATATAAATGCTCCTTTTTGACTGTACTAAATTGAGTACACCGAAACATGCAGTGTGCATTGTGCTGAGAGCATGAAACAACTTAGCAATTTGTATATCTAAAATATAATTATGTATGATGCAATATTTATCCAACTGAGAATTCTAAAGAATTATTTCCTCTAAATAAGCACTCTTTCCATTATTTACTGGGGTGTGGATTACTTTATGTTATGTTTAAGGGAAAAAAAAAATCACACAGAATATTCCTTGTGTGGAGACTTTCAGAAAATTAGAACAGTGTGAGAGAAACTGTAATTGCAAAATTTGGTTTGGTGTTTTACATAAGGTTATCTCCCTCCTCCTGCATATCCTTTAGCATATCACTGAATGCATTTTATTAAAATATTCAAGCCACCTGTCCATTTGAAGCTGTTTCAGTTATCACCCAAAAATAAAACAGTTTTGTACTTCAGAACACAGGAACCCAAATATAAGTTTCCACTACTGGTGGCTAATTAAGCAGACTGGGCTTACTGTCCCTTAAAAAAAAAAAAAAAAAAAAAAAAGAGAGAGAGAGAGAAAGGAAGAAGAAAAAAAAAAATGCAAAAGCCCAAGCCAAACCACAACAACAACAAAAGAAACCACATCCTTTTTGCCACCCTAACCCCTCCTCCTGGTCCCCCCCAAATACACACAGAGACACACAGACTACCCTTCAATGAGTGGTTCAGGCTCCCTGATTAAGGTCATGCCGTTTGTTCATTACTGGCCTGGCTAATGTGATTGAATTGGAACAATACCTTTGAACTCCTTGGCTCTGATCTGCATACTAATTGACTCTCTTGTCCTTGGCAGTGACCTTGACAGGCTTTCCACCACTCTCAGAATGGCTGACCAGTTTCTTATCAAAAGTTCCTAGTAAAAAAAGCCCCAACCCCAAAATACGAATTAGTCATTTATACTACTTCTCTCTCTATTCATATTTCCTTATATACCATTAGAAAAAGCAAAATTGTTACTCCCTAGCTCCCCCTGGATGCTTATTAATACTTGAAAATCACAGTGTCACTTTAAAGTACTGAAACAGTGACAGCATTGTTTTGAAAGAGTTCATTGTTGCAGCTCAAAACACATTTTACACATATTTCCAGGTGTCTTTTTTCCTTGTTACACAAAGGGTTGCAGTTTAACTCGTGGACCTTTACATCATCGTACTTCTCCTTTTTTAATACAAAAAAATAATCTTGGTTATGGTCTAAGAAAACAGTACAAATTAGTTTCCTTTTCAGAATTTACATTAGCATGCTAACAGTCTGCATTTCAACAGGTTTTATAATAATATAAATACTATGGTTTCAAACAAAACAAAATCAAGTTATGCAAGAACACCGCATCTAGAAAATGCCAGGTTTAAGGTAGTGAGCTAAGGATTTTACTTTTCTGTCTCTGGGGCTCCTAGACCAATGTATTTCTCCAGAGAGACAAGATTTCTATACAGAACTCATAATTAAGCACTGCACCAATATTTATGAAAGAAGCTTTACAGGATAATATTCTTCTGACTGGAAAGGACAGGTTTACTTCACTTTTACTGGAGTGGAAGTTTACCTTGCGAGACAAGTGTCAGCCTTGGTGAGTTTTATTCTTAAAGTAACAAATTAATAGCCAAATCAAAGTAAATTGCATATCACCAAAAAAAAGAGATGGAAAGCATACCAATAAATGTACTTTCTCAGGTGGTCTGTGAAGATCCACTTTAGAAAAAATTCTATTTTTTCTTTAATATTTATTCTTACTTAAGATGAAGATCTATTGCAGGGAAAACAGCTGGAATTTTAAACTCATTTAATAACACTTTGCACTTCTCTGTGTTCTCAAAGGGTTTTAGAAACATGAAGGAATGGATATGTATTATTACCACATGAAGTATTATTATGGAACATTAATAATAAACTGCACATATACAAATAGTAAATCAAAATACAAAATTTTAGCACACATTTTTCATGTCATTTCCATTTTTATTCTACTTGGGTAACCAGAACAGCTGTTTTGAAAAAAGTCTCAAAACAGAGGCTTTCATTACTGAGATTTTATTTTTTTTTTCATTTTTAAGGCAATAATATCCATATACGTAGAGAGAGGAGAGCTCACAAATTTGGCATGAAGTTCAGAACCATTATAGTAATAAGCCATAAAATTCAGATCTTGGTCCAAACTTTCCTAAAAATTCAAGAATGGCCTGAATCAAAAATTCCAGTATGAATTCCAAAATTTTATTACAAAGGAATATTTGGAGTTTGGTTCATTTCCTATGACAGCTTCTGTTCAGCACAGAGGTATGGAGACAGGCTTCTCATCACCCCACTCGGGTCTGCACACATTACCTGAAACGTCCTTGCATGCTGGGGGAATCCCAGGGTTGTGTCAGGACCCAGAAGGTGCTGAAGTGGGAAAGGTAGAGAGGGCAAAGTGCAGAGTGCAGCACCTGCAGGCACCTGCAGCAGCAGCACTGGTAAAACCTGCAAGCAGCACCCCTGCCACAGCACTGGGCAGGTAGCTGGATCTGTGAACCAACTAAATCTCCACAGCACCACACAAGCAACGCAGGACAGAACATATTTTGGAAGGTATTTTGGTGCCTAAAACACATACAGACAGTTATAGGTGTTTTGAAATGCATTTGGGCCAAATTCTCATTGACTTCAATTTGCCTTGATACCCTACAAACAGCAGCTGAACAGGTGAAGTTAGCATTTTTATAAATTACCAATCAATTTTTCTCACCAAAAATCGCACTGCTTATATAAAAATTTAACATTTCTGGTATTCTGAAACCTTCCTAAAGTATACTGTACACTAAAATATACCAGGTGTCCCTGCAGCAAGAAAGTATGCAGAGGTGTTTTTTTAGCAAGAGTGCTTAAAAGTGAAACTGCAATGGAAAGGTTAGCTAGAGAGAATGCACCCTCTGAAACAAGGCTCTGCTCTCTCATATATATTTTTTCCCTCACAATTCATCCATCCTTGGTTTTAGGACTCAACCAAAACCTGGTATGCCCATCACTGTCACTATTTAATTTTATTTAAGCAGTGAGCACCACCTACTGCAGGGGAAGATTGCAACCTATTTAGTCAGTACATCAATCACTCCCTACAATAATTTTTTTCCTAAAGCTGTTACTGCTGAAGTTATGACCAGACCTATGTATAGCTTTCATATGAGATAGAAGCTGATCACTGCTCAAAATGGAGTTTTTGTGAGCTGTCTGTAACACATCTAGGCCTTAGATACTAACAAGGAAAATGAAAAAGATCTAATAAATTAACCTGGTATATAAAGCCAGACCTCAAACAAAGGCAGCTTGTGAGAGAAATTTGTTTATTTTTCTCTCCATACTTGATCTGTGACTAAAACATTAGAGAAACTGCTCACTGAACAGGGTAACAGCTGTTCAACTCCTTAAAATAATAAAATAGTGGATTTTAGCACTGAGTTTGATACACTTCTATATGACAGATAGACTTGGTTTAGGAGAAAGGAAAGGCACAAAAAGTCTCTCCCCTTTCCCATATCAGAAGAGAGGCAGGGTTTCAGACACCACTTATGTGGTGCTCAGGTACCCTTTTCTCACTGCAAATGAAAGCTCCTCACCTGCTCACCTCATCCATTCCCTCACAGCTGCCAATGCCTGCTCACCTAGTTGCTCCCTAACTTGGTTCAATAAAATCTTTTTCCTTAACCTGCATCAGTTTGGCTGCTTTGGACTAGAAAGTCATTCTGTGACTCATGCCCGTAGACCCGAGGCGGCAGTCACTTTCAGCAGGAGCCTGGGTGTGAGCTGAAGGGATGCTTAAGCAGGGAGAAATCAGGGTACCATCTGCAGCCAGAACAGGCTGTCTGGCTGCAGCACAGAGCTGTTGCCAAGCTATGCTAAGTTACACTGGTCACAGAGGTTCCTCAATGGCTTCTGTTTGTGATGGGAAGACAGAGGAAATCTGAGCTCTGTCAGTTCCTGGTCCTGCCATCACAACCAGGATAAAAACAAAGACCCTCAGTACTTCTGAGGATGAGGGAAATAAAATCCTCAGTTGAATGCCCTGCTGGGCATTTACAGTAAGATTGCACTCGTCTGCACAGTGCAACTGCAATATATGACTGCTGATATGTAAGAGAACTATTAAAAGAAAAATCCCAATATAACCAAAACACTTGCAAAACAATATAGGCTTCTGCTTCTCACACTTATTGTTTTTTACTTGCAGCTGACATCATGTTGGCAGAGTAAGGCAGAGAAAACCATCCCCTCCAATTCCATCATAAGGACAAGTATCTTGATTTCTATCAGAATATTTATAGATAGATAGATAGATAGATAGATAGATAGATAGATAGATAGATAGATATGTAGATAAATATTGATTATAAAATTTAATCCAAAATTTTCTGTATGCTTTTCTGTCCAAGAAGAGCACAAGAAATCTAACACATGACAGCTGTGGAAATGCATAGAACAAGACACACAGCAAATGTGGTGATGAACAAGGTGTAGTAACCAGAAATAAAAGAACATAATGAAAGTGAAAAGTATTAATTATTGATAAGGGACACGTAATTACCACACTTCATATCTGCCTACCTTCTATAAGGATAGAGAAGACATTTTTTAGCTGTCTAATAGGTAGAGTGGTGGGTGTTTGCTCTTTTGGCTCTGTAGGCATGTTCCCTTCTTCCTTGCTGGCTGGTACTGTCATACACAGACTATAATATTCCAGGTAATTGTCAGAAGTCTATTTAAATCACTTAAATAACAATAATAATAATAACTATTACAGTCAGATCTGATAAGTATAAAACAAAAGTCCAGGACTAAAATAAATCCCTCAACTCAGACATTTACTATAAGGAAGGCAGATAATCACATGAAAAGAGACCATTACTTTACTTCAGATAAAAGCTATAGTGAGAGATTTATAGCCAGCAGCAAACCTTAGAACAATTGAAACCAATGAGAGAGTAAATACCAAACATAATGTGTGCAAACACTCACATGCAGAATTTAGGATTTACATTACATGTAGCATGCGGAGTGGGTAAAAAAGCTTAAGTAAATTCTGAACATTTACCTTCTAAACAGAGAGCTGAGGCATCTCTCAGTATTGGTTTTGCTCTTTTCCAGTTTTATTCCATCCCTTGTTGTACTGCTTGTCCACTCATGCAGTAATTTCTTATTTAAGAGGATAATATTTCTCACCATTTTATTTCAATCACCATCCCTTAATGACTACTTCTTTGTTAATTGAATAAAGACTTCTATATTTACCATTTAATCTAAAAGATTAGCATAAAATCATGTGACAGCAATATAACAACAGCAAAGCTGAACCTCAAGGCACAAACTCTATGCTGTTAGTTATCCATGACACACTGTAATGAGAACATTCATAACAAAATCCTTCTTGGTAGTAATGCACCTGTCTTCAGGCTTGCAACATATTTGTTGTCTCTGAGCTATCTTGATAAATGTCAAGTTGGTTTGCATTCTTTTTAGTTTAAAAGTGGTGTTAAGTTGGTAAGTTGATGGAGAAAGCATCAGCATAGGTTTCTGCATTCTTTTCTCTGATATGGCAGGAGATGACCTATCAGTTGGTTAGTAGCCAAGAGATTCTGGACTTGTGATGACACTCCTCTGACTTGTCAGCCTCTAGTCAGACATGAATCTGCTGATGTTCCCACTCATGAGAAATGCCACACTCATGCCCAAGAAACCAGTGAGCCACTGCACTGCATAACAAGAGCCCAGGTGCCAAAGCAGCTCAGTGGTGCTGTCCTCTGAAGTTCTTCTTGCCACTGTGAACTCAGATAACACAGCAGGTCTTCTGCTAGTTGCAGGAGAGGAACCTGCCACTAGAACCATGCATTCACTTACTCAGACTCCTCTCAAGAGCCACAGCTTAGTTGCACTCACCTCATGCAAACAGCTGAGGAGTGCTGAGCCTGCTTTTGGACTTAAGGACAAGCCAGACCACCTTTCTGGATCTGTTTACTTGCTTCAGAAAGTCCCCCTCTCTGTTTAGTGTCTTTGTGTTGCACTTTCACAGAGTGGAGGCACTAGTTTAGCAGTACAAGGCAATCTCTAACTTTACAGGTTATAAAAGGTGTCACTTTTCTAACATTTCTTGCTCCTGTTACTTCATAAAGCAGAAGATTTAAAGGGCCTTGTGCCATGAGGATATTCACGAGTTCAGTGATTCCTAGACAAGGGATTTTGACCTCTGGTGACAAGAAAGAGATTCAAAAATGTAAAATGCAGCAGCTTTCATCTGACAGGCTGCAGCTGAACAGGGAAGTACACTATGATGTGTGCCAACATTTAGGTGCTAGAAAATGGGTGCTGGCAGCTAAATCACGTGCCTACCTGAAACAAATTTGTTTTCCGTGAAGTACCTACTGTGAGCCTAACTGCCTAAAGATATATACATAGGCTGAAGGCCTGACCTTTTAGTCATTTATTTAAAACTGAATTTAAAAGAAAAACACACAACCTCAAAAACAGCAGCATGGGAACAATGAAAATAGCACTCAGAGAAAAAACTATCAGATGGGAGCACCACTGTGACAATCTGAACTGGTCCCCTTGACTAGGGTTAGATTCGGCATCTCTGCTCCTTCCACAAAATTCTTTTTGTAGGGATCATCAACCTTCAGCTTGGTTGGCCAGGGTGGTCCACAGGCAGTCTCTTAAGGGCACACAGCAGGGCTCAGGAGCTGGGAGACAAAGCACATCTTTAGAGGGGCACCTGTGAAAGGCAGAGGCTCCCCCACCTTCCACACTCAACAGGGGCTGAGAAACTATAGCTTTGTGCAGAGAGATGATACCTCCATAAAGGTGATTGGCAGCATCTTGCTTCTGTGAAAGGCAGTATCTCCCAGCTCTTGCTGAGTTTCAAACAGCATGCTTAACTTCTAATTTGGGAAAGAAAAATACCATCTGGCACCTCAACTTTGAAAAGTTGCCAAACCTTGACTTACTCTCTGAATCTTCCCCAGGAAATCATGGGAACTACCTACCAAGAAAATCATTACAAAGTGTGAACAAGGCTCATGCGAGCTAGCTGCATGTAATCTATCACAATGTATCTTTAAACAGAAAAATAACTGATTTTGGGGGCAGTTTAGTCAAGCAGTCACCTTAAGAACTTCCTTGAGTCTCCAGTTCTGACTCCAGCTGGAAGCTAATGAATCACAACTGCAAATTCTTGGAGGATTTTCAGGATAAGAAAAAAAATCTTATTTTCTAAATTAAGAAATTGAAGGTGACAATTTTAGAAGGAAGGCTAACATTGAGCACTGCAGGATCATGCTGGATAGCATCGGACAACAAAAGCATTTGATTCATGCTTGTGCTCATTAGAGTCTTATTTGTGTATTGTTAAAAATACTACTCTTTGGATATAAAATTATTTTAAAATAAAAAACATCAGAAGAATCAGTTTGTCAGAATAAAATGCATTCACATCGGAGAAAAGATGTTTTAAATTGAGGTCAATAAAGAATGAAGAAGAGAAATCCAAGAAAAGGGAAAATCTGGGAGGAGAAATACAACTGTTGTTCTTCACCACCTCATTATTTGTAACCAGTGATATGTAAACTTCATATTATAATACAGGATCAATTGAGATGCAAATATCTGAGCCTTAATTGTATACATGGAAGAAAGAAAATGTTCAATCATGCTTTATTTTGTTATTTCTATGTCGTCCAAGATGTACATTCAAAGTTTAAGCAGCAACACATCACCTGGGTGGATTTATACTGAAGAAAAGCTAATAAATGCCATTACAAATATTATGTGCAAATTGAAAACCATAGAAATATGCCTTGTTCTATAGTCAGACTGCCTTGCTCTATAGTAGCAAATCTGTAATATCATTAGTTCAAATTATTTTAGATTAGATGTGTTCTATACCAATCACACATATCAAAGTCACTAAGGCATTGAACTCATCCCTATGCTTTACTCAAGTAAAACTTCTTTTGAATTCAAGCATACAAATTCAAGCCATTTATGGTTTTAAGTCTCATACATGTATCTGTACAGAGATGAAGAATGTATCTATTTATTCTTTAACAATATGCTGAATAAAGCTCAAGTATACCAATTTTAGAACAGTCCATTTCTTTAGTCTAATTGTTAAGTCACTTTTCCATGGGGACAGACCTTCTTCTGTTCAAGTCTTTCTCTGTGATTCAATATATGCACAGTTCTCATTATGCTAACTGGGGCTGTGTGTGTAGCTGGGTGCAAAATTCACATCCCTCATGCAAAGCCAGATATCAGAGTGTTTGCAACACTGAGTCCTGACACGAGGTTTTGCAGATATGGAACTCCCTTCCACAATCCTCCTAAGTACCAAGATCCCTGTGTCTCAGTTCATTGTATTCCATCCCTCCTGTTTTTTTCAATCAAACCATATAGTTTGATTTTATAATAAGGACTCAGGCCAAAGCTCTTCCAAAAGTCAAAGGAAAGATTCCCTGACAGGCCCTGGAACACACTATATTTTCTTTAGCCATCCACAGCTCACATTCCTGCAATGCCATGGGAGACTGTGTTATGAAAATTGACCCCACGTATAAACAGTGGTACAGAATTTTCTCCTGTGAAGTTTTTTCCTTCCCTGCCTTGTGTGCAATTAGGTGAGGCTCAGCATCATTTCAGCATCTGTGTAGCATGAAGGGCTCATTTTCACCCAGATATTATCCATGGCAAAGGAAAATCCGTCACTTAGGCTGTACTTCATTCTTTAAATTCAGTTTCATTTACAGGCTCTGTATACATAAGTATCACATGCATACTCAAGATATTTATACAGTTTGGTAAAAGGTTGTACACTTTAAAGGCCAGACTATGTACAGACATGCATGTGCATGTCCTAACTTCAACTTGGAAGGCCTTGTTGAAGACAGTACATACAAAGTGGGTCAATCTTCTGATTATGGGTGACTATCAAAGGTCAGGAACTTTCTATCTGGGCTGATAAGGAAGTTAGGATGATGATTTCCCTCCAACTCATCACATCCTCCTTCAGTAGAATATTTCTGCTGTGAGAAGCAACTTGATGTTCACTCCATGCACGAGTGAACTGGAACAGTGCTTGACCATGGAGGTGGAGAGCTCAAAGCCAGGCCTACTCCTGGCTACATCATCTCTGGAAAATCACTTCTGTGTTTTCACAGTGTCTGGCAGTGCTCAGCTTACCAGCACATTTGCTGCAATACATCACTAAACTGACACATATCCAACACAGCCAGGAAAGGTCGTAGCTAAAAGCCTATGAGAACCTATCCTATCCTGCAGCAGCATTATGAGATGTAACATAAATCCAAATGTGCAAAACATTGCATAACTGAACTCCCTACATGTACAGGATGCTTTTATCAAGGCAAAAAAAAGGGTGGGAAAAAAAAAAAAAAAAAGTAAAAAGTTTCTGACTTTCGTTAACCTTCTCTTGTAGTTCAGGTTATTTCTTTAATGCATTTATCTGCTTTAAAATTGTCTCCTTAGCCTCTCAAGGGAAACCAATATAATACACCATCACATTTCTCACAGGAGAAAAAAGAACACTTACTCTTAATAGGTGGCAATTTTGCCAGATGTTATTGACATAGTAAGTGCGAAATTTCAGTGATACTAAATGCAAAGTGCAGAAGATTAAAGAACAATGGAACAAAGTGCAAAATGAAGTTTAAAAAGCAGCAGTGTCAAAGTCAGAGAAAGTGTGAAAAAATTACATTTTAACAACACTATTAAGAACAAGTTTACTAATTACTGTAACTGGCACAAATTTAAAAGTGCCTTCCTTAGACTCAATAAAGTTTTTTAAAGTGTGATATTTCTTTTCTTGTCAGCATTTTTTATTTTCTTTATGCACTGTAGCAGAGACATAACATTACTGTTACTAAAACAATGACACTTGGAGCTATTTATCTTTCACATTTTTAACCCTTTCTTACCAAGTAATATTTCTGCAAATCCTTCTACTTGATCAGGATGGTTAACTTCAGAAAATGTTTTCATAACTAATATAGAACAGTTTAAAATAAACACTATGGGATTTAATCAGTCATGCTTTATATATTCAACCCCTGACAATAATGAAATTTGCAACTAAAGATGACTTCTCATTAGAAGTTTGGTAAAATCCCATTTTGCTGTTATAAAAAAGAAAAAATTCCACACAATGTGCACATTCCCTCATACTGAATTACCTACTAAAATAAAATAGTAAATGATTGCAGTTGAGGTGCTCCTCTTCTAGAAATCAGAGAAGCTCCACTGCTCTCATACCAAGCTTGAAGAAACCCCTACACTTGCATACCAAGCTTGACTCATACCAAGCTTGAAGAACCCCTTTTCATTTTTATTCTTCATACTGTATTGACATACAGGACCCATTTCTCACCTGGCAGCTGTACATGGACCTCTGCTGAATCTGTTGCAGCCATTCTTTGTTTAGCCATCAGCCCTGATATTGTGGCCTGTACAGTCTTCTGTGATTCTACAACCAGCAGTAGCACAGCTAAGACCTAAGTATATAATCATAAAAATCAAAATTGAATGTTTTCAAGAATATGAAAGAGCAGATCTGCTTTAGTGTTCTAGAAGGGATTGGTCATTTGTAGCAGAGCTTCAAGGGGTTCAGAATTCCTTGCCCTGAGTAGAGACATAGTCATTCACAGCCATCTATTGCTAGAAAGCAATCTCTAGAGTGGGAGATAATAATAACCTCACTCTAAACAGTTCTGGGTTTGTTTTTTTTGTTTGTTTGTTTTTACTTTTGGAGGACCCTAAAATGCCTTAGATTTCAAGGAAAATTCTTAGGCCAAAATCTAAAATAAAAATTGTCTGAAATGACTGAAGTAAAAAAATATTCTAGAATAAATCCTTTACATCATTAGTTTTCTATGTTTTTTCTCTGTGCTTTCATTTTTCAGTGGGTACATTCAGATTGGAAGTGGGAAAGTGATGTCAGTGTGAAGTTCCCATGATACTTTGATGCAGATAATTCATACAGAAGCAGCACTTGAACCTGCAGTCCATGGTTGTACCTGCCCAAGCCCAGGGTCCTTAAGCAACTCACACCACTGAATACCAAGACTTAATTTCAACATCTCTTAAGTGACATATGCAGCAAGAAAATTCCAGATACAGCTCTAGTGGGCAATCCCAATCACCAATTATCATGGGAGAAAGGATTTAATTTAAAGTGCATTTGAAAATGCAAAGTAGAAAGCATCAAGATTTACTAAAATACTAAAATACTATTACTTTCTTATCTGTGACAAGGGAGAGTTAACTTTACACAGGATGCCAGTAGCTTGCACTAATTATGATTCCATTAGTGGGAGTGCTTCTAGTATATCAATGGCTACCCTTTTCATGGAAATCTGATATTATGCAGCTGAATACATCTGCACAGCTTTCTTGAGGCACTTTTCTTCAAAGTGCATTTATCATACTCATCTATCACCACTTTTCCACCTCATGACTGCACTTGACTCAACCAAATAATTTGCTAACTAGAAATAAACTCCAATAATTTAAAAAATGGTGTAATGATGCAAAGCCTAAGGCTCTACCCTCTTGAGGAAGAAAAGATGGGACATGGTAGATGATTCATTTGCCAAAGGTTCTAACTCTCTCTAACAAACAAAACTCAATGTATACAAAGTTATACAGAAAGAAAGCTAAGGGGATTTTCTTTTCTTTTTTTTTTTTTTTTTTTTTTTTTTTTTCTGTAAATTTGGGAGGAGGAGGTTAAAGTAGCATCATTTCCCACAAATGCACATTCTAAAGCCACAGAAAACAAGTACAGATCTTGCAGTCTGATGTTCAGCTAATACCATGCAGTTTACTATTGTGAGCACTAAAAAATTGTCTATAGCATATTTAAATGGAAACAGGTTTTTCTTCTTGCATTGTGGGTGTAGTTTGCTCACTTCTGCCTTGAGCTGAATGCAGTTGATGGTGTTCACCTTTTTCATTGCTGCTTGACAGAGCTTTTCAGCACTGGCCTGTAGCAATGATGTGTGTTGTCTTCTCCTCAGATGTAAGCTCACCATGAGTTTGGTATGTCAGGTCTGCAGTGACCAGTAGTTCTTGATTTCACTATATCAAACAGTAAATAAATGGTTACCCAGAAGACTACAGAACCCACAGTGGGCCCTGGTTGTCCTTGTTCCCTGGTTAGTCAACTCAGCTGTTACTTACAAACTTTAAAGCAGTTATTCAGTGTTAATAATTATTTTATTTCTTTTTCTGTCCTTTTTTGCTATGTTTTTTGTCATGTCTGGAGGTCCATGTCAAAATCATGCTCTATAATTGCTACATCTTATATTCAAATCCACAGAGGTCCTCAGCCATGGGCCCAGAAACTACTTGTGCTGGGATCCTGAAGGAAAGAATGCAATGTGAGGGGTGCAGAGAGGGCAGCTCTTGGGCAAGATTTGAGCAAGAAAGCAGGAACAGTTTTTCAGTGTGACTCAAGATGGGTTTCTTTGGCTTCTTTATTTTCTTTCAACTTCAAAGAGAATGGCCATATTCTTTGCTCTATTTCAAAATGTTTTCAGATTTCATTAACAACAATTGTGAAACGCAGAATGTATGAATTTTGAATTATTTCTATAGTTTTAGCATGATAGTTTGTAGTGCTTATGTGTTAATCTATGGCCTCAGCTGGACTTTTTACTTATACTCTTCATTAGATCCAGGATTTTAGAACTGTGGTAGTGTTATCTCTTCATTTTTCCATTAAAAAGTTACAAAAGAGATGCATCTCTAGAAGTCCTTCCCACCACAACTAGTTGAAGAATAGGTGATAGGGTTTTTTTAATTTTCCCATTATGGCTTTTTTTTGTTTAAATTTTGTTTCAGTAAGTTCAGGGTAAGTTTGCCAACCATGACTAATGTTGAACCATGATGTCAGGAAGGAGGTGGAGGGTCTTTATGTGACTTGATATTTTTGTCTTGACATGTTTGTGCTAAAAGAAAGTTCACTGTCTAGGATTTTATCACATTCAATTATTGTGCATTCAAGATGTATTCCTAAAGCTGCCATTAGAATAATTTGTTCTGCCTCCTCCTTCTAGACTGGCAATAATTTCCCACCCATCTCCCCCTCTCTTATCTCCTTCTCACCTATTGAGTCTCTTCCAGTTCCCTAGGGGAGTCTCATCAGAGCTATACAAGCCTTTGCTATATATATATATATACATACATATATAGCCTCCTACTGTGCTATTAATGGAACTCTTTTATCTCTAGCTAAACTGTAGTGGACTTCTCTGAGATAATATTAAATCTTTTGCTGGACTTGCAGGTATTCTATAAGTCAGTAAAACTGCCTTTTAGAGTTACAACACTGTAAAGAGTTGTCTCTCTATTAAGCATTCTGTATGAAGGACAGTAGACAGTTTCTTTCTATGCTATACCCAGGTTAGAGTACAATCCCTTATTCTTTTGGAGGTGCTTTACACAATACTTTGGGGATAGGGATAGCTGAGGTCACACGTTTTGACAGCAACTTTTTTGTTGTTGGGGTTTTTAATTGGTTGTTTTGTTGGGCTTTTTTTGGTTTTGTTTGTTTGGGTTTTTTTTGTGACTCTAGAGAAACTTGTTAGAATGCCATAAAGAATCTCTTAGTTCATGGCTATTTTAAGAAACACATAATCCAATTTACATAGAGAGATTGGTAATTGGCAAATAGAGATGATGGAACTTTAACAACAAATTTCAAAGGAAGAAAGATACAATATCAGATATGGTAAACATCCTTCATTCAGTATTTCTACCGTTTTGATTGTATACAAATCAACGTCTCTGATTCTAGTTCAGCATAGCTAATAAAATACAACATCATTCATTCTCATTCAATTGCATCTCAAGATGACAAACATAATGAATAAGACTTTAGAAATTGTAATAGCTTGGTGCTGACACCACAGATCTGCAGCTTTCTTGAATCTAGACCAGAGGACTCAAACAGTTGCCAAAGCATACCAGAAGTCCAACCATTGCTCCAGACAAGGATTTAACATCAGCTATTAAACTGCAAAGGGTGGTAAAGTGTTCATACCACTATGAAAACTATCACTGCCTGTCTTGTGAAAATTACATTAAGTTCTCTATATTATATTGATAATTTCAATCTAGTTATTAGCATTTTCTACTAGAAGAGTACAATACCCACTGAGAAAGATTGAATTTTATTGATTGAAAGATTGAAATTTTATAAATTTTTTTTCTAAAAATTTTTAAAAATTTCTTAATTTTTTTTTCTAAATTTTAGAAATTTAGAAATTCAAATTCCACACTTTCTATCCTTTTGAAGGACACATGGTATATATTTCACTTCTCTCACTGATTGCATTATAGCAGATAACTAAATCACTAAAAATCTAAATAATTACAAAACTTTTTCTGATTTTTCTTACTTTTTATTATACATTTATTTCAAATTCAACAATAAACTGTTGCCACCTCTGGCTGTATGTTCTACTTTCATACAATGTGCTCTGCCCATGCCTCCAGAAACCTCAGAGTAAAAGGGGGGGAACAATAACAGAAGACTCGGTCTCATATAATCTGTTCAAACACTTGTTTAGTCACATAAGTTAGACATCTAAACCCAAGATTACCTTGATACTTCTGGGCTTCAGTAAGGAGGAGGAACTATTTGAGCCCCCAGAGAACTCCATGAGACATTGATTTAAGTATCCATTTTTAAAACTGTTTGGAAATCAGTATAAAGATGCATTTCATCATACTTGGGGTAAAACATCATGTTTCTACATATTGCCAGCATGATATGAGGTGATTAATATACACCAGTAAAAGAGTGTTGCTTTCATGATTATTAGGTTTGTATATCTTTTACAATCATTACAGCTTTTATATCACCCAAGAAAAACCTTCCAAACTACCTTTTCCCCCTGAATTTGCATTAAATTGGCACTTTTTTTCTAGAAATCCCCATGAAATTAACACTTTTCCCAAAAGGTCACAAAAAATATTATAATACTGGTTTTGCTGCAATACTGTTTACTGCAAGTTGGTTTGAATGCCTCATTTTTGATACACTGTTGAGGGATATTTCCAGAATGATGAGGAAGTGGTAGGCTTCAGTAATAGTTTAAATTTGTGCCTGATTTGACAGCTTCTTAGAAATCTACCAACAGGTCATTTCTACATTAACTTCTATGTGATGTCTTGGAGAGGATAAGAACAATTCTGAGACAGGAAAGAGAATGATCAGAAAGTTTATCAAGATGTCTTGAAAATGCAATTGACTTGTATTTGAAACTGCGTCTGAATTAATGGTCAGAATGTAAACACTGATGAAAGGCATGGATAAAAGTCACCTCTCTAAGCCTGCATCATAGTGATTTAAAGGAATATAAAGGGGACAAAACAAGTGACATTATTTTCCAAAAGAAAGAGTTAATTGTGTTTAGATTCCTGGAGTGTGTTGTTGTGTGATTTCAAAGGCAAACTTAACTTCTAATTTTTATTTTGATAATTACAGAATGGTATCCAGTTATAAAAATTTTTGCGTACTCCTATCTTCAATCCTGGTAAAAAAAAATGGTTTTGGTTAAATGTTTGCATAGTGGATTGCACAGTATGAGAGACAATTACTGTGGACTGGGTAATTTCTGTGAATTCCTTGTTTTGTAATGAAATGTTCTCTGAATGACTGGGGAAAAATTATGTATATATACTTCAATATTTACCTAACATAATGATTTTTGTTCTCTTAAAATTTTAATACTACTTTTGCCTCCAAATTCTCAGATGAAAATACTTTCAGGTCAAATTTCTTCTGACTGTCATTTTTGTCAAAACAAATCTCACTCTAACTAGTTTTTCTGAGTCTGTCCTGCAATGCTACTTTTCATAAAAACAGGCTGCTACTAGGAGACTGCTGAAGCCTTCAAAAGCAAAGATTAATGGATCGAAAAGGACAAAGCCTTATAGGTGTGAAAGGCAACTCAGGCCAAGAGAGTATAAGCAGCATAGTCACAAGTCTAATTTTTAAATGTGTTTTATATTCTGTCTTTCAAAATTAAACAGGGCAACAGATACAGGAAATAAATGTATATTGAGGGATGATAGAAAAATAGGAAAAGAGGAAAAAAATAAAATCTGAAGAGGAACGAGTTGCATTTAATGATGATTGAGGAAAAAGCACAGGGCAATGAGCAATGGAATAGAGGCAGGGTTAGTACAGAGGGTAATAGAATTTATTAAACCAACTGACTTAGTTAGAAAAGAACAGACGAGCTTTCAGGCATGCAAGCCCTTCTTCAGATGTTAAACAGCAGGGAACACTGAAAGTTTTCAGGTATTGGATCCCACCCACAGTCAATGTCAGAACCCTGACTGGCAGAGGAGGCATAGATTAATGACAGGTGACACCATCTGAATTATTCAAAATACAGACACCCAGAAAGTATTAAGATGCCACCAAGTTTGAGACATGCTACTAAATCTCCTGGGCAAGGACTCAGATTAAAAGAAGATAAATTTGGGGGCCTGTTCTCATCCCATTCTTGACTTTTTGCTTTCCTTTTGAGCTTTATTTGGGAGTTAGCATCAATTCCAGTGTTCTCCTGCAGCACTGCTAATGCAGTGCTCTAAGCTTGCTCTTAGACCCGCAGTTGAGCTCACAGTCACTGCAGCACTGTTTTGTTCTCTCATTTTGGTGGGAGAAAGAGAAGTACCCTTAGGTGGATTGTGGAAAGCAGCTTCAGCTCCCACATCAACCAAACACAATCAGGGTACAGCACCCAAATCTGTAAAGAGCATCTGAGAAGAAGCAAGCAAGCAAGACATTCAGTATGAAGTGGAGCTATTCCAAGAGGGGTAGAACAGAAGACTGCACAGCACAACATTTAGTGTGCCACAACAGTCTCAGTTTCACTTTGGTATTACTGTTCAGCCATTGCCTCTCTTGAGAGTGATGGTATCATCACAGTTCAAGCTTCCCACAGATTGCTTCTCACAGATGAACAGAGGATCAAGTTTTGTGCCCAATATATATTAGGGGAATGTATGTGTGCATGAATTTATTTGAAAAGGGGTTGATGGTGAAGGATGACAACCACCTGGAGCATACCTGCCTTCATTACAAATTTAGGGTTTTAGCAGCTGCCAAAGGCAGGGATTGACATAGTATCTTTTACTGAATTCACTATAACAAGGACAATATCTACCACCAAAGACCAGGACTTGTAATGCTGTCAAGATGGTTCTTCTATTTCACTTTAAATTACAACAGTAACAGCAATGTGTTACAATGACAGACTGTTTCCCAACTACTAATATTTATTGGAGCACTTCCTGGAGGACCAGCAGGTCAAGACCCTTTTGTACTTGATGATGTTCATTACAAACAGTGAGGTATAGTCCCTGTCCCAAAAGCTCCAAAACCAGTAACCTGACACACACTGTAAATATTTAATACACTTTCTGTACCAACATAAACACCTCACTTACAAGATGCTACAAGGTACAAACCAATGTCTCATAATGTAGTAATCTAAGCAGTAGTCTGAATATAAATTAATACTTCTCACAGTTTTCCTTTCATTTTTAAGAGGACTGGATATTTAGGGGCTGAGAGAAGAAACTGCCATATGTGTCTCTATTTCTAACACAAAAGGTTGTAACAAATGGCAAGCACACTATTGGCAAAGCAAACAAACCTATTGACACACAAGGAAAAATTCTGTGCTTACATATACCCATTAAAAAGATGTGTGTTGACTTCTAGAGACTTGTAGAGAATGGAAGACTTTTCTTCCAGAGAACAGAAATGCTGTACCTGAAAGAGTAATTCCTAAAGAATTCTGTGGGAGCAAAGATGGTACATCTGGGACAATAGCTATTTCTGTCATCTAGATAAGTCCGTCTTCTTTCAGAAAAAAAAAAAAAAAAAAAACGGGCCAACTTTTCTGAGTCACACGGCTGCAAACCCATTAGCACTGTCACATTTTAGAAATGCTATTATGAGTGCCTCTCACACTGACATCATTCACTGTGTATAATAAAACCATCACCTTTTCTCTTGGACGGCCCCACAGCTCAATAGGTTCTTTGGTTTCTTTCCTTTCGTTTCCCCCCCCATAAGCAGCCTGTGTCCAAATTCTGCCCTCTTCTTGTGTCTTCAATAGCCAAGTGTTTTTTTCTGACTGTGTTTCTGAAACACCTGGCCAGGCCTTTGTTTTCTTTCACCCTAAATTCTCTGTCCACTACAGCTCTTCCTTTCTAATCTCCCAAAAATTCATATCACCTTCCTCTCTTCACAATCCTCTACAACTAAGGAACATCTGGCTTGCCTTTCAGTCTGACCTGATGTATCTTTCTGACACCTTGAATCCATCAATCCCCTGATTATGACATTTAAGCTCCTTTCCCCCATTTCAGAGTTTTGCTCTGCTTATTTACTTAAGTTGGCCCTCATTGAACCTCCTCCCCACCACTCTGGCACCAATTCCAGGTTTGACAGCTGACCCCCTATTTCTCTGTCAAACTGATAATGGTCTCTTCTTTGCTACCCTTTTTTTTAGTGAAACAGCAAGGCCACTGCCTTATTTTTCTTTTAAATTCCTTGTCAGTACATTCTTTTTAATGAAATGCCCACATGAAAAAGTGCAGTGAAAGCTGGTAAAAATGCTGGAGTAGGAATTGAGATTGAGAGACTACTTTTGCCTAAAACATTCAGAGCAGAAGCTGCAGGTGCTTCCCCTCCTTTCTGCTCACTGAGGATTTGCAGAGCAAAGTCTGTGCTTGAGCACTGTCCCATTCTCACCAAGCTTATTGCCTGAAGCTTTGCAAAATCTACCAGCCAGGACAAATGCCAGCTCAGTCTCCATCTCCACATTGCCCATCAAATTTGAAGTTAAATGGGTTTTAAGTGAGGGCAGAATTTGGCCTGTTTCCTTAATTAAATATGGTCCTGTCAGAAAGCTCTTACATTAGCTGGGGACAAAAAGAAAAGGAGAAGAAAAATTAAATTATGGAGAAAGGGTTTAAATCAGAAAAAGTCATTAAAAAAGACATCATTAAATATATGGGAATTTAAGCAGCTTTTAACAAAGAATGCAGCTGGAAAGAAAACCCAACTGTATTTTAAAATCTGACAATTATGTTCTGCTTTATAAATCCTAATCTTTAAAAGACAATACTACTGTACATTGAGGAAAGCTAGGGAGAATTTCTCATACAAAATCAGTGACAATCCCAAAATTCAAGGACAGAACAGAGGTATGGTTTAGTCTTATATTTATAAAGTGTTATCCATCCACACTTGCATAATATATATTTCCAGAATCCTAAATCATCTAATGGTGTGATAAAATGCATGTTGGCTCAAGAGCCAGCATCAGAATGTTGCAATAAATTAAGTTCTGATACAGAAGCCTAGCTGTACTTATCTATGATAAATACACATTTGCACACATACAGGAAACATGTGACCAAAATCACAAAATAAAACCCCTGGTTCTATATGTCTGTATGATGACAAAACTTCCAGCCATGTAAATGCAAAATGAACCACATAGTGCAAAAACTGAGTCCCACATAACTTCATACTACATTCTGCAATATTCCTCATGAGTTCAATTAGAATAGGTACTCTAGCACTAAGTGACTATCACATAAAAATTAGATTAATATTCAGATTCCAAAAGTGACTATTACTGGTTTTACATAAATATTGTCATGACAAAGTTGGGATTATATGAACTCTATATATAATCTCATCAGACTTTCTAATTACTCACACACTCTAGAGTGGTCATCATTAAATGTTTAGAGCTCAATTTTTCCAAATAGCTAGCATTACTCTGCTTTTATGGTATTTTCTACAGTAAGTGTATAGAATATCTAAAGAATATTAAGATAAACTTACTGACTTGCAATGTTATTTATAAGAGTTTTAATGGAAGTTTCTGTATTCTGTCTGTTGTAAAATTTACAGTGTAGTAACTTAACTTGTTTTCTTTGTATTAAACAGACTGCTGCAAGAGTTTCCACATACCACCAATACTTGAAAAGAGACTATTACTGTGAAAACTGAATAGCACCTCACTGTACTCTAGATCTAATGGCAATGTATGCTTTTATAACAAAAAATAGCTGCCTAAGGCCAGCACTTTTTCCTCATTTACTGTATATTGATATATGACAATCCTGATAAGAAAGAGATAGACCTGCCATATTTATAATGAATCATTTTATAATCAAATGCTGTATATTAACCTGGTCTCTGGCCAATCTAGCACCTGGCTGCCAAGTTCATAATTACACTGTTCTACAGTGAAGGGTATGAAATAAATTAATTTCATGCTATTTTTGGTCTCATGCTAAAATACATTTATTAGCTGGCTAGTGTCGACAACAATTAATATTTGCTAATTCAGGTCTTGATTTTCCCTATTTAAATTCTTTTTTGATGTTTCTCTGCTCCATATTCTCAGGTCTGATCCATTTTTTATACTTATTTTACATGTTTTTTCTTTGGTTAGTGATTTTGTACTTTACATGCTTGCTCCAACTTGTTCTTTACTGAGAACTTCAAAATATATAAATATATATATTTATACCAATTCCAACAAAAAAAGCTAAAATCAAGAATATGCTTAATATAAGATTATATTTGGATTGCTGATTTCTATGGCACATCCAGCTGTAATGATACTTTGCTTATCAATCCCTCATTTTTAATGTCAGACATGTTATGTTAAGCTAGCTTGTTCACGTAATGGATTTACTGATTAGTTCCTGTTTTGGTCTATAATTGTTCAATGATTTCCTCAATATTAGCTTAACCAAAAAGCTTATATATAATTCTTTGAGATATGCTTGACAGAAATACAGAAACATTCATGAAAGAATCACAGTTTAAGTTAATCAATAAAGGTTTTATCAAGAGTTTTTATTTATAGATAATGCAAATGTTAAAAAAATGTTACAGCCATTAATTATTAGCAGTTTTTTTAAAGCACAAAGTAAGAGTTGAATAAATGTACTTTAAGACACTTAAAGCCCAGGCATTCTTTTTAAAATGACTTGCTAAAGAGCCCCTTGGGCTGTCTTTTTACTGCTTTTCAAAGCTCTAATAGCACTTTTTCACCAAAGACACACCCCTTGAATCCTCCGAGAGATACAATAGCATAATTGTTCTTTTAGGTTTTAAGGCCTTGACATATCTGTCACTGAAAGAACAGTGAATAATAATACCAGAACTATTTTATGCAAATTCCACTTAGAGGTTTCAAGATTTTTGTGAGTCGCATCTTGCCTCCTTGTTGACAGTTTTATTGTCACATTAGCTTTACATGAGAAAGTGGTAAAGTTTTCCTCTTTGTTAAATAATACCCCGTTTTAAAATCTTTTAGATAAAGTTAAAAACAAATACAAAAACAATGAGATGGAAACATCAATTTGGAAAAGTATCAAAGGAGAAAATAGTAGTCACTTGCAAGATTTCTTTCCCACTAGCTTTCATTTTTCAAATTATAAATCACACTCATTATAATGTGTAATATGTACAAAATGAATATTTACTTGCATATATGTGTATATTTACACACACATATAGGGTTATGAATAAAACATACCAGGATGTGTATTCTTAGGCTAGTCAATGAGGAATGGCTCATATCTCAAGGTCACAAAGCTACCAAATACTTTCTGTGTATATAGGTTCATAGGCAGTTGATTGTATACAAACCAAATGCATAATAATATATTGCAGCTCCTACATTCAGTTGGCAGGGAGGAGATGAGAGAAATATATGCATACATCATAGAAGATGCTTTTAGTGTTGCAAAAAGTTTTGCAAAATTTCCTGAGATGCAGAGGTGTGATGAAGGTGCTATCCAAGATAAGAGTGACAAGTCTAACCATACTCTGCAGCTAAGCACCCCAAGGCCTCTCACTCCCTCCAGGCAGGATGGGAGAGAGGATCAGAAGGGTAAAAGGAGGAAAACACATGTGTTGAGGTAACAGCAGCACTGCTCAGCAGTGACTGAAACGTGTTATCAACATTATTCTCACCCCAAATCTGAAACACAGCACCGTACCCACCACAAGGAAGAAAATTAACTCTTCCCCAGATAAAATCATGACAATATCTAAGACACATTCACAAATACTCACAAATACAGTATTTGTGAACATACCTTGGGTCCTGCAGTCTGCCTACTCCAGTAGCAAATAGCATAGTACAAGTCACTACAGAATTTACAAGGAAATCATTCTGCAAAAATGTTTTATTTTTCTGCTACACCAAAAACAATTCTGCATTTTTCCAACTGTCCTGTTTGTTAAGAAATAACCTCAATCTGAACCAGAAGAATCTTTTTTTTATTTATATGTAAAAGTATCCTCAGAATTCTTCAGACCATGGCTCTAGAACCAGCCCAGTCCCAATCCTTGTGACCCATCTTTTTCTTCTTGAGTTGCACTGCAAAAAGAACAAAAAAATGACTATAGAAACAAAGGTTTAAAGAAAAGATGAAGCATGAACCACACTTCTCTTTTTTTGTGAATACCTGTAGAATATGGGAAAGGAAGCCCATTTTCTTTTCCTATAGTGTGATATCCAGAATATTTACTTACATAGTCAGAAGTTTAACCACCTGAAAGAATGGGGCTCCCTGTTAGCCTGGCTTTTAATGAAAACAACCTCAAAAGGAATGGGAGAATATGATAATACAAAACCAATATTTAACCCTCAGATTCACGAGAATGGAACCACAGAGGCACAGATAATCCTTCCTGGGAATGGGAGAGTGTGACATAGTTCCATAACCTGTTCATGAGTAGGAATGTGTCCAAGGATACAAAACTCCTCTGCATACCAATACTAGGGAGAAAGGACTCAGAATCCAAGAGATTTGTGCTGTGCAACTGTTTCTGCAATGGATTTTCCACTATTCAAATGTACTCATACACATATCATGCCTCTAATTTGACTGTTTTCAAAGCTCTTTCTCGACCTATAGACACTCATTTGATTGCACAGGCTTAAAGAACTACCCAGTCCTGATGGAAAGATAGCTCTGCTCAAGGGCATGCTATGAATCTGTGTGATTATGAAAATAATCCTGGGATATTTAGTATTCATGGGGAACAAACATGACCTCCGATTTTAAGTTCTTACCTCTGAAAACACTATTACAGAGTAAACTGCACAGAACTGTAGTATAATAAAAAGTTATTTTGCATAAAGTTGTTCAACTTCTACATGCAATGTAAAATGGATTCATACTATTTTTATACTGAATCCAGCTGCACAGATTCTTAGTTCAAGCACCAGGTTCAAGTATACTTAGTTTTCCCTTGAGTTAAACTCATTAGACACAAATCAGATTCAAATTTACCAACTTACAGTTCATTTGCATAAAGTGTGGACATTCACAGGACTCTTCACTCTCTATACTGAATTAATAAATACCTCTGATGTGCAAAAATCCACATTTTCATTTCCTAAAGCAAAGGATTGCTATTGACCAGACTGAGTACCACTTAGTCCTGGTGGTGAATAGCACCTATACCAAGAACCTGTACTATAACCCAGAGAATTATGTGTAAGACTCACTGATCAGAACTGTGTGAGGAATTCAGCTGAGTTCTCAGTGGATCCAAAACATACAATGCTAATGAGAAAGCTCTCACTAAGTCACAGAATTAAAACCAAAACAAAAGACAAAGTCAACAATGTCTAGGTAATGTGGACAAGTGCAAATATGACTGAAAATTTGTTTTTCTGCCCTCACATTGTTCTTTAAGCAGTTCATATAATTCAAATGATGAGAACTTAACCAAATTCTGCACTGGCACAGTCCAGCCTAGCCTGGATTGCTGGATGCTACATGGCAGAGAGCCTTTTTCATGGGAACTGTGTAGAAAGAAAAGCCCTTAGAGAAGAAATCTATCCGAAACTAATTAAGGAAGTGGTATTCCAAGGCATAGATCCACCACAACACAAGGTATTTGTTGATGCATATCAAACTATGGATATTTGCTATTTATATTGGTTATGTAACTACAAATTACAGCTTACAGTCAGTTTCCTTGAGCTGGTATTTCTTTACAAAATCACTGGGTGAGAAATGGTTGAATGCCAAAACACTGGAGAGCAGTGTTTACTGTGCTTATTGTTCTGCAGTAAAGCAGAACATCTTTTTCATAGTGAAAAGTGGAAGCAAGGAGAAAATATGTATTTTCTGGGTGCAGTGGCACCAGAGGGCAGGATAGAAGGTGCCAGGCTGGTGATTTCTGTCTGATGCTAGAAACAAGTGAGGGATTTTTAAATGAAGTGGGAAAGAACCTGGGGATGGGACTCAATTACAAGTCTTACATTGCCATCCTTCCACCCCTGCTTTTGACCATGTGGACATTTCACCCACTGAAGCCACAGCCTATTGATGTGGGAAAAAGGAAATTAGTTTCTGAGTGACTTCTGTGTGAACCATGACAACCCTGAAATGAGGAATATCCCCATCACAAAGGGACAGATGAAACAAAGCCCTCACTAGTATTTTACCATAAGACAAAGTACTGATTGTGCATTTTATCACTTCTTTCAAAACAGGAAGTGCCCCAAAAATGGTGGGTATGGGAGGCAGAGCAGAAGCCCACTGATCCCTCAGATCATGGAGCCTGGAGCTGAGGGACCCATCCCACTGCCTCAGGCAGGAGCAGGGCAGCTGAGGGGGCACAGAGGGTAGCACCCAGCATTTGGCATCTCCCCAGAGACAGACTAAATCTGGGCTGGAATGTGGCACACAAGGGGTTTGGTAGGAACTGTGACTGGGACAAGACCTGGCTGTGGGGACCTGGGGACCAGCACTGCTGTGGCAGAGCTGGAAAGGGACTGCTGGCCCCAGGGAGCTTAAAGGGAGTCCTGGGGCAAGGAAAGAGTGGGGCAGTCCTGGGGGAAAACAGTCTCTGTCAGACAGTCGTTCAGTCTCTGATGGGAAGACAATGTTTGACCTACTTGGAGGTTTTAAGTCGAAAAAACCCATTGCTGGGCAAAGGGCATGATCTGGATCTTGGACCCCAGCAGGGATGCAGACAAGAATGCAGTAGGTGACTTTCATTTCGAGTGTTACATCTGCATGATACATAAAGGAGTTCTATTAAACTGCTACAAATTCTGCATGCAGACAAGCAGTAATATCAAAACCCATACTTCAGGGCTTTGGTTGGTCAGGAAAGATTTATTTCTTCTAAACGCACAAGTGCTCAGCAGCAGGAGAAAACTGCCTTGTTCTGAATCAGCACAGACTGGCTATGACAGCAGACAAGCACACTAGATAATATATATCCAAGGTGAATTTTCATTTACAGATGCCTGATTGATATAGCTTTCTTGAATAACTCAAACTGGTAAGAATACCTAGAATTTTTTCCTTTTCTTGCAGTTCTAGTAGGTGGAATTTTCTCCATTTTGTCTCCATTTCCAGGAGCTTAGATACTGGTGCACAGTGGTTTTTCAGTTTCTGTGCCTGTTGACCACACTAGGTTCTATGGGCTGAGGTGCTTGGGATTAAAGTAAATTTATGAGGTAATCAGGATCATTCAAAATAATAATGACTTAACACTTATATCTAATTAACTCAAAAACTAACTGAAATTCTAATCAATTACAAATTCATAGCTGACCTAATATCAATTGTATTCAGGCATCGTAAGTATATTATGTATAAATATAAATAATTTCATCTTGTTCATATGTTCCCTAAACTAAAAATGGTATCCTAGACATGCAGACAGTTCAGGAATTTGTTCATGGTAAGGCTGTACTGACACTTAAAAAGTCCAGATATAAACAAGAATATTTGTCTTTAGTATAACTTGAGAAATTAGAGGAAGATTTTTTTTTTTAAGTCAGCATGACACATGAAGGAGAAAATTTATTTTTAAACACAAGCAAAGTTGGTTGGGTTTTTTTCTGCTTTGAGGTTAGTCTAGTCACCTTTTCATTTTGTGGATTCTGTCTTTAATTCCCTATATATTCTCAAGCATCAGCCCTAAAATGAGATAATTCCTTCTTTACATCTTCATGTATGCAAATGAAAGTTCTCTACCTGCACAAGTTTATTTTCCTGTTGGTTTAGGGTGTACAGTTAGATGTCTACATCCAAAACACATATTTCTATTAATCCAGCCCACTGAATAAAACTCATTATCTTAAGATATTTCTACGGACAAAGGTTATGCTTTTCTGAGCCATACTAATCTCTTTGTCTAAACATCAGTAGCTTAATTGGTTTAGATCAGAGCTGTACTGTTTTGAGTAAAAGGGTCTGCTTAATATGAGCTAAATATGACTGGATCAGTTCAGCATCACTCTACAGTATACACGAATATATTATCATTGGAACTGTGAGAGTGCTTTGTAAAAACCCAGCCTTGGAAAGCAAATTTCTTGTCACCACCAGAGAAGGTGAGGAGATTAAAGGTACCTTAACTCTGCCAAGGACTTTCTGTCAAAGGTGTATTGTGAACCAAGAACATTTCCACCAGTCAGGAGGGCAAGCTATGACATGAAGGTTTACGTTTCACATTCAGAATAAAATAAAATAAAATAAAATAAAATAAAATAAAATAAAATAAAATAAAATAAAATAAAATAAAATAAAATAAAATAAAATAAAATAAATAAGAACAAGATCCAAGAGCTGCAGGAGCAGTTCTTTCACTTCCAGGCTCATTTGAACTACTGTTGTGAAACTAAGGAAGGAGGGATGTCAGAGGTTGGGGGAGCTCAGAAGGGTGAAGGATGGGAAAAGTCCTGCCCTGCAGAAGTGTTTCATTGCATATGTCAACTGCCTCAAAAGGCACAAGTCACACTCTGAGTTGACAAAAAAGCAGAAAAGGCTCTGCTCTGGTAGAACCTCATACACTGTTCAGTTGCTGAGAGAGCAGTAGCAACAGCCATTGAGGCAAATGAGGAAACAAGGAAGAGGGAAGTTGAACAATCTCATAAAAGACAGAAAACGGCACAAAGATACTATCAAAGAATTGGACTTAGGACAATAAATAGAAAATAAAAACAGTAGCATAAGACTCCATGGAAGTATAAGGGGAATGGGGAAAAGAACACCAAATGGAGAATGTGAGTCATAAGCACAATTGTGCAGATCAGTTTCACAGCTGTTCCACGTGAGAAAGCAGGGGCACCTCAACATGCCTGAAGGTGAGCTCCCTCCCACAAGACTTCCAAGCATTTCCTTCCCTTTCCATAATTAGATAGAAAATGTCAGAAACATTAAATTTCACCCCACATAAGAGGCACATAGCAAGTTAGGCCTCATCCAAAAACTTCACCCTGCTCTACAACTCTCCATTGAAGTGGTATTCCTGGAAGGAACTAAAGAATTTCCCACATCACCTCTAACACAATGAAGTTTCATTCTTTAACTGCTAATACTACAATTCCCATAGCAATCTGGTCATCTTTTCCTTACTTTAGCTGGTTGTAATGGCAAAACTCATCTTTATCATGGTTATAGGAAATAAAAAACAATTGAGTTTCTGCCCTTATAGCAGTGGATTTTTGCAGCCACCCAACCCTTCATGTCTGAGGTGCAAGATCTTATATGTCTTATTCATCCCCCTGTCTCTGTTCAATATAAAATCAAAGCCTCTCTGTCACACATTTCTTTTCAGATATAAAATATCTAGAGCTAAATGTGGAGAGAAAGAGCTGTTTCCCCCCCATTCTTCCCAGTCATTGGGAATGTGGACAATATCCACATGCTGTGCAATTCACAGGCCCATAAAGTCAGAACTCTCTTCTATACAGAGCACTCTGTCTATGAGCTTTAAGTGAAATTTGCAAGCATATCCAGACACCTATCTCTCATTTTAATCGATGCCACATCCTTTTCTCAGGTCTTGACAAGAACATCCAGGCCATGCTCAAATCCATTCACAATTGTGAAGAAAAGATCATTATCTCAGGCTTTTCCTTTGACCATGTCATTCTCCTTTCTGCATGCTCTTGTTTGGCTCCATGTTGGTTTTACATTAAACATAAACATCTCCATCCTTGCGTGGACTAGCAAAGTCAATGCTCAATCTGTTAGTCATTTCTCAGTCATCAGCTCTCACCTGTGACTGATTCATGATGTTGGCTTCCTTCTCAAGCTTATTAGTTGTCCTAGCATGAACAATTAGTATTAGTATGCTATTAGTATTCTCAGAGACTTTTTAGTTTTTTTTTTTTTTTGGTTGGTTGGGGTGTTTTTGCTTTATTTTGGTTTGTTAGATATTTACAAAAGCCAATTACTTAGCTGCTGTACTAGTTCCAACTCTCTTCTGCTCAAAGATCCTCCTGGGACAGGATAAAGATTATTTTATCAGGGAATAGGTTACATCTCCCAGATTATCCTGAGCTACCTGTACTGATTCCAGCAATTGATTTTGAGACAGGCTCCTTCAGGGATGCATTTACTTACAACCTCTAAGAGTAGATGCTTTCAAGGCAAATATCAGTCAAAAGTTAGTGGGAAAAAAGATTCACTTATCTAGCCTTATTCTCAGAGTCCCCAAACAATGAAGACTCTTCTAGAAGGTAGAGTTGAGCATAAGATGCAAGGGGCTCCTCAACTTTCCCTTATTAGATTCATTTGAGTTTGGCAAGACTGCTGGTCAGTTTGGTGCTTTATATTTCTCAAGCATTTAGCATAAAAGGAGAAGGGAAGAATCTGTCTTTGCTGCCTTTTGTCTGCTTCTTCCAACAAATACTACAGGTGTTCCATTCCAAATCCTGCTGTTATTCTTCCTTTTTATGCTTTAAGTTTTGTCATTTTTTGAAGATTTTCATACAGTACCTTTTCTTCTAAATTCCATGTGACTATCCTGTATGTACTTGTGGTTATGATCAGACCTCAACGTGAGTTTCCATTAATTTTCTTTGGACCCATCCTAACATATTGATAATTTAAGTAGTGCTGTTTCCTTACCTTTCTTATTAGATATTCTCTTCCAATATACTTTCAGCTGATTCTGTTCAATGCCTGGGGTGTGCCAGGAGCTATTATTCTAGTCTCTATTTCACCAGTGCTATGTAATGCAAAGTAAAGCTTTCTCTGGGTAATTCAGACTTTTAGCAGCTAAAGCAATAACAAACTTTAGGTGTCTAATATGACATGGAATACAAATAAAATTAATTCGGTGGGCATTATCTAGTAATATGAGTGACTTGTCCCAAAGTGGGGCAGTGCTCAAAAATGAAAGATTCCACTAATTTGGGTTCTGGGAAAAGTGCTAACATTTAAATTTCCAAAGTGTCTAGTGTTCTGTTCCTATTACTCTCCTCATGTTGGTCTCCTCATTGCTTAAGGGCCAAAATGCAACTTTAAGAAAAATAATTTGAGAAAATAATCAAGCAGATGCATAGAAAGCTACATAAAAGCATCCTTGACACAAAAATGTAAACCACATCACTTATAACTCATTTCATTTTCTTTCTCCTCCTCTTCTTTTTCTAAGGTATAAAAAGAATAATAACAATAATAAAAAGTAAAACAAACAACAACAAAAAAAGGAAGCCTGGCATAGTTATCATTCATGTTGATGTCAACAGCCCTGCATAGACAGGTTACAGGAAAATACCACCCCAGGGATCCTATTCATGGTACACAGCAGGGCCCTGCCTGTAATTACTGTGGCCTAGTTATTTCTCAGGGAAAGAAGTCCACCACCAGATCTTTTTTTTTTTTCTTAATAGGTGAAGTTGAACCTAAAGCACTGTAATTTTAATCAAATCTTTCCCATCTGCGTGTAGTGTCTCTAAGAAGTTGAAGATTTAAGTGTATGTTGTAGGGTTTGCTGAATAGTCCCAGAGGGGGGAGAAGGGGCAGAGAGATTGCAATTATGTTACACTTAAAGGTATTTCTGTTGCCAAGAAAGGGATGGGAGGGGGCTGGGGGTGGAGGGAGGGTGTGAGTCTGGTGAGGGTTTTTCCCTTTCTCTGTCTCTTTTCCCCTTTCCCCCAGTGAGAGTTAGGATGATGTCATGGACAGAAAGGAAATACTGCAACAAAATAGAAGACAAAGCCAGAGGGTGAAAAGGGAACAATAAAGCAGCAGTTTATAATATGCCCATGAATTGTTTTAAGAATAAAAGGTTTCAAGAAGGATGATTAAACAGTTTGACATAGCATTTTCTGCATTGCTTCTCTTCCCCAGAGAAGTCTCATACTCAGAAACCATAAGTAAGACCTTATATTGGATATTACCTTTAATATTTTGATTTCTAATCTCTCATCCATCTTTATAAGATTCCATGGTTTACATGAAAAATCTGCTGTTCGTGCCTTTTGAATTAAAAAAACAGTTTCACAATTATAGCAAAATTTATATCTCCTATGGAGAAGGATCAGATTTTTGTATCAGATGTTTCAGTCTAGCAACTCCTTAGCCATAAAAAATTATTAAGGATGCATGTCCATTAGTACTTTTTGGAAATGAACAGAAGTCAGAGAACTGACAGGTAATATAAAAATCTTGTCCAGAGAAGGGCCCATTCAGCTGTTATAGTTTTAAAACAACAACACACTGAAAAATCAAGCTGCTATGTGCTTGCATTCTTAAAACAAGAGCTATCAAAATAACATGTTGTTTCTTCAAGTTACGGTTTTCTGTTTTGATCGGTTGCCACTCTGGTTTCTAGACAATACCAGCATAACAAGGGTGATGCTTAGTGTTCAACTGTTGCTTACAAATGAATTGTTTCTTCCCACTAGTTAAGTTATGTGTATTTTGGGGCAGCCAGGCTGCAGGTCTAGAGCCAGCCAAATGCCATTTCCCATTCCTAAGGCATGTCCTGTGAGCAAGAGGGTAGGTGCATTCATGTCACTGTTAATATTAATGAAAGTAACTGGATATCTGTAAAGTCTAGACAAAAGAAAGTGCAGCTGTGATACCTGCCTTAACAAACTCACTACCAAAGAAAGTGTGATAAGATTCTTTATTTACTGAAAGCAAATTAACCCCCAAATTACTGTCTGATTTGCTCCAACAAATTCACTCATGTGGGTTTATGTCCTATCTCTCTGAGAGGGTGCAATGTGAAATACTGGTACCAGTTTGTATCCACAGCTGTTGAATTTCCTTACATACATGCCTGTGCATGTTTTCATTAATGTTAGACCAAAATAAATTGTTGGACAGTAATGTGAACAAGTTATAAATCCTGAAGCAATTGTTTCTTCCAGTCTACAATTTTCCAGGATATTCAGAAAGGTCTCATAGATTCTACCTTGCTCATGTGTCACTGAATTGAAAGAAAGCGTCAAAGTTCAAAAGCATAGACCAAATATGTGGTCAATGCTTCTAAACTCCAGAAAGGATGGGAAAAATAAAAAAAAATTATTTAAAAAAATCATAGAACTATAAAGTGTGAGAACTAGTATGAAGTGTAGGAACATTTAGAAAGCTTTTGAACAAAGAACAGGCTTTTTTTTTACTGAAGTCATATTAATTGGGCCTCATTATATTTTCAAAATAAAATCAAGTATCATTTACAACTTAACTACTAGGAAAAAATAAGGGAAGAAGGAACATGAAAAAGCTTTTATTTTTCAGTGAAAATTTCAGATCATTTAATTTTAGATCATTTTCTGTTCTGACTCACAATTTCCTCATGATTTCACTTCACATTAACCTTTCTGTTCTTTGTATAGGTATACTCTTAAACATTGTTAATTTAAATATTTTTTAATACAATAACACAGCAAGGTTACATAACATATATGTGCATTTGTATATAAAAAGCATACAAGTACAATATTTTCAGCATGTATGATTCTTGAAATTCTTCTAAATCAGTTACTTATTGTCCAAGACAGCTTCAGATAGAGGAATACATAATAATATAATATTAAGATTGTCAATATCAGTGTGAAAGAATGAAGGTAACATTTGAAAGTAGTGGATGTTCAATGTCAATATTTTCTCATTTTATGTTATCCATAAATATCAATTGTGATGAGTAACATGTCCAATAAAAACAGTTAAGAGAAAATTTTCGCAGAAAGAAAAGCTAGAAGAATTATGTTGGAAGACTTTTGGTTTAAGTTCGAGTTAGGTTTGAGTTTGGCTTAGTTTACATGGTTGCTCCTTATATCAAAATCTTTGTTGGCCTGGATTACTGCAGTTTAAGAGCCAGAAGAAAGGAAGAACAATTCATTTGCTGCTGGCATTGGTAACCAAACATGGATTTTCTAGATTTACCTTGAAGATGGTAAGTTGTTCCCTTTCTAGAAATACAGGGATGATAAGGGCTGAAATGTTTAATTCAATGTTGTGTAAGCGAAAAGTAACCTTTTCTCTTGGTATGTAAGTTACAGATTGGTTTTATTTTCCCAAAGACCCTGATAATTATATTAGGATTCCCATCCTGCTGAATCAATTTCAATTAATACAGTGGCAACCTGCTGCTTTCTTTAATGTGTATCTCACTCTTTTAAACAAATATGAGTGAACATATAGCAGTGTCTGAAGGAAAACTATTTCCAGACTGCATTTTAATGCAATGGATTTCTTTATGGAAACTTGCAGACAACCTGGATGAAAGTTATAGGATGAAAGCAAATATGCATCAGTTATAATATTCACTATTTCCTAAGTTGTATTTCCTGCCCTGTGAGTACCAGGAGTCACATCTCCCACCCTCTGAGTTTCTGTCAGCAATCAACACCATTTACAGTACATGCTGCATAAAGGAAAATTGCATTACAATGATAGTTGATCTCTGTTATGACATGTATCTCCATGGCTGCAGAGGGGGAAGAACTCATCACTGAAATAGCCATGAATGATACGTCTGTCTTTCCTGGTAAGAAGTGTCATAATAGATATTGGCCCTCAAGTGCCAATATTTATTTACAAAATCATTGTTCTTCAGGAAAGAAAATCCTTTATAAAGACTAAAAAGTTAAAGCTCAGAAATATAGTTAGAAAGGGAATTTTTCAATCCTGTATGACTTGAAGTCTGCATTTCATCATTACATGATATATCTAAACCCAATCTACATATAAACATTAACATCTGACAGCATATTGTTACATTCATATTTAGAAGTGAGTGCACATGCTATGTGTATTATACACCAAAATAATATACAAAAACTGTTATCCTTGAAGAAATTTAATTATAAGTAGCCTGTTAATGGGTGAGGCAAGAATATGTTGTCTACAAAGATTGCACACGAGCTCCAATTAAGCCTTTATAACTTTGTGGTCTGTCACAATTACTACAAAATTACTGTCTTTAAAATGGCTGGAAAGGATTGATTCTGACTGCTTTCTTATGGAATGAGAGAAATCCCTCCCTCATACCTGTCAGGCTCTCTGCACCTTTTCAAACCCCTGGCCAACTGCAGTGACATTTGGAAGGGTAAAACTTTTAAAGATCACTAAATTCCTAGATGATTTGTGAAATTCAGTAGCTGAAGAAAGAGTGTTTCTCATTACTTTGTCTAGGAATAGCAGGGGAACTTGGCTCTTACATGTGCAGGGGGTTTGCCACAGAGGTGATCTGAAGGCTGCAGGAGTGTTACAAGACAGAACCTGGAGCATCACTAGGACCTAGTAACATCCAGCAGGTGTCTTGGGAAACCTGGCCTTACATGTTCTACTGCTCACAGACACTTCAGCTTTCAAAAAATGGAAACATCTTTTCTGTCACTCCAACTGTACAATCAGGGCTTCTCTAAAACCTGTCTTTGTCTTGGGCAAATTTCTTTTTAAGAACTTAAATTCATGGGATGTATGGTCAGAAGGGAATTACTAAAAACCTTGAGCTCCTAGCTTGACCTGCATAACATAAGCCACATTATTTTATCTCTTAGTTCCTGCAGGATTATTCTCCTTTCCCATGTAAGTGAACTATATTGAATTTAATAAATCTACAGAGCAAAAAGATTTGGAGATGAAAGATTATTTTCTTCTCCTGGCTAAGGCCTCTTCCAGAAAAGAGCTCAGGAACTGCAAAAGTCATATGCATTGGGTAATAGTATGTGTCAAATTAAACATGTATTTATGTTTTTCAATGGATCTGAACTAAGCTTATGGATTCCTATGAGATTAGGCAAGTGAATTCCTTTCTGATCTATAAAGCTGCAGCCCTCTAAAATGCAATGTCTTCAGTCATCAGTCTGAAAAAAGTCAATTCATGACATGGTAGTAAAAATGCCAAGTTTTTCAAACTCTCCAGAAAGTTATTGATAGACCAGGTAACTGCTCCTTAAGATTATGAAACACTGTCTAAAGAGAGAGATAAGACTGTAGTTCTTAAAATACTCTTCTTATATATGCTGTGTTTGATCTTGATTAAGAATAATGGCACATTATGCTATTTTATTTCACTTGTACCCTGAAATATTGTTTTCATCACAAGACATAAATCACAATAAACTGAAATGTATACCTTTCAAGCTGCTAGCCTATAGAAACTACTATAAGTAAATTTTAAAAATTCATATATTTGTATTTTATTACCCAGTAACTCCTCTGATTTGTTAAGTAAAAACATTGTTCCCTGCTAAAATGCCTATAAACCTTAAGTGTGATTACTATTTTCTCTATTTTTCCTTAAATATACATATGATTTATAATTTAATAATATATATACAGGTGTAAGTATTTAAACTTTACTTTGTAGTTTAACATATTAGTAACTAGTCACTTTTGAGTGCACATAAATGTTTGATTTTTCCTAGACAAAAGATATCAAAGACAACACAACATAAAAGTAACTTTTACCAATGTATGGATGCTTGGTTTTGCACAAGAAAAAAATTATGAAGTGCTAACCACACATATAGTGAAAATAATGTCTTGATTTGTCCTCTACCAAACTCAATTCAAGTCACTGACTTTTTTAGAATTTTTTTTGATTTTGCTTCTCACCTCAACAGGAATTTAAGAAAAACATGCCACACTGAACCCACAGAGACACTTCTGTTCCTAATCTCTTGGAATTTTTTTGGAATGTTGATTTCACCTTGTCTGGTCCATGCATTTTGATATATACCTTTGCATTAACATGCTATACAAAGCCCCTGTATATGGAAATAATGAAATGTTTAGGTTAGGAGGCATGCAGGATACACCTGTGATATTACATTATGTCAGTATGATTCTTAGACTTTGATGTGTATTATGGGTTAATTAAGGCATGGGAAATAATGTATATGAAAATATATATCTCCTTTACTTCCAGTGAAATAAAAATTTCAAATCAAAAACATCTGTCTTTTTTCGTTTATATGTCAAAATGTAATTGGCTATGGTTGGGTTTTGTTGCCTTTATTACTTTTAATAGCTGTACAGCCACTGATTGCCCAAGCTGATGGTTAATTTAATTTCTGTCAATACAATATTGGGGCTGTCTGCATATTCAGGCCATGATTAACTGCAGCAGAGTCCATAACAGTAGTGTTATTATTACTGCATTTAACTTCCTCTCGGGAGAAGACAAATTAAATTATGTTGAAAATGCTGTTGATTATCATTACGGACTTATTTGTAGAGCACAATTACTGATCTGTTGTAAAATAAATCAAATTTTTTATCATCGTGGTATAAATTAAATGTAATGTAGGCGAAAGGAGAGTGGTTACTGAAAGAGTTCAGGCAGCTTTGTATAAGTCAACCGAGCACTGAATTAAAATAATAATCACAGATGAACATGATATTATATTTTAATAACAAGCTACTTCACGACCAAGTGTTCATAGATTATGGGACTTCAACAATAAAAAAGCAAACCTAAAATGCTTTATGTGGTGTTAACTTAAACAAAAGACTGAGGCCTTCATATATAAATTATTTTCTACTGCTGCCTCTTCTCAAACTGGAAACTCACTTCAAGTAACCAATTTAAGGCACCACTTTAAAAATATAATTACACTAATAGCTTACATATGATAATACTTTAGCTCTCCTCCTCCCTCTATGATACACTAATCTCTGCCATACTGTATTAGTACCTTATGAAATGTGGGCCTTTACTGCTAACTCCAGTGAAAACAAAATATGTTCAATATACTAGCAGATATTTAATTACACTGGATGCTCACTATTGAATGCCCCTTATCCCAACATCTTCAGAAAGGCCAGGCAGTTACCCACTGATTCATGATGACAAATAAGAGCAGGCATAAATGATTCTTATCCTGGCCCTCCCCACAGATATATGATCCAGCTTCAGTCACACTTCTTTTGACCATCAACCATGTCAGGTATCCAAGAGGTAATGCAAAGGAGACATAAGTATAAGCTGCCCCCACTTTCTTTCCAGCCCCATTAGCAGAGTTCAGACTGAATATTTCTCATGGGAGTAGTTCCTCAGCTGGCATGTACATTGTATCTCCATCAGCTTTGCCAAAATTCTGATGATTCATATCATCAAGGATCTGTTTAACAGGGACTTGTACCATTTAAGAGTGTCCTTAGAAACTGAACTTGCCCATCAAAACCATTCCTCAACAACTTCTAATGTGAAACAATTCTTACTAACTACAATGTATTCCAGCATTCTTTCCACAGAAAAAAATCACATTGATATTCATGGTCATTTTGCCTACAAAGAAATCACATGAAATGCCTCAGAATAAGCTGTTTCAGTAGATGTCCATCAACTCATAGAATACAGGATTTCTATTTTTAATTTTGCCAGACATTATTACTTTGGTCTACAATCCTCCAATAACAGTCTTAGAGCAACCTCTTCTCTATCCTACTGCATTTTCAGCAGGAGTCAGTCATTCCCATGAATGAACTCAATGGGCACAAAGGGGACTTGAGCCCACAGTTCCTGGCACGCCAACTGAGTTTTTGTTCCTGGCACACTGAGCTCATAACTGCATTAGGCATGCCTGGAGCTCCATGGCACTCCTTATATGTTAATCACATCCATTATACTCTATGCCTTGCAAAAATTTATATAGAGATCCAGAGTATACAAGTAAATTACATCTGTAAAGCACTCTTTGGCCTAGCAAAAATATGATGGGCAGTGAGCCACGAGCTCTAGTTGCAGCTCTTCATCTGACGTTAATAATTCTGTGCACTACATAACCCTTATTATGCAGCAAGGCCTCATTAAGAAAGAGACAAGTATCATTTGCCATATTTTGCAGAAGGATTAACTCAGGAGTTGTCATTTGTTTGTGCAGCAGGACTCAAACCTCAGGTTTTTAAGAGACCAGACCCATGTTATACACACAGAGCCAAGATGCATTCCAAATCTATGTATTTGTCTTGGCTTTTCAGAGTTACCAAGCCACATTTCCATATGTAGCCAGAAGATGAACCAAGAATTTTTATGCTGATAAATATCTAAACACTAGCATTATTTTACATGACAGCAGTTATCTTTCTTTGTTTTCTCTTGTTTAAAGACATGAAAAATATCACACAAATTTCTGTCTTTCAGTAAAAGAGCAGCTGAAATAATTTGTAGAAGTATCTTAAAAGATCAGAGAATTCAAAGTGAAACCCTTCTGTAAAACAGAGGAGCAGAGAAAGAGGCGCAAAGATTTAAAGGCTTTATCTTAGTCAAAATCTAGAGGAGTTGAGATCTCTTCACTCTGCTACAAACTTTCTTTAATCATGGTGTGCTCCTGCCTCCCAGCTTAAGCCATAACCACCAGTGGGTGCTGTGATAGCTGCATCCATCTTACTCTGGGCATGGCAGCCAGGGGCTGTCTGGAGTGCTGACCCAGACATCTTGCTGGAATGCAAATATGACCATAAGTCACTCATCCTTCTCTATAAACAGCAGCAGCCCAGGGCCCTGGAGCTCTCCTGTACGGCAGCGGCTGCACGCCAGCATCTCTCCTGGAGCAGGGACACCTCTCAAGGTTATTCCTCCAGGCTGAGAGATCCCACCCCACAACAGACCCTCACTGAGTGATTAACAGCATGATAAACTTTGTCTTCTTGGCTAAGCAATCTAAAGGATTTGCTGTGCATGTGTAATCCTTTAGCCATAGACTGTTGACCAAATCTGAGACTGGAAGAGGATCCAGGTGCACCTAGACTCTTCTCTGAGGGGAGCGAGAGGATCTGTTCTGAAACTCATGACTCAACAGGAGATAAAACTCTCTCCCTGACAGTTTTGTCTGACCCAATCTGCCACACAGTAAAAAAATCAAACGCACCAAAAAATCCCAACGAATCTTGTTAAACCCCTATTGCGTTTACTATCAAAGTTTGTTAAATTGCTTGTTTATATCAATAAACACATTGCTGCTTCTTTCTTATGAGTGAAGCACATCACTCCATCAACAAGGTAACACAATCATAATTTAAACTTGTCTTGTTATTAACTGCAACAAAAATATATAATTTTATTCCTACTTTCTTTTGGATTGTTATATTGGCCTGAGAATCTCACTTTTAGGATTATTTAAAATGTGAATATGCCACACAGCCTGTTCATTTAAACCATACATTTCAGCATCAAAGCCATCCACTGAATTACATTTAACCAAAAAGATTTTTTTCAAAGTCTTTAACCATTTATCACCTCTATGCAACATGAAATTCTTCTTGGCACTTTAGACTACCATAAGAAGGAATAGGCCCTGCCACATGGAATATATAATACAATTTCAAGTGTGAGACAAAAACAGTTAGCAAAACCAGAAGGGCAAGATTTAGCTGTGCTTTGAGAAAGAAAAGATGCACCACAGAAGGAAATAGAAAATGTGCAGATATAATCTGTTCTTAAAAATATTCTGAGAATTCGTTATGAAAAACGGTGATAGACTCTGAATGAAAGGAAGTTGCTAGTAAGCTTTCCATACTATGAGGGAAACATTTTTGTTCAGTTTGTGCTACCAGCCAAATGATTTTCAGTTTTCAGTGTAGGACTCACTACTTAGTGTTTCTGCTTTAAAAATAAGGACTTGTAGAAAACTGGTTCTGGAAAACCTTAACAGATCATGTGGCTAGAAACAGCATATGTAGTCCTAGGTTTCCTATGTGTACATTTATGCAGAATGAGAAAATCACTCAGAAACAGTGTTTAATTTTTAACCATTTTTTCTATTCACACACTACTTCCCTCATCCTAAAATGGTGTTCTGTATTACAAATGAGGTCAACTAAACTACACCAAAGTCAAGGGGTTTAAAAAAAAGGCAATAAAGTTTTCAGTGTGTGTAGATATGTTCCCACCAGCTCCCACTGTGTAAACTTCCTATAGTTCACTTCCAATACAGCAAATTAACACAAATTTGACCCAAATCTACTCATGTAACATTGACAGAAAAATGTGTGAAATCATACATGCAAAAGAAAGTTAACTCAATACAGACTTTTCTATTTTTTTAAAAGGTAAACAGCATAAGCTCTGCAAACACAGGATTATAAAAGAATACAATTTTATTAATATTCCACCTGATTAAAGATAACAAACACCCCTAAAAAGCACACCAGCCTGCAGCAGATGATACTCATATGTTCTAACAATGAATGTTTTGACTGAAACAGCACAACTACTTCAATATCAATGCTCAACACAGGTGAAATGCACTCCACAAAGGCAGAACTCTGGAAAGATCCCAATACGGTAGTGCAGGGCACTGAGCTTATTTGATGTGACACACTCCATTCATCTTCATGAAAGTTTCAAACTCATGAGATAGATACAAACTGATGTCTATTGTCATTTACTGGGAAACTATGAGGTGTAAACACTTCACACAAACTCCCTCACAAACATGAAGCAGAATGATAGCTTTGATGGCACTGATGGATGGTGTCCTTATGGCCAGGGGAAGGAGACTCACATCAGCACTGACACTGTGGGATCTATCAGCTGTCTTCAAAACAAAGTGGAACACAGGAGTGTACCAGAGCACAAACAGATAACAGTGCTAAGACTTTGTTTCCTCCTCAGGAATAAAGCACATATAATTTCATGATTCTTCACAAGATGCCAGCTGTAAGATTCAGAGACAAACTGTTCTTCATTATACATACAAGATAAATACATGACCATATATGACCATGATAGAGTAGGCAGTCCCTGACCACACATGGGGCAAAAACTACTGTGCCTGAAAAAATGGTTGCACACTGCTTGCTATATATTTCCATAGAAAACATACCTGGCATGCACGTCTTTAGTCATGAGAAATATTTATGGATGAGGAATAGGAAGCTTCAGCTTAACTTGGGCAAGAGAGAGAATGTAGCTGGGTAGGATAAACCTACTTCAGTAACCAGCCAAGTTATTATTCTCATGAATTGTCAAAGCCCTCTCTCTGCTCTTGTCAAAACAAAGCCATCTAGGAATCTTCCCCAAGCTTGTTCAGCCTCAGGACAGACTTTCAGCTTGAACTCTAGAAATCTTTATACAATACTTTTAGCTATCTACATAAGTCTTCACTTGGACCTCTGCATACTCAGACACCACTTCCTTAATTATAGCCTAATAACTTGCTTAGCAATTCCAAGTTCTAATGAATAGCATCACAAAATAGAAGTGGATGATAATATGTGGCACACTGACAAAACTCAAAACAACTGTTCAGGAAAGGTGCAATTATCCATATTTCACAGATCTTTCAAGTGAGGTTCAGAGGGGTAACATCTTTCCCTGGACACACAGAATCTGTGGTAGAGACAGAAGCAGCCATGTAGCCTTTATTCCATACTATCCTACTGTGTTTTGAAATGTGGAGTAAATGAGACATTATTATAAAATATGCTGTAATCATGATTTTGATTAAACCCCAGATCATATTAAAATACTGGATTAAGCTCAGTATTTTAAAAACAATTACATCCAGTACAGTAATAGAGGGACATGTTGAGCAGTTTGTTTTATTGACTCTTAATTAGAAATATATGCTTCGTTTATCATAGTACTCTCTGTAGGAGATCAAGGTGCAAGAGGTTTCAGTCTGATGTCACCATATGAGCAGGTTGGGAACAAGCACTTTTCTATAAATTAAAATTAGTGTTTTAATAGGGCCTAAAAGAATTTTTTTAATTGTCTACAGGGATGAGGAAATAATTGTTTCATCAATACAGTTCTTCCTTGGTCTGTGAGATTTTTAGAATTTAATTTATAAGAAATATTTTCATCAGCTCTTAGAGAATATTTTCATCTTCTTTCAGATAGTTCCAGACCCCATGTTAGAATGAAAATTCTGCTTTTCCAGGAAAGTCTTGTACAAGTCACTCAAATATCTTAATTTGCTAAGTCAATAATAAGATTGCTGTAATTCTGTGTCACACCAATAGCACTATATTCACTTATATGTGATAGATAAGTTACTAATGCCTGTTAGACTACTTGTTCAAACAGTATTCTATGCTACTTTTAGAAACCAAACCTTATACCACTTAGATAGTGAAAATGTATGTGATTTTTCTTGTAAAAAAATCAGATACATTTATAACATATTTTGTGCACTATGCAGCTAATTAAGAAGCCTGTCTTTCTGTAAAACAAATTATTGGACCTGAAGGGTACTCCTGCAACTGCAATATTTCAGGCAAAAAAACAAACCACCAACAAATCAAGGAATAGCCTTTTCTCATTGCATTCTGACAAATTTAAAAAGTCCTACATTGTTTTTAAACCTATGGATTGGTCATATTTCCTATGAAACCACAGCATCAAGAATAAAAGTGCTTAGAATGTCCATAAGACTACTGCCCAAAATAATTATTTTTAAGGAAAAAAAAAAAAAAAAAAAAAGAATTAAAAAAAAAAAAAAAAAAAAAAAGAACAAGAGAAAAAAAATCCCACCAAAATTATGTGTAGAAGTTACAATTTATTGCAATATTCTGTGGTCATTCAGGCTCAATGTGAAATAAAAATACAGAGCAGGAACATTATTTGCAGCCACTACATACAAAATAATTCATATTACCTCTTTTCAGCTTTTAAAAGGTATAATTAGACAATATTAGTCTAGTGTTTCATCTGAAACCTGGGCAAATTCTGGCCAAAATTTTTACTAGTCTGCAACATGTTTTGGACTTACATTACATTCATTTTACAAATATGACTGAAATTTCCCTCAGAAACATTTCCCATTCCTTCTCACAAAGAAAGCACACATGATGTATGTGTTCAAAAAACACTAAATAACATCACAAAAATATTTGCCACCATACTTATTTGACAGCTTGTTTATCTATTAGCATTTTAAAAATAAAAAATAAAATAGAAAAAAAACTTGAGACATAAGAAAAAATAATTATGGAAGCTAGATTAAGAGAAAAATTTAAGATGTTCTTTAAGATGTCTCTGTGCATGTGTTTTACTATTATTGTTGCTGTTGATTTTCCTGTTTTCATTCTCTACTTGTCAACTGATGTTTTTAGTTAAATTATGAGCCAGTCCATGAGTATCTTTATTATATATGAAAATATATCCACAGAATTTGTCCTTTAAAGCTATGCTGGCAAAAATATCCGTTCACCAAAACATATTCCAAAGTTTGATTCCCTTGTATTTAATACATAAGCAACAGACCTGGGAACAAAATGTTCACATCTCTGATCCAGATCATGAGGCCCTATGTCTGGTTTTCTATATTAAGTATCTCAGAAAATCAGTACTCAAAATATTCCTGTGTTTTGTTTGTTCTTATTTCCAATTAGAACTGCTTGGAGCATTTTCTCCCATATTACTAAGAGTAGAAAAACCCAAGGAAATATATCTCTCTCTCTAACACAGAAAAATAGCTGTATTTTCTGACTAAAATTGAATGGTGATTTTCTGGGCAGTTCCACTGCAAGGAGCATCTCTTTTGTTTTCCGTTTTTGTAAAAAATATTTGCCATACAAACCCACAAAAATCTGAGTAGGGCAAAAAAGCATTCCAAGGGGGAAGCAAAGAGGAAAGTATCACAAAGGCAGAGTGCAAGAACAGCTTGTTTCCTGTGTAGGTGAAGAAGTTGACTTTCTTGGCAGCAAGTTCATGAGCTGGACTTGTGATATCATCTGAGGTTCCCCTTGACATGAACTTCAGAAGTATTCACCATACCCCATGCTACAGGGATTTTATAATTTTGAAACTAATTTTCTTAGCACATTTTTGAACATGAAACCCTAAATGATAGAGTACACTAAAATCAATTGATAAAAAAATGCTAAAGATAGAAATTTTATTTCTATCAAAAAGATGTTGAGCTGTTTTAAATGCAGGTATGTGTTCCCAGCTAGTCTAATCGATCCCATATAATACAGATAATTGCAACTTTATATCTTATTATTGTCTCCACAGGGGTTTTGTGGAAACAAGATGCTGCACATTACACATTTCCTATGATAACACACAAACATTAACTATGTTTTTAAAGAATACAAACATGGAAGCCTTAGTGAAAAGTGGGTAGCATTCCTTTTTATGGGAAATCTTTTTTGTAGAGATTCAGTCCAAGTACTCTTTTCCTTCAAAATAGCACAGAAAAATATACAACTCCCTCTGATTTAAAAAAAAAAATAAATAAAATCCACCTGTAGTCAGCCCTGTTAAGCAGAAAAGTATGGAAGTTAGTGCATGGACTAAATTAGAAGGAGGACTAAATTAAAGAAACAAGCTGAGAAAAGATTCAAACCCAAGAATGTATTTTGGCAAAATTAATCCTTAGTATAAAATCACACATTAGAAAAGAAAACCTTCCAAATTCTGTTAGGATTTTTTAAGCATCTGAAACTAATTCATCAAGGAACTCAAGGAATGAATAATTGTAGGGCATTCAGGAAATTCAGCAGGATTCAGGAAAAGAATTTGAAGGTGTTTAGATGCTGCAACACCTAACTGTGGAAGCAAGGTGAAAATCGCTTCAAGAAACTGCTGGTTCTCAGTTAAAATCCTGGAAGTTTGTCCCAGATTTAAAAAAAAAAAAACAAAAATCTAAGATTTTTTTTGCTCATCATATCTATGCCCCTTTAAATAATTAAAATTATTATTCACTATATATTTTTGTTCATTTGTTTATCCAAGTATTCTTGTACCGATATAACGAGCATTAAACACACAAGATGAGCATGAATTTTACTAGTTTAATAAATCAATGGAAAGCCTACACAAGAAGAAACTACACTGTGTTCACTAACATAGGTTTCAGTATTTCACTAATGATATGTGGTTTGCTTTGACATTATAGGCAGTAGTTTAATATTTTCAAGAAAAGAAAACAATCACCTTCACACGCTACTCTAAGATATCAGTTCTGGTTATCACCTTTGCTTCATAACTTTTCCAATTTAAAAAAAAATATTTTTTATAGCAACGCATTTTTAATATTCAATTCTGCTTGAGCTACATATCTGCTGTTCTAGATTCACAGATAATCTTTAGACAGAAATATCCCTCCTTGGTTTTTATTTTGTGATTGAGTACCTTTGCTGTTGAAGAGTTTGCAATTCCTTGTCATCTTCTGTCCAGCTTCAGCCATTAACAATTACAGGGTTTTTTTCTAGTTGTACTCAATAGATCAAGAATTCTTGTCATATTCCCCAAACACATAACTAAACCAGTCTGAAATGTTTCAAGTTTATGTTCTGTGGGAGGTTTCTTTCATGATGTTAACCAACTCTGTAGTAGTTTTTTATCTCAAGCTCTCCATATATCAGTATTCTTTCTAATCATTAATATCTGGAGTGGACACATTATTTCAGGAGCTATTGCTTCTGTATCAAATATGAAATGAATGTGTTCTCTTATTCTAAAAAAACTTCAATATTTGTCCCTTAAGGTACCGTTAACATGTTGATCCATGGAACTTTAATAAGAATAAAGTAAATAGGAATATTCACAAATAAATCCTTCCTGAAGTTGTTTCTCACACAACTTTATCCTACACTTCTTTATTCCTAGGTACACAAAACTATCTTTGGCCATTGAAATGGATCCTGCTCTTAAATTTTACGCTTGTTTATTTTTCCATCTGAAGCATATTTCATCAGTAATCTGTCACTCTGCAAATTTCACCAGTTTGAATGTCTTGCTCACTTCCATGTCAACAACGATGCTAAAAATGGTATTATATATATGCAGCTATGTTCCACAGGGCCTCCTTCATGCACACCCAAATTGCAAAACTGAAATATGCAATTGCAACATTTTATACATTTCTTTTTCATCATAGGTAGTTGGCTAGCATCTTACAATAGTAGGAGGAAGACAGTTTTCTTTCTTTCTGGGCCCAAAATCATATTCAGTCTTATCTAGTAGCCTGAATGTAACTGTATGTATTTCTCCCTCCTGAATTCATTTTCTGCTACATCATACATGAAACTAGTTTATTAGCTCTTTAAAGAGCAGGACAATAATTCAACTCTGCCATGTCTGGGCACACAGATTTTCTGGAAAATATCATGTAGGTTGTAATGCTATTATTACAAGAGTAAAAAAGGGGAAAAAAGGTATATATTTCCAGGAGAGAATTATAACAGCTATGTAGCAACTGTGCTTTATTTTCAACAGCTTGATACAACATGAGCTATACATTCTTCCATACAAAGAATGCCCTCTCTCCTCTCTCTCTCAGATTTTTGGACATTAGGGATTGATTGGTCAGAATGTTACAGCAGAGGTTATCTGACAAAATCTTTTCAAGGAAAAAGAAAACGATCAGCTCAGTGGTTCATATAGGAGATATAACTTTTAGTCAAATAATGTTCCTCCTCCCACCATAAAGCACACACCATAAACAAGGATAAAAAGGTGACTGCCAGCCTTATAGGTCCCAAAGGATGTCATTGCTTTCTCAGACCTTCTGATGTCACATCACCACTGTCTGCAATGGCTATCATATGAACAGAATGGCTATTATGTGCTGAAGTCTAATTGTGGAGGGTTGTCACAAATTTTCAGGGTTTTTTAATATATTTAGTGCATCACTGTGAGGCTTCTGGCAAAAGACAAAGTGTGAAAAGATTTGGTCTGAAAACACCTCATAAACATCCATAATCCAGACTTTTTTCAGAAAAAAATCTGTTTCTTAGCAGTTTTGGTTTTCTACCACTACAAACTCTTCATAATAGCATGTATTTTATGAAGAGTTCAATGATACCTGGTTCAGGATTAGTTTTAATTATCATGGTTACAAATTGTCACATGGGTCATCTCTTAGAGAATACCCTTTTGCATGCTTTCTTCACACAGCTGCAGATGGACTTCTGTGAGCTGAAGAGTTGTAAAGTACACTGCTGACAAGAAAAGATTTTGAAAATAGTCAGAAGCCACAGAGACTATTTTTCTTGCCTTTAGAATATTTCCTTCAATTTCCTAGCAGAGAACATCTGTGTTAGTGGAACAACAAAAATTTCCAAAAACTCACTTATTATCAGTTGTGTTTCATGAAGAGAAAACTGTGCTTCACCAAGTCTGGTATATTACGTAAAGAATAACACATAGGTGGCTAAAATGGCATCTCACAGCTGAAGTTATTAAAAATTTTTACAGCAGTATAGTTATTGTCACTGAGTAACTGGTAAGGACTTAATTTTAAATAGTGTTATCCAATCAACAACCAACCAGAGCTTAAAATAAGCTCTAGATGATCTATTTTTCCAGCACAAGATGTGAAATTTATGCTATGACATGTGTTTTCTTCATTTTAAAAGTGATCAGAAGACCTAGAAAGAAGGCTAAAACTTCTTCCTTAATGCTTAAATGGGGGTCGCTTCTTTTGATTTGCAATTAGAAAGAAAAAAATTCACAGTTTTAAATGTTAAGAAATCAAAAGTAAACTACTGAAGAAATATAGTTAAAGCTACAGGATCAACTCCCACTTCAGAACACAGTAGCTATCTAAATTCAGCTAGTAATTGCCACAAGAAAAAAATTACTCTATATTATGCCATGTATATTAGGAAATTGTAAATGTTGAACAAGAATTAGCTATGAAACAGAAATAGGCAAGTAGAAACTAGTCAATAGAGGATAAAGAATAAAAATTCTTCAGGAAGGATCCTTTCCAACATGACAGCTCATGGAAGATTAAAAGTGCTCTCAAAAGGCAGAAGCAAGGTCATGGCTATAATATGTACCCCAAGATTTCCTTTTATATCTATCAAGCAAGGGAAAATAAAGCAAGTATAGAGCAGCACACAAAAGATCATTAAGCAGATGATGAAGACAGACTTTAACTTACCATAGTAGATCTTTTCTTGGACAAAATTAATTTGGTTGACTCTGTTGCCAGGAGATGTTTGGGAGAGAGCCAAAAGACTTATGGCAATAAATCAATGAGAAATAAAATAAACACGAATTAGAGATATTGTCAGAAAGTTAATGTCTTGATATCTTGTTTTTCATAATACAAGCTGATTTCTTATAAATGTTCCAGCTATTTTTGCAAAGGAATATTTTTTTGAAAAAATGGCACTGATCCTAAGGACATTTGAGAAGACTTCAGTAAGAAGAAGGAGAAAAAGGCAACTAAATCTTTTTTCTGCTCAATACAGTGATTTAAGAAAAATCAAATCAAACCAGACAAAATCAAACAAACAAAACAACAAACAAACAAAAGACAAGCAGCAAACTACCAAATAGTACTGAATTGAGTGATAATGGGAAGGCTGCAGTGTATAGCTCTCTCTATGGCAAACTGATGCTTATATAGTATTGAGCACTATCAGAAAGTGGTCTGGGCTGATGTTGGTCAGTTATCAGAAGAAAGAAGTTCAGAAACATACAGGTGCTACAAAGTGTAATCGTTAATGTCATGAGTACAATTTGCATCTTCCTTGAAAAATCATATTAGGAGGCAGAAAGGCCATTAAAGTCTGGTTTCAGATCAAATTTGGAAAAGCACTTCAGCAGACATCAACAAGTCCTAAAACTTTACAGTATAATAGGCATGTATTCAGGAATGCAAGTAATTACATTCTGTCTTCTCTAAAACAGTGTCCCTTTTGTTTCATGCTGAGAAATCATTCTTTCCTAGAATACACTCAGGTGGAGAAGTACATACCATTTACATTGTGCTTTACCACAAGAAAACAAAAAGGAAAGGTATGACTCCTATATATGACCAGCTTTTGAAAGATATTAACAACATACGATAAAATTAACATATAAGATATAAATTAGTACTATTAGAATCAGAAAATGTTTATTTATTTGGAGGATTTTCTTTATCTGAAACAAAGAAATATCAAAGAAACTGCCCATTATTCCACATCAAGGAAGGTGTATATAAGCAAATGAAATGGATAATTTAAAGTAAAAGCAATGCAGAAATCTCACTTTCCCCTTCCCCTCCCTCCTCTACTCATATATACACCATACAAGAGAGGTGAGATGCTTAACAGCATGATAAAATGATACTCCAATGGCAAACACTTTAGGGAACTGACTTTCAGCATCCCGTCCGTCTTTAGGTTGGTCTTATTGCTTAGGTTGTAGAGTCAGAAAGTTATTTAGCTGTACACATTATGTTCTGAGTGAGCTGAGTGCATGTAATTTATGACTGTTGCACTTTAATGCATATTTAATAAAGCTGCAGACATTTATACACCAAATCAACTGTGTCAATTTTGTTTGCTTTGGGAAGATGGAGATGTCCCATGGCAATGCTGACACTCCTAGTGAGATTTAAATTGTAAGACATTTCATTTGAGAGGAGAGCACTTTTAATGTACTATAGCTTGATACAGCAAAAATAATCAGCAAGGGCTGACTAACATAGAGGGAATAATAACTAGGATAAGTCTTGTAAAGAGTCTCACCCTTTGCTTGCAGACAAAAAGAATGAAATTAGATACTAGCTGTCTCAGAAAACCCCCAGCAAACCACCAAACAACCAAAGCTGACAAGTAAATTTCACCTCGGGTTTTAAGGGGAAAAGGGGAGTAAAGAGAAATAGAAAGTCCATGTAAAGTCCATGTAAAACAGGGAAAGAAGGATAATCTTTCTAAATTAGTATTGTGTACAGAAGTTAAGTGTCATTTCTTTTTTTTCCATGCTAGGACCACTACATAAATAGAAGTGACTTTTCTTCTCTGCCATTAAGTTCCACAGCAGGAGCAAACTTTCCTGATGCCTTGCAATATTAACTGCAGTTTTAATCTGAGATATTTGTACCCATTATAAGGAAGATAAATTTGCCTTTCATCTCTTCATATGCTTTTCAATCAAATCAATCAAAATATTAGGGCAAGGGTATCAACTGATTCAATAGTTTCTAAGTTTATAAGCCCTTTAAATAACTATACATGGAAGAGGTCTCTCATCCAGTAAAAAACCTGGACTAAAGCTAGCTGCTATTTGAAGCACAGATCTGGACTGCAGTCCTTGTTCTGACAGTCTTTCAGATGGATCTGGTTTACCTAGCCAAGCCTCAATGCTGCTAATAGCCTGGAGGTTTGCAAGGCAGATTTGAAGAGACCATGCCAAGTTGCACACTGCTGCAGCAATACAGCCAGCAGCAGCCAAAGCAGCCAGATTGAATGGATTGAGTGGATGTGTCAGAACAGTGATTTCAGGGTAGGTATGACATGAATGTCCAGGTTTTGCCCATGTTTGATGGTATGAATATTGCTGCTGAGTCAGGTCTTGTATCTGAATTTGAGGAAATGTTTAGAGAATTGCTGGGTTTTTTTTTTTATAGTAAGTATGAACTTCTCTGATGGGTAACAAGCCAGATAGTGACACACATGAATATATATATATATATATATATATATATATATATATACATGGTATTTGACTGAGGAGGTGAAAATCTGAACTAACCAGCACAGCTGAGAGTTTGTTCAAACAAACAAACAAAAAAATCCTATTTGGAAAAGAGTGCCCTGAGACTTTGAATATATATTCTGAAATGACTGATTGACAAAACTATGTGGTCCTAATTGATCAGCTGCAAATTTCAACAAAAATGTGTCAGGAAATGTACCTTTTTTTAGCAAAAATCAAAAAACCTCAACCATTCAAATCAGAATACTTTGTTCTTTAAACACTAAGAATAAGAATTTAGGGGAAAAAAGAGACTGACTCCAGAAAAATCAGAGGGAGCTTCACTGATGTCAACTGACCAGGATTCCACCTGCTAAGCATATTTTGCTCCTGATTGTTATTATTCTCTATATGTATACTAATGGTGAGATTTCTCAGTGCTCATGCATACACAGCATGTATTAATTCTTCTCAAAACTTAGGACTGTGGTAGGAAATCTTTATTCCTTAGGCTCAGTTTATAGAAAGGAGGATCATTATCTATCATAAGGAATCAGGCCCCTCTGGAGCCCCATAGTTCATAATGAGACACAAAAAAACCAAAGCAGATATGCATGAGAAAAAAATATATGTGTACATAGAGTAAAATATCCTGATTCTCTAGAATCTCATGTTAAATCTCCATTCCTTTTTTTCTTTTTCAACCAATTTTCAGACTTCTTTCTTGTCCCCCTTTTAAATACTTAAAATACTCAGTGATTTTGACTGGGCTTTTTGAACTTGTTCTTTTAATCTAATTTCTACCCCTTCCTTCCTAATGATAAGGTTTTCCACCATTACACAGAAAGAACACATAATAATACAAACTGTATAAGCACTAAAAAAATTTACCCTGCAAGTATGGAGTATTTTCCAGCCTGAGAAGCAAAAAGATGTGATGAAAAAGCCACATCTGGAATAAGAGGTTTGGGGAGACAGGTTATTTTTGCTATAGCATCAGAGTACAATGCAGCAGGCTATGTTCTGATAGCATGATTTATTCCTGCTCATCTGGTGTCACCAACGCTACCCTCACTGCAGATGATTACAGTACAAAATCATTTAAGGTTACAAAACCCTGCTCAATCAATACTATTCAGTCCAGCAGCTCAAGGGTGTAAAAAACACACGTATCAACCATTCTCTCTTCTACTGTATATATTTAAATTGGACCTTGGGATGACCATTTATAACAGTGCATGTTATGGGCTCCCAAAAATAAATGACTTTTTGACACAAACTTTTAGGCTTTCTAAATCCAGCTTCCACACTGCTTGAGGCTAGAAATTTCATCTAAATATTATTGAATTCCAGCACAACATTAGCATGAAGAGATATTTACAATAACACAGCCATTACAACTCAATCAAAAGCTGATTTCAGCCAGAATTATGCAGAATTAAATCTTGCAGGATTCAAATTATTAAAAATCTGAGACTCAATAAAGTGTGGTCTAGAAGTCCCATTTATCAAGAGAGCAGAAGTGCTTCTACAGTTATAGTGAGTTTTTCATATATATTCTGCAAGAATTTGCATGCATTTTAAAACATTTGAGTTTAATTCTTATAGAAATCAAGTAACTATACCATATTTATATGGCAGTAGAAGCACACTGAGAATAATTTCTTTATGTTTTCCTTTCTACATATCACATTTTAAATACATTAGGATTTTTTTTTCTGGTTCCCACTGGGTAGAAAAATGTTAATCCAAAATTCAAGAAATGTATGCATGCTTAGTTCCAATAAAATCTGAACCAACACACCATTAAAAGTCGCTAGAATGAGTTCAAAGTAACAATTAAAAAGAACATTGCTAGGCAGATAATGTGCTGAAAATAATCTCTCACTTATTATAGTTGACCAGAGCAATTGTTTTCAAAATTCAGTATATTCATTTTGGCCTTTTTCCAACTCGTCAACTACAAGCAGGGTCAGAGTCCAGTTCTCAATAGTAAGGCACATCTCACTCCATATGCTCTACTTAGCCCCCTCCTCTTACCAGTTCCCACCCAAATCCTTCAAACAAAATACCCCATGATTAATTTCAGTATTTTTCATTGACTTGTTTAATGTGTGATGGATGAAGTTGTGGCACCTGTTCTTACTGTGAATCCTTTACATCACTTGATTCTTTCCAAACCACAGCACTAAGATCCTAACCCATGTCTCCCATGTTCACAGGAAAACCCAAAGCCTGTCTTGGCTCTTGTAAGGATAAACAAAGGAGTGAATCCTCAGTCAGTGGCTTCAACACTCGTATTACACCAGCTGAACACTTAGACACAGAACAGCAATGCTGGTCTAGAAACAGAAGGTTTCAATCCTCCTGGTTTTACCCCTCCTCTACAAATGATGTTGACTGTATTTCTGAGTAAGTTTCAATTGTTTTTGTACTAAACAGATGTAGAAGCAACGTCATATACAGAAGCTAACTACTCAGTCTGAACACTTCTCTAATTTGAGAGATTACTGAGAATCGTCACTGGCAGTGTTGAAATCTCAGCTTTCATTCCTTTGTCATGGTTCATTTTACAGTAGCAAAATAGTCTAAATAACTAAAAACTACATTATACACTGATGCCAAAAGAAGATGTCCCATGCATCTTCACTAAACTAATTACTCTTGATCACAGCCAAATTTCCTCAGGAATTATAGAACTGTGTTGCCTTCTTCCTAACCCAAGCTGGCCACAAGATCAGGTCATACTAAAAGCTACAGTCTAAAGTAAAGCTAAAGTCTAAAGTAAAACCTGTAAGCAGCATCCATAGTTCTCTGGGCAGGACAAGATCAGTCATGGACCTCCCTTCCCAAACACTCTCATCCAGTCTCTGTCTCTTCTCCCACAGCAGACACTGCTAACACAGCATCTCCAATGTCTTTGCAAACCCAGCTGTCAGCAGCTGTGCTGCTTTCATGGAACCAGTTTCACCAGTTCAGCCATCGTACACCATCTTCACATGCACTGCCACTGCTCTGCAATTCACACTCCATGAAGATCTGATCCCAGAATTTCTGCTCTCATGACTAGAGAGAGAGGATTTGGATCCAATTTGCCGTATCCTAGCTTTGATTTCATTCTTATTTAAAATTAATTTCAAATTGACCAATAATTCTTTAAGTAAACTGCTCAAAATTAAAAGGAAATAAGCTCAGTCAGCAGTAAGAACAATCCAACAGCTAAACCACCACTAAGAAGAGGTGTTAAAACACCATCTGTAGATATATTTAAAAAGGGATTATAGGGCACACTGAAGATTAGATGATCTAACATCCCTTCCAGTTGTAATCTCTGATTCCATTGTTCAGTTGGCTTAACAAAGCATATCCATATTAAAATCAGTCCTATAACATTCAATAGTGAACTATTTTTCGGGCAAAATTGTCATTAACTGAATAAAATACTATATCACTCACCAGGCATTTGAGCTTTTGCTTTTCACCCACCAGCATGAAATTATGTATACTTCATTCAGGTGTATTGAAACCACTTTTATTTTTAAATTAAAACTAAATTTTGGTGAAGGCATAAGAGGAAAAATGTTACATAGAATCAACCAAAATTTGACTTTGATTTGAGATACAGAACACCATTCAAGCTAATGGAAGCTACAGGGGCACATCTAAAGGCAGAATTTTCCCCTACATGATAATATAAAATTATACAGCAGAAGAAGGTGAAAAACTAAAATAAGGAATTAAGTAATTTAAAAGTAGAGGTTGCAATTTCTATCAGAATTTGAATGTCTACAATTGAAAATACATTATGTTCTTTGACATGTCCAAAGAAAAGTGATTATTTTCAACTCAGGGAATGTATTTTAATGTCACTTAAAATTTATGTTATAACAAACTTCACAAATGAGCCTTTCCTCAAAGAAGAGATTGTTTCTTTATATTGAATTTTTTTGTTGCTTTTATTTCCCAAGAGATCTTTTAAATAAAATGGTGACATTACTACGTGGAAAGTATGTGTGCATGTAAGTGCACATGTGTATGTGTCAGGGAGAAGAAATTATTTTCTAGAATAAATAAAAAATACTCTAAAATCTTTAAATACCAATTTGAAAGCTAATATTTTTAATAGACTTTGCTATGGATAGGAAGATAGTTTCATACACAAATGGGCAGATGAATTAAGACATCCTTAAACATAATTAACTTTAATTGCAAGTATACAAAGAGATCTAATTCAGATATTCCTTATGCAAGTACCAAGTTAAAAACAAGGCCTCAAGGAATCATGTCTATTGTTTTTGGCCCATTATATTTCTACAATTATCAAATGAATTCTTGAAATAGTATTTATTCATAAAAAGATGTACCCTTTCTTGTTATATCTTTCATATCCAGTTTCCCCAAAATGTTTTATAAACCAGTATTTTAGGCATATGTGGACACTGGAAATTATTATCACCAGAATTTTGCTTTGAAAATAATAGCTTGGTTTATCACATAGTTAAAATACTGCCAAGAGAAAAGAAGATTCAAATTTCCCTCTCAACACTAAAGTAAAAAGGAGGGTTGTTTTCTTTATTTGAGGCAGTCAGCACTGATGGACTGAATGGGGCACAGCTTAATGTCTGGAAGGCTGGGACCTTTTTATTCCTGTAATGCAGCTTGCAACATCCCAGACTGCCAATGGTGGAGGAATGAAAACTGTAGTAAAGTTGAGAGAAGCCCAATCTTTTTTGATGACAGATGTGAAAACCTTTCCATCCTGGTATAAATATGCTGAATCCAGTAAAAATACAGAGAAAACATGACTTTTTCATATTTGCACAGCACCTACCACAAACAGTTTTGAAAATGACTAATGCAAACAAGGTAAAATTCTCATTTAAGGTGATAGAGAAGAGCTGTCTAGGATCAGCCATAATACTTATATTTTTACCACAGTTTATGCTAGTCCATTTCAACTGAGTTGCTTTCTGATAGTTAAAAAAAAAGTAAAAAATTGTTCCATATAATTTTATTAAACAGTTCACAACAAAAAGAGGGACAAAACTTCTGTTAATAGAAAATGAATAAAAAAACTAATGAAAATTCTGTTAAATAAATGCATTAGCACCACTTAAATAAAATAACAATACTGGCTGATAAATACAGAATTGTTAGAAAAATTAATTTGTTTCTTAATTTTCAATTTTCCAATATTCTGTTTTTTACCTTTCAGAAGGTCAAATTATTTCCTTTTCTTTCAGGAAAAAAAGAGAGCTAGAGAGATTTAGAATCAATTGCCAGTGCTCATCCTGACTTCGACCACTTTTAAGGACCCTCAAGTCACCAAGCTTCATTTACATCTAGATCATTTTCCTGGACTTTAACCCGGGCTATTTCTAAATGTTACGAAAATTACTCTGTATGCTATATTACTTATTTTAATCAAATACCATTTTTTCTAATTGTCACTGCTATGGCAAACTCACAGGGGATGGTCTGACTTGTGTACATTTCTGACAGTGAAATCGGTAACAACAGCTGCTTTGTGCCAGCCAGCGCATGTACCGTACCTCTCAAGCCTTGTCATTCACATCTCCCCTAATTACCAAACATCTGCTTTCCATTTCCATTAACACTGCACTACCAGCTTGTCTAGTTTAATACCAATGACTCTTGACCTCCCCCAAGGAACACACTTTCTGTCAAAATTCCCCCAAAAGAAACCAGCTCGGCACAATAAAATTGTATTTAAACAACAACAAAAAAAAAAAAAAAATCCGTAAAACATTTCCCTAAGGAAAAGCCTCCTGCAATCAGATAAATAAGATTAAAAGCAGTCTTGAACAAAGCAAACATCCCTTGCAAATTGTGCTTTATGTCTCCAAGAAGCTTAAAATCTTTAAGGCCAGGAACATGAATATTCAAGTGTAATATACAAAGCAATGGGTTACATGACAGGTTACAGTAACAGCGTATAGGTTAGGGTGACTGCATTTCTGGCAAATATAAAACTATTATCTGTAATGATATCTGTCTGCTGAAATAGAGACCATAATGGAAGGTCCCAACTGCCTCTCTTATTTTTTTAATTATAGGTTATTATAATGGTGTTAATGTTCACTGTTAATCCAGGATCCTAAAATTCAAAAGAATTACGACTCTATAACTTAGAGCAATTTTTTTTCTTTATTCCAGGTTGTGATCTCATAAAAATTTATTCCTATTTGGAAATCAGATGGTACTTAAAATATTTAATAGCTTCATTTTGTTTTCAAGTTACAGTACACTATAAAAGTACAAGAATCTAAAAAAAATTATAAATGGGCAAATATTTTAAGGTGACTGTAGAATATAATCATTGCCCTCAAAATCACAGAGAAGTCCACATTTCTCTTAGCCTTGATGACATTTTTACCCTGGACAATGACAGGACAATGTAAATTGAATTTAGGACAATGTGTTTCTCAAATTTGAGGGTTATAGTGTAGAAATTTTGATAACAAATGTGAAGAAAATCAATGTGAGCCCCTCCAAATTTCACAATTGCAATCTAAATCTTTTTTTTCTACTCCAAAGTTTTTAATACAGTTATCTTGTTAATTGTGAGGCAAATAACCACAATATAAGCAGGAATTTTTTTCCCTCCATAATCCAGTATTGCAAGTCCTTAAAATCTTGGCAGTAAGTTCATTGCCTTTTACAGTGCAGATAGTTCCCACTAGGCAAATGGACACTCAGGAGAGACTTGCACTGCCAAAAGCACAATTCTAGAACACAGTCCTCAAATCTATCAGATATTAAGTATTTGAGTTTATTAATAAATAGGAAAGATAAATTGTTGATGAAAGAGGAATGAAAACTAAAGCGTAAAATCATTATGAGATGATAATACAACATCTTGTAATTTGTACCAGCAAGTATAAAAGGATTCAAACTACTTTACTGCATGAAATCTGCATTGGTATTATCTTAGTGGCAGAGGATACCACTATGGACAATGAAACAAAAGAGATTTAAAGAGAGGAGTTTGTTTGGGGGTGGTGTTCAGTGTATTTTGTTTGCTTATTTGATAAGAAAAGAAGGTGACAAGATAAAATGCCTGAAAAATTATGTTAAAACTGTGAGGTTTCAATGTATAGTATCTTCCTAACTGTCAGCCTCCCTGAAGAACCTATCACAGAAAAAACAGTTTAACAGAAAGGGAAAAAAAATGATCTTTTAATCTCAACAATAAAAGCAATCCAGCCTTTGTATCTGCTGACTTACAAAAAAGTGCTTTCTAACAACAAAAGATGGAGCAGTAATTACATAAATCTCTTCATTCTTGATGAAGACACAATGGAGTATAAGGAAATCAATAGTGTTTCTGCTGTAATTCTGGTTTTTATTATGAGCTGAAAGCAAACTTGTTAAAATTGGATTCTGCTGCTTGTGTGTGTATGCCTGTGTGTATGGAAAAAAAAAATTAAGATCCAACAACACCAAAGCAAGAACATGCAGCTTTTAAAAGCATATAATTTTTTTCCTATAATACTTATAAGACTTATGACGCTGTGAAATCTTACATTAGGAAATGGGTATTATAAGAGCAATTTAGCATTCTACATATATCTTGAAAAATTGATAGCAACATAAAAAATACAGTTTTAGTGGTTGTTCTGCAGACAGCCAAAATGCCTAAAGGTTACCAACAAAATTGAAATCCATGTTTTAAGTAAACTAAATGCACCCCGAAGTCAAATGTTTCCACCTTATTTTCAATAAATTGGCTGTAATGATTTTATCCCACAACATACATTTATAATACATGCCGCTCAAGAATGAGTAATACTGTTGATTTTGCAAAGAAAAGGTGGAAATTATTGCATTTAAAAATAATTAATAGATGGGTCTGCATACCTTTGAATTAAATTAAAAGAAAAATATTTCTTTTTTGTGGAGATGATTGCATTCATATCCTGTTTGGTGTGAAAAGTAGATTCCAAAAAGCTTTTAACTAATTTGTTCAATTTGTTTCAAAGCCAACATGAATAGGCTTGGTGCAAATTCAGATTCATTAAAACTTAATTAATATGCATCATTATGCAAATGAGGTTGCAGTTAATGAGTTCTTAAAAGAAGCTTTCTTTAATTAGTTCAGTTTTAATGGCATCATCATTTATCTGACTTGTTTTTAAAGCCACATGACATACAAAAAGTGACCATCCTCTACAATGTTGCAGTTTTCTGTTTCCTAATTGTGTTTCATCTTAATTCTTTAATGCTGAAAACTTTGAAAAAGTTAAATGTTTTGATGTTAGGTTCTACTGAATGTTATTTCAATTAAAAATACACTGTTTTGTTTAGACTAGAGATATGTCTCTCCTCTTTTTAGTTATTTTTGCCTCCTATTATCTAGACACTTGTTTTTCAACGTACATACAGAAAAGGCAAGATATGTAACTAGCAGTCTTTTAACTCTGGGATGATTTAGTCTATGCATTATTAGTGGAGTTCACAAGGTTGTATCTATACTGCAAGACTTTACTAAAAGATGAGAGTTTATTGAGAAGAAGTACCACAAAGAGAATCAGAGGATTAGTACAGGTGTGAAACAAAACATGTTAAACAATTGTCTTGAGAACTAAAAAGACAAAAGCAATGTAGTTCCACATTTCTGTAGTTTCCAATCTGGAAGCTTCAGAAATATAATAAGTTTTAAAACATCTTTAAATCTACAAAATATTGTGCTACATAATTACAATTATGTTTTGACAAGCTTTCTTCAGAATGTGAGTTCTGTGTGGGGAAAAATTGTAAGTCTTTTACAAAGGTGTCATTTGCAATACAGCAGAGTGATCCTTAGAGTACGAGAACTGCAGCATCTCTGCAATGAGCTACTCTGGCCACCTGCCTTTGGGGAGCACATGCAATCATGCAATTTCTTGTTTGAACCTGAAAACTTTTACAGCCTGGGCTCTAGGTAACAGAAACACTGCTTGGAGCGAGACTAAACCCTGTGGAAGATAATTCTTGAAACAGATATAATTCAGTGCTGGCCTGAAAATAGCAACTCAGTTGGTAAGCAGCTGGAACATTTGAGGTTGACTCAAAAAATATGCAGCTATGGTTTGCATTTGTTTACAGCTCAGGTTCAGGTAGGCAATCAGATTGGTAATTCAACAAGAATTACCAAATAAGAACTTTGAATGCCCTTTATATTTTGTTTATGCATGTTAATCTAAACCAGGAATAATTTATGCTAGCAGAAACACTCCTAATATTTCCAGTGACCTCTGGATCAAGCTGTTGGAATATTACATGTTAAAGGAAAATGGGGTTCCACACAGGTGGGCTTTCTGTTCAGATCTGTAGAGTTGCTTGCACAAGCAAGGACAGTTTACCTTCATTACATACGTGAGGATGAGGCATGATAGAGAACTCATCTTACCTTCATCATTAGTTACTGACTTCTGGGTTTTGGTGGTACCTGTGAGAGAATGGTACATTTTCTAATGCTGTCAGCAGTGGTCATCTTTTCTCACTGCTCCTCATCCAACAGCAGACCACTGCAGAAGCTGAAGAGATGGAACAACAATAGGCAATTGATACTTAGGTCATCTGACTCCAGTGTATGTAGCACACAACTCCACATCTTTAAGACAGGTTGTAATGTGCAAGGATTAATCTGGTGAGATTGTACCATGAAGAGACCATCTGGGGAAAGGGACAGAGGTGGTTATGGCACTCTGGTAGAAAATATAGTAAAGGAAGTGGGAGAATATAAGATCTAGGTAGAGGAGGAGTCCACATACAGGGGCAGGTAAAACATGAATAGTACAGAGGACACTAGAATATCACTAGCTGGCACTTGCAAAATATTTGGAATTCAAGTAGTTTAAGTGACAAAAGGGAACTGAGATGCTATTGTAATACAGGGCAGAAATTCCAGTCTTTTGCCATTTCACTGGGTTTTCTAAATACGGCAAATGGAAATCAGTGCATGAGTTTCAGCCTTCCATCACGTCTGGACTTGGTTTGGAGAACAGCAGCTGTATTTTGAGTGTAGTTGTCAGACAGCTGGACAGACCCATCAGAAGTGTCCAACACAGATCTACTCTATCTTCTGTATGAAGTCTACTATGACTTTTTCTCATCACCCATGCTTCACCTTTTTCTACCTTCACAATGGGCAAACATTGAAACTAATCAGTAAAGATGCACTAGTTATCTTCAGACATTTTAAATGTAAAATTCCTAGTCAAATATTTTCAGAGATAAGTTGGTGCAGGTTATGATTTATAGATGTTTAGCTTCCTGGATAGCAAAGTTCAGCTATTCAAATTGAGTTACACTACACATCCATGAGCACTTTGCATGGAAGTAGGTAATGAAATCCCTCCTGCAGACATGCAAGGATATGCTCTGTTTTACCTGTCATAAGCTCCTCCATTGAGAAGGCAACAGGGTTAAAAGTTGTGAATTTTGTCACTTGAAAGAACGGAGGATTGGACAAATACAGGATTGGTGGACAAAAGCCAACAATCTCCAGGTACCAACTGCTACATTGATCGTATTTCCACTGTTGCAAACTTTTCTGTGTCTGTGCCTTTTAATAATTGCCAAACACTGATATTAAATTGCAAACATTTTGACAGGGCAAGTTTCCCTTCTCTCTTTTATTCTCCTTCTCATATAAATATTGCAGCTAATTAACATCATTTCTATAAGAGGAATAGAGTTCCTCCGCCCACAAGTTGTTCTATCAACTGAAGCTTGGGTCAAATATCTAAAATGTCACACTATCATCATTAAATTGATGTTTTAATCCTCCTTAAAATATGACAGAAACGAGCTGTCAATTATGAGAGAAATATTGGCATATTATTCCTGACATAATTTTCAATGCAAGGAATAAAACACCAATTAAACAACAATTATACATCAAGGTACGACAAGTTATATATTTGACATACAGTAAAATAATTTAAAAAATAATTTCTCACTAATAGTAAGGAGACTAGGAGTTTATTAAGAGCATCAATTACCTCATGTCTTGATTCTTTATCTCTGTACACCTTAATACTCCAGTGGGAGTTATGGCCCAAAACTACAACACCAGCCTCAAGTTAGGAATAGAGGAAAAATATTCAGGAAATGTAAGGGGAGGCAGTGACTTGTTTCTGAACATAAGTCAGAACAACTTGTGACTGATTTCTGAGCTCTGGGGAATTCCAAGAAGGATAGAAGTTTACTGCAGGGACAGAGACAGAAGGAGAAAAAAAAAATACAAGCAGAGATTAAAATAAGATGACTAATTTTAGGAAAGTTACTTCCATGTGCCAGTGCTTCCTCTTTGATCATGACATCTTTTTAAATTACAGCACCCGTCAATCTGTCCTTGCACATTTAGGAAGTGTTTCCTTAGATGCAAGGAAAATGCTGTACCAGCAAATCACATAATTCCAGGGGATTCATCTATGCTGGATTCCCAGCAGAGCACTGAGAGAGGAATCTGCCATTAGTACCAGCTGTGTGTATACCACACAATCGCTCTCTAGTGATTGCAGGGAAAAGCCAAGTATTGGTTGAACTCAGTTGTATCTTTCATTTTAGAGACAGAAAATGGCTATTATGTGTCAGGTCCTTCACGACTTCCAAAACTCTCTTTGTGAGAAAGCTTCCTTGGATTAGCTTGAATGAAACCTTTCTTCTTGGGGACTAACGGCAGAATGAGAAAATCAATCTGTGAACCTAGGGTAGCTAGGATTGCTGCATCCTCCCCAAATCTCGTGTTTTTGCTGATGTCAAGATAAGACGGATTTCAGAGGATGGTTTTGTATTTTGAGTGTAAAAAAATTTAGAATCCATGTTAATTTGCCTTCATAACTCTATCACTGACTTTTACTGAGACCAGAACTATTTTTAAACATCAAATAAAGGTATTTCCCAAAGGCTGTTATTCTTTAATTATAATTTTATTTTTTATTGTCTGCAGTGGACAATAACAGGAAAAAATCCAAACTCAGACTCCATATACTGCATAAAAGGTCTCAGTTAGAAGCCTGGGAATATCTTGCAAAATTTACTCAGTAGGATACAGCCAACAGACTAAGTCCTGTATTCAGATAACCACAGTGGATGAGTTATATTTATATTCAGCTGAAATCTTCATTATCTTTCTGAAGGTGGTAGAAAAATCTTAATCTGAACAGTTATCAGTCCCTAGACTATCATTAATGTCTTTCAAGTATGGATAAGAAAACTTAATTCTGATTTTATGCTCAAGTAAAGCAGAAATAAATCTAGTGGAAACTTGTGTGAAAGCATACAGGCTGAGTTATGGCTCCAAACTGTGCCATCCACCAGCTGAGTCAGGGTGTCATCACTTGCACACTCCAAACTATCCCAGATGCAAAAGAAAAGGATTTTGGTTGGTTGGTTGTTTTTTGGGAGTTTTTGATATGCTACTCTCTGAGCAATCAACTACTCATTAATGTAAAATACTCAGCTCCTTTGGACAGTGACAACATCACCACGTTTCCATATTTTGTTTTGTATTTTTCAGTAAATCAGACCTCTTCATCTACATTAATGCAAGAGAGAGTTGATGTCCCCTGATTGTACCCTCTATTTTGTCATCATTTTCCTCTGGTGAAACTGGCACATTTGGCAAACATCCTCAGATACCACCTCCATTGCAAACCTCTACAATCCTTTGCCATTGAAATGGCTTTCTGTAAGGCTCAAAAAATATTCTTGAACACTGATTCCCTTTCTTAGCCTAGATGCTCTCAGGTGATTTCTCTTAGCAAATACCTTTTTTTTTTTTTTGCCCATAAGCATCCTAATTGTAGCTATTATTTCCCTCATAACTGACCTGGTAGGCTGGCCAAAAACTCCAAAAATACATTTTTATTTATGAAGCACCCAAGAAAACTTCGTGTATCTAGTTGTAAAACACTGTAAGGGGTAAGCAGTAAATAGGAAAGAGAACATAAAACTGATGAGCACTTACCCCCTATTCCCTACTGATGCTTCTACTTAGCCCTGCTTAGCATTTCAATCTATATAAAGTCAATGGGCCATATAACCTTCCCCTATATACGCTAACCAATTAACATTATTCTTTAATAGGAAGAAGTTTAGGGAATTCTTTTTTCCAGTTTGCTTCAAAGTAACATTGTTACTAAACAACAGTGGTGATGAGTGCAAGATGTACTTGCTCTATGGAGACAACTGATGTCTGAACTGCTGAAAAACTTGCATTTATTTTTAATAAGAGAACCTTTTAAGCAATAGTTTCTTAATAGTAAGTAAATGTTCCATATTCCTGTTTAAAAGTTACTGCAAAATATTGCACATCCAGACTGCTTAGGGAACCACCAATTTAAAGATTTTAAAAATATACAGGGAGGTATGGTAAAGTTAAAAGGGATTCAGTCAGGTTGTACCGTGCCTGGGTTTATTTCTTTTTTGTTGTTTTTTTTTTTTTGTTTTTTTTCTTGATTGGGCAATAAAAATATTTTTTTTAGTTCACTTTTGTTCAGAGGGTGTTTAAAACTCTTTTCTTGGAGTTGTTCAAGCACAAAAATAATGCTTGTTTGCTTGCAAACCCTTCAAAGGAAACAGATTGGATAGTTCTGGAGGTGAGGTTGCATTTGGGGATTTAGAGTGGTTTTCTTTTTTTTTTTTTTTTTTGCTCCCAAGTGTCTTAGGTTGGATTACTTTCAGGGAAATTTATCTTTTGAAGCCCAGATTCAGCAATTTTAGTTGGTACAATCTTTTCAATATTCTTTTCATCTTACTACTTCAATGTGATACTACAACGATTTTAAAATGTGTATTTAATATCACCCAAAACTAGGGCCCAATTTACAGAATTTTTGCTCATTCTAATCTCTAACTATGCTTTTTAAGACTTCATTGTGGGGTCTGTCAGCTACACCATCCTAAAGAAGGACAGCACCTCAACAGTGAGGAAGTGACCCAGCATCTTGTAGATCTCAAAGCACTCTGTCTGTTTAGTAAGTATTTCTGGAACATTATTTTATTCCAGTGAGATGCTTGCCTGCACCTGCCCTTCAGAAGCAAACACATATGCTTCTCAAGATTCTTCTCCAAGGTTCTTCCCACCTGTCTTTACTTTTAAAGCAGTAAATGGCAAACATAGCCATAGGGAATAGGTGAGATTTTTCCCTCACATGGGAAGGATGGCATGTCAAAAAAGGAACAAAGTACTCTGGCTATCTTCCCATTGGCTTCTTGTGCACAACATGGGAAGCTACACCAATCATTTAGACAAGAAGTGTGAGAAATTACAAACACAATTTATGTTTGGGGAGAGTTGATAAACTGATTAGGCAGAAAACTGATAAATCAATTTAATAACACAGCAGAAAGGCCAAATTTAATTAATTCTGACCACTAAAACTTGAATAGGAAGGTCTAACATTTACTGAACATTTATTAAAGAGGAGAAGGAGGAAGTCCCAGGAAAAGTGGCAATAAGGGTATAATTTATTGGATTAACAATGCCGCAGGACATAAACTGTGCAACATTTCCTGGGAATACAGCACCAAAACTTTTGGGTTTAGATGGATTACTGACTAATCCAATTGAAATATGATCAAAATAAATGACTACAGAGAAGAAAACAACTGGTTAAAAAACCCAAATCAATTCAATACTTGGGATATTGTCCCTAAGGAGTTTTTTTCCAAATCCGACAATACTCGCAGTTTTTAGTGACTATTACAGTTTTTAGCTTGGATGATACAACAAAGAATAAATTTATAAAATCTGTGAGGAATAGTAAGAAAGAGCCTAAAATTCAAACCAATCTCAATAAATTAGAATGATGATCCAAAACCAGAAAGAGTTCTGCTTCATACCTAAATAGAAAAAAAAAATTATCAGAAATCTACAGTGAGCCATGCTAGTGCTGCATGCAGTGGTTAAGGGAATATAGTAGATCTCAGATTGAGAATGAACCAATGCTAGTACTGCAACAAATGTCAGTGTCATCTTGGAATTTTTAACAAGAATATCTCAACAGGAAGAGACAGTTTTCTCCTCGACTAGAAATGGAATATCCTCAACATAAATTGTGTCTATCTAGGACTCTTATTTTAACCAAGACATAAACCAAACCTGAAGAAGTGTCAGAACTAGCAAGAAGCTTAAAAAGCAAGTGCTTTAAAGAAATTCTGCAAGGACTGAATTAGTTTAGAATAGAGAAAAAAATGAAGAAGGAGCATGATGAAAGCCTTCCAGTGTACTAAAAATTACTTTGAAGACAGTAAGCAAGACTGCTTTGTCAAAACTCACAACAAAAATGATTTGTTAATTTGCAGGTAGAAAGAAAAAATTTTTAGATATTAAAAATCTTTCTAGATACAGGTCTTTCAAAAAATAAACTGTGCTAACTAAGAAAAGCATTATCTTGGATCTTAGGTAAATGCATCTCAAGGTGATTATATATACATTTTAAGAGAAGAGATGAACAGAACATGTTAAGTAAAAATGTAAGTCTGAGTCAGCCTAAAGTGTAACTTTCCCAATACATCCCCTATAAATAATTTTCTTTTAGAAATTAAATTTCTCTGGGGTTTTTTTTTGGCCCACTTTTTTTGGCCCTTTTGGAGACAATCCTAGAATCTCATAATTTTAATGTTCAGAACTACTTTATATTTCCCCATTTTTCCTCTTGCCACTTCTTCCTCTGAGTTGCTTACTTTCTTTCTATATTTCTCACTGTATTGTATTTAGATACAAAATACAGATGGATGATAATGGTATTAGAATATTTTAAAATCAGTGAAAAAAATTAAATTCAGAAATTCTTAATTTAAACAATTAAGTCTTTCAGATAAGACCCTAAAATGGATCGAGTTTTGTGATTCTTGACTACCAAATTATTAAGTGCCAATTTTGAAACTTTAGATGGTTTCCGAGCTTCCTCTGTTTTTCTAATTTCTGTCAAAGCCACCTCAATCACTATTCTTTGACTGTTGACATGCCATTCAGGTTTTTATTTACAATTTTATTTGTGTTTCTTATCATATGGACAAGAGACTGCTTGGAGCTAATTATTAAAATACTCTGGTAGCTAAAGCCACATGCAGTAATTTCAGTAGTCTACTGAAATAAGAAAGGTCTGTTTCATTTTCTTTCACATGTGCTTAATGGACCCCATAAGAACACTCAGTCATAAGAAAACTCCACAGGCACACTCAGAATAAAGTCTTCCTTTGTGGTTAAAGCCTTGTGTCTGCTTGTGGCACAAAACGGTCATGAAAGTACTTACCTGAGTTTTTTCCACAAGGTTCTCCCTTTAACACCTTAGTATATTACCTTGAGAATATGCTTTAACTTCTCTCAGCTGTTACCAGCTGAGGTTGGCCTAGTTAATTAATGATTGTAGTTTTGTTGGTACACTTTTTGACTCATTTTTAGACCTGATAAATTAATATATTTCAATTAATAATGTTTGGTTAATATTATATGTTTACCACTTATATCACAGAGTGTAAAGATTGAGAATGAGTCTGTCTAAAATATAGTTTCTCTGAACATGGATTAATGTATATAGTAAAATATGGTGCCATGGTCTAGTTGAGGTGTTAGGGCATGGATTGGACTTGATGATCTTGGAGGTCTCTTTCAACTTAGTTATTCTGTGATTCAGTGATTCTGTGAAAATGAAAATAATTTGGGTTTGGACATAGTGAGTAACTACTACACAGGCATGTATATGGTAGAATGCAGTCTCTTCCATTACAACTTTATAGATTCAAATTCTTCTCTCACAGCACAAAAGCAAAAGAAATATCAAAGCAATTAAACAAAAAAGAGAAATTAAACTGGTAATGGCAAATACACGACAGACAAATAAAACCTACTTGTTACTCTGAAAACAGGAATTTGGCAGGACTAAAGACAGTTAATTATAAATGCCCATGTATAGAAATACACTTAATATCAGATAAAGTATTAACAATCCAATTAAAACAATCAGTATGCTTCATCAGACTGCTGGATATAAATCAACAGGAAGGCCTTGTCCAAAGCACAGTATTAGGATGCCTCAGTTAACGTGGGCCAATTAGCAGATTGTACAGGTTGAGGAGACAAGCATAGGACTGGTTAAGCTTATCCTGAAGGCAAAGTTCAAGTTAGGTTTCTTGCTCTCTAAGCACAAAATGTATGCTGCTGTCTACCTAAGGCCTGACAAATTTTGGATTACACTGCTGCCCTGGAGTTCCTTACAGCCTCCACTGATGCAGCTGCTGCCAGATAGAGAGAGGATATTGGACCAGAGAGATTTATAAATACTCAACCTGGCATCCTGGGTAACAAATCTACTAGAGAGCTGCTTGTGAAGTCCAGGATTCGAGCCATACCCATTCAGCATAACCAATTTTTTTCCAGGAGAGCTGTGAGTGCTCAGTCACAAGTGGCAAATCACTCTCATTCTGTTACCAGCTAAGTTTGTGATGTTCTTCTGAACCTTCGCAGTTCTTCCACAAAAACATTTTTATTTCCTAAGGTGGATCAGTTTTTAGAGTCATCACTTAATGGATCAATTTTCTCCCTGAATCACATGGAAATACACAGTGTCAGAATCACTTTAACTCAACGGTAACCATTGGTTAAGCTGCATGGTATTCCCACAGTAAAAGAAATTGTACATATTTTCCTTGCAAGCTTTTTCTGTGAATAAGATTTATTTTTAAAAGAAAGGGAGTGCATATGAGTCAAAAGGTTCATTTACAAGGCTGTCATGGAGACAGCATTTTTAAATAACTACAGCTACATCAAATGATAGTCATCAAACCAAACAAACTAAATGCCAAAATACTCTGAAACCTAAAAATAAGAGCCAGGTCTAAATTACTCTAATTTCTAAGGCTTTACAACATTTCATAAGGTAAGTCACGTTCTGAGTGTATACTCTTTGTTTTTCATTCTTGAAGAGCAGTGAAGTGGTTTGTGAATCAGGCTTTTAAGACATTTGGCTGTAGCAAAATTGTAATAAAAAATGCATAATATGTACTTAAGAAGGAAAGTAACACCTCTGCCATAAATTGGTTCTTTGAAATATTTAAATTAAAAAGTCTAAAGTGTGCTATGCTTGCATAAAATAGAATTAAACAGCATGTAACTTAGATATGTGTTTTCTCACAGAGATAAATTTAAGATTGGGAACGCTCAAGGAAAGGAAACTTTATTCAAGACAATATCAATACTGTTAGTGGAATTTTCTAAAATTCAAGGTTTGGGCATTTTTTCATTCTCTGGGAGATCTTTCTTCCCATTGTAATTCATGGAAATTATCACTAACAATGAAAAAATTCATTATTTATTTTCATTCCTTTTAGGATAGTGGAGAAATTTCAATGAAGAAAATAAAAAAAAGCCTCATTTAATGAACTGTAAAGTATATCTCTGTGGTTTAATACCTTGTTCTACTCTCTAAACACAAAACCTGGAAGTCCTTAGGCGCTGTTCCCACTCAGTCATAATTCCCACTCACGTAAATTGGCATTTTGCCACAATAAAACAAGTAACATGATAAGAATTCAGCCATGAGACTGTATCAGTTTATTGCAATATTTCCCTACAGACCACAAGCAAAACCCTACTCTGGATGACAGAGGATGGCTGCCCAACCCATATGCAGTTACTGGAACTCTGCCAGTCGGGCAATATCCATTGTATTTCTTCAGAGCAGAGCAAGAAACATATTATGATAAGCAATCAAAGCAGGGCAGAGTCAGTTTTGCAAGCAGGGGCATTTGTCTTTCTCAGTTCCATTTTAATATATGTGGGGAAATCATCAGATTTCAAACAGGATATAGAAAAAAGACATCTTCCAAGTTCAAGAGATTTCATCTAACTTCCAGTGACCAACTAATTCCAAAACTAAAATCTGTTCCTTTGCAAAGAAGAGATTTTTTTAGTGTCTCTGTCTCACCTGAAGTTCAAATGGACTGTGCGTGGGGATATAATAACATATAATATATATTAATTCAAGTTCAGAATGGCCAGAATATACTTATCTTAAGTTGAAAAGGATAAAGAAAAGTAAAATTAGCTAAAAAAGCAGCAAGTCCCACCCCCCACCTTCTACATGCATGTCCCTCTCTTCTATGTTGAGGAGTTTGTCTGTTCCATTCAGTGAGTTTTATGTAGAATCCCTGCATGTTTTGATTTGAATTCTTCTTTATTTCTCTCTGTTTAGCCTCTTGGAAGCTGTGGTTATTACTAAATTGCCAAGGCAAGTCCTGATCTAAAATGAGAACCACCTCTATGGGCTATAAATACAAAACAATTAACTTCAACCATGAACTTATTACAAAATGCACCAACCCTCTTTTTCCTTATTGACTATGACTTCAGAGATAAGAATGTGCATCTGTAAATATATATTTATCATTGCATTCATTCTGTGTATCATGCTATATATCACATGCACAAACTGAATTATTAATTGCCTTCTCTCTTCATTCTCTGTATTTTCAGTGGATAATATTCACCTTATTCATCCTCTACATCTTTTCTTGTTCAAAGCCACTTCACTATGTATATGACACTCAGAATTTCTTGAAAAAAGGGCAATATTTATTAATTGTCTAATTAAATGCATGTATTATATAGTTTCTGTTAGTGACATGATAGTAAGAAGTCTGTCAGCATTTCCCTTACAAACCCTCCTTCCAGAGGTTTATAATTACAGTATAATTTTGCCTCTCCCACTACAAAGTTTCAGCTTGAGGAGAAATCTTGTTCCATAAGGATTTACTTTCAGCTGTCCAACATATAATATTTAAATATGGAACCAAAATTTTCATAAATTTTAATGGTAGCCATAGTGTATCAGACTTCCTTTAATGTTTGTGACTCAAACACAGAATTTGTGTTAACAACTAAAACAATACAGTTCAAGTTATTCAGAATTGTTCCTTTTCCTAAATAGCTCTTTAAAAGAGGCAGCTGATCAAAGGTACCACTTTAAGTATTACAACTTATACAGTCATTACAAGATTAATGATAACTTGATAAGTCTTAGCAGAGCAGCAGGTACTGTCTCTAGCTAAGTTAATTTTCACTTATCTGCACTGAAAATGTTCCACTTTTGCTGTTCCACATTGCCTTGGTCTCTCACTACCAAACCTATCAATCAATGTAGAATAAGGAATAATCTGCCTATGTAAGAAGTGAAAAGGAAGTCTGAATTGAGACACTGGTCTTTGGTTTCAGGAGCATCCACAGCTAGGAACATTCCTCTAGCAATTGCAACATCAGTTATTCTGTATTTTCCAGGCACAAATATAGATCTAACCTGTAACTCTTACTTTTATAGTCATGCAGCTTATGTTCCAAGATAGGAATTTAAGTTTGGTTGTTATAAACGCCACTATTTAGAAACAAAATAACTCAGCCATACTTAGACACATGCACTTTTATGTTCAATGTTTACATTGCAGATAAAAATTTTGCCAAGTGGACTTTATATTATTATATGGAAAAATATTTTCTACATGTATCTCCAGTAACACAGCAATCACTGAAACTCTTAAAAATGCCAAAGTTGTAATATTTTTTCCTAGCTTAATTTTGTCTGAGGCCTACACATTTGAACTTCAGTTTCCTTCACGAATAAAATTTTTTCTAAAATTTGTTTGGGTCCTCCCTTCATACTAGACCAAAAGTGTGGCTATGCAGCTGCAAGCTACTAGCAAATGATCCAAGTAGGTGATCTGTGGTCAGACCTACACTGGCCTGCAGTTATACTTTTTCTTTCCAAATATATCAAAATTAAATTGATTCTCATTCCTCAACAAGTGTAGTCTCACAAAAGCTACTCTGACCTGTGAAACAAGATATTAAACAGTTACAGGTTAGGAAGACTTCCTTTACTTTTGATTCTCAGCCCCAACTGAGAATGCTCTTAGTGTATCATAATAGGGAAGTTAAGAAACAAAGCCAAACATATTTCTGTGAGATACAGTTTGTCTGCAGCACATGATCTGAGAATGTACTTTTGATGAAGCTCTGAGAATCACAATTTTAGCACAATGTGTTTCACTGTTGCCTTTAACTACCTTTTTCCTGCCTCCATCCATGCTTTTTTTCCTATCACTGAAGGAGTGACATTTCCAAAGAGGAAAATATCTCTTCAGGGTGGCCTATCTCATACATATCTCTCAGAACATGAATGTGATTGTATATAGATATATAAAGGCATGCTGGCCTTAAAAAACAAAACAAAACAAAAGAGGAGGGGGGAAAAGAGACTTGAACAACCAAGACCTTAAATATTCCAGGACATCCAGGACATCTGGAGTTTTTTTACTCTGATAAAGTAGTACACAAAAACTCTGCTGGGTGAATGCATAGATTGTGAGAATCAGAGGCCAGAAGCACTCTGGGTAACTTAAAGTGTGTTGCTTCTGTACCACAGTCTAACCTAGATCACCTTCAATTCACCACTTTAGCAGCTTGAGGCTGTACTATAATCTGCTAAACTGTCTTCACACCACATACTCCAGCATTTCCCTCACTGGGCTCTTTCTGTCCTTGGTACCATCTGGCTTGCAAAGGTGTCCTCAGAAGTCCTCTTTCTATGATGACTCCTGTGGAAAGACCTTCTTCCCAAAGAAATGGCAATTTTAAGACCTCATAAGATCATTCCAGATCTTTTAACAGGACAGAACAACATCCAAATTTCACGTTGAATCCTTTGTCCCTCTGTGCTGCACACTTGGCTCATTTAATATCAGCTATCAGACTTCAGTGGTGTTTTTGTTTGACTCATAGCTGGAATCAAATAATTAACTATTGCACCTCATTTTAAAAGAGAGCTAATTATTAGCACTCAGAATCGCTAAAGAAAATACAGAAATTTGTATCCTGCCTTTTCAAAAAACATAAGTCAAATTTTAAAAATTCAAATTGTTTTTTTAACTGTCACAAATTTTCAGTCAAACTCCTGCACTTTGCCAGTGCTCAGACTTGGCAATACTATTTAGCCCAGCAATTTTACAGTGCATCTGAGATAAAGAGAGATTAGCACTCCCTCAGATTTGCCAGCAGAGCTGCACATGTAGCTGCCCTCTAAACCCTCTCTTGTTGAAATGATAGGGAGTAGAGCTTTTCAAACACAGCTGATTTTGACTAATGTAAGTTAGGGAGGAATATGCAAAAGAAAAAATTATGCAATCGACAGAAGTAATGGTAACTTCTGTTGTGACAACTATGGCAAAGCATGGAGGATCTCTGCAGCCTGCTCAACCACATTCAGGTGCTGAAGATTCATTTAAGACAAGGCACATTGGGAGTATAAAATAATTATTTGAATATCAGGCCAGGTAGTTTTATTATTGACAGCCTCTTAATAAATTTTGTCATAGTTTTAGACATTAATTTAAAAATTGTATGTAGTTATTTTTATCTTTAATCATTAATGTCATATTATAGCATCAGGAGCTGCTGTGGAGTTAACATATTTAAAAGTACTTTTATGCTTTCACCTGTCACAAACAATATCTAGATTTTATAAAAGTTGTGCTCACTTTTTTTTTCCCAGATAATAAACATAGTTCATATTAATTCAGAATCAATGATAGATTTCAAAATGGGATTCTCTATTGTGACTTTAAAAGGAATTTGTAAACATGCATATGAGCAAAACTGATCTTTTAACTGCAAAATTTTACACTTAAATTTTCAGACTATTGATCTTCAGCACAGCTCCACACATCATCTATGAGCAGGAAAGAGTAAGCCAAAAGTCATTCATAAATCTGATCTTTTTTAATACACCTGGCTTCTCCCTTATTTTCCTTCTTATGTGACAGACAAGTCTGTTGAGTGTTCACGCACACAACTGATGGTCTAGAAGAGCTTTTCTGTCATTTATGAAATTTCACACAAGCATAACCATGGTCAGAAAGAATCCCAGTTTTGAGTTACAGAGATGAACACTGTCCTTTGGGATCTTAAAGAATGGGGAAGGAAAATAAACCAGAAAACAGTAATTCCATATCAAAAATTAATTTAAAATACTTCTATGAAAGTCTATAACTGTGTATGTAGACAGGGTAAATTGATTTACTGTATTAACTTCCTTACTACTGTTTCCACCATGGAGCTTTATACAAAGCAGGAACAGGATGGCCTGCAGCTGCTTACCCAGCCTTCTGGAAAATGTTTTCCATGGAATTTGCCACCTTGAACTATTTTATTCAAAAAAATCTGAAGGATTTGTTATATGGGGCTTTCCAAACTTTTTTTGCCAAAAGTCTTAATGTGTGTCATTAGAGCTGCCAAGCTGTACGTAGCATACAGAATGTCTTGCTGGAGTTTATAGAATCTGACATAAGAATGTTAAAGAAAACAGAGCACATATATGGAGAGTGACAGCTGATTATTTATTTTTACATATTTTTCAAAGTATCAATAAATCCATCTGAAATTTCATGGGCTTGATATGTTGTAAGGGCAGCAAACCACAAATTATAATTTTGTTTCATTTGCCTTCCACACAGTTTCCTCCTAGCCCCAAAAGAAATTGATACAGAACATATGCCCAAAATGAACTTTCAATAATCAAACAAATTTCAGCTTTCTGGAAGGCCTCGAAAAGTGTTATCAAAAGGAAATTATAAAGTAATATTCACTTCACCAAACACACAGGACTGTTGAAATGTCACTTCTATCTCAATAGTTCAGCAGGATTATTTAAAGAATAATGTACTTGATCCATCACAGAACTTAGGCACCCAGTTTGCTGCTGAGGATGCAAATTGCACCCTGCAAATTGTACCCAGCCAACAACATGCATGAAGTACCAAGTTCAGAGACCAGCTTTAGCCACAATTAAAGGTGAAACTTATGATTTAACAGAAGACATCATACAAAGCTGGTCATAAATCTTGCCAAACTTTAGTCACTTGGGTTAAAATTTTCTCTCTTTGCCATCTGCTTCATATAGTGAATCATTCAGAGCAGGGGCTTTCATTGGTCACTGAATCTTATGCTGAATCTTATAATTCCACTGCACAAATTTTTCCACTCTTGGTCACTTACTAAGCCTTTAGTGCAACTGCATTTTGCATATGCTCAACAAGAACATCTCTGGATTTTAGATGCTCCCTAGTTTGATCAAAAAATGTTTAAAGACCATTTCAACCGCAGGATCAAGCTTGTCTTTACAAGCGACTGCCAGAAACAGTTATGACCACAAAGAATACTGATGATGACTTGGGCTTTGTTTTTGGGGTTTTTTGGGATTTTTTTTAATGTTTGGTTGGTTGGGGTTATTTTGTTTGTTTTCTTTTGGGAGCGGGGGGGAGGGTTTGGGGGTTTTATGTTTGTTTGTTTGGTTTTTTTTTAATTTGCTTATCTAGATGCTTGGAATCCACACCAGCTAGCTCTGTAGACTGGCTCAGAACATGCAAAAGTTCTATAGTGAAGGGTGAGAGAAAAGGCTGGTGCTGGTCAGCCATCCCCTACATGTCCTCCCCTCCTTCCAGAAGCAGCAAGCACAATTGCCCAGACTTTTTTCTGTCTCACTGCTACTTCTCCTGACTGAAGAAAAATGCAACTGGGACTATGGCTCCTTATCCCTTTAAATTTTGCCTACAGAACTGAAAAGCTTTGAAGTGGCTCTGAACACAAAGCTGGCTCCAGGACTCTCCCTCCTGTGTTCTCAATGGACCATATGTCTCACAGCCTGCAGGACAATGCAAATACAGTCAGTTCAAATACAGACTGAACAAATGCTGAGCCTACTGGAAGAGCAAGAGAGAATCTATGGAATAACCCGGCATTAGATACAAATTGAGGCTGGAGGCTGAGAAGGAGAGAGAAGAACACAAGGAATGACTTCAAAGTAAATAAGGCCTAGGGTCTTTCCTTGAGACATTTTGAAGCCATTCCTCACCTCCCAGTAATAACTTGTGCTTGGAATGCCAAGGGAAACTTGGAGGTGCATTTCTACTGCAAGGATGTTCTGGAGATCCCAGGATGCAGCTGAAACTGCCCTAGCCAAGTCCTATGCCCTGTACAGGGAGGAATGCCTAGAGGATCTGGACACACCAAAAGGCCTGAATTTCTTTTTAAAAGCACTACCAGTGCCATAAAGCTGGTACTTAAGCATCTCATCCCAAAAATGAAATGTAAAATCTCTTTGTTCTTCTGCTGCTTGTCTTCATCAGAGACCTTTCCAAACATCTTAGTTTCCCTCAGTGCATTGACTTCTGTTTCCAAATGCCAAAATTACTTCAATCTCTATGCCCCAGTGCCCATCTTCAACTGGCATCCACAAGAAAGGCACACCTTGCAGAAATCTTCTAATAAGTTTAACCTACTAAGTTAGCTGGACAATGTAAGGTTATATTTTGCAACATGTTTTACATACTATTTAAGCAGAGCATAGAATCTCCAGGGCCCCCATTATACTGTAGTACAGCTCATCACAAACACAAAATTCCATTAAAAATAAATATATCAAAAAGAAAATCTGTATTAATTAGTGACATGCTAGAAGGAAAATATTTTGTCTTCCTTATTAAAAAAATTCTATATATTATATTTCCTTGGAGCCTGGCATTTAAATATAGTTGTTTTCTTTGTTTCCAATAACATTTCAGCCACAATTACTTAATAAATTATAAATCACAATGTAGTTTTTATGTAAATGCATTTTTGTGTTCAAGCATAGGATTAATGTTTGTGTATGCAAATTAACAAAGGATATTTTCAAAGAGGTTATGGTTCAAATCATGGCAAACTTTAAAATGCTTTACTGTATTAATGGCTGAATAAGACACTGTTCTCTCTTCCCCCACTTAAAAATTATTAACTTGTTTTAAATGCACCTGTTGCTAATACCTCATTTCTGTTTAGTGCAACTTCAGAGCAAATAAGGTTTTGTCAGTGTATAGTTCCTGCTTGATGTTGCATATAAATCTGATAATATTCTGAATGGCATGTGCTAATTATTTAGCACAATAGCTTATCTTATGGAGCTGTAAGGCTGTAAAAGAAGGGTGGCAATTACTTAGGGTGGGAACATCTATTTTTCTCGTAAAAACCAAAAGGAAGGAAAAAAAATGGAAAAAAAATTGAAAACTTAAAAAAAAAAAAGGGGGGGTGGAGAAAAAAATCAACTAACAGCTTAGGAGCAGTGGAAGGGTTAATGTTTTGAAGTCTTTATTATCTTTAAGGCTAGATCTGAAGCTTGCAATCCAGATAGTAAGAACTCCAAATTTCTGTGTGTTGTACTGAGGCCAGATTCTGCTCTTCCCAGATGGCTGACCAAACATAAGTTCTTAACCCACTGCTCTCTTATAACTTGATTATAAGAGCACAGCTATACACTTTATGCAGAGATGTATCATTGACAGGTGTTTAAAGCAGTTTCAAAGTCCATGCACACAAAAAGTAGCTTAAACTCAGAAGAGGAACAAAACAAAACAAAATCAAAGCAACAAACTAAGCAGTTCATAGAATATATCATATAATCATGTAATTATTTAGGTTGGAAGGAAGCTTAGAGATCTAAGTTCCAAACCCCCTGCCATGGACAGGGACACCTTCCACCAGACCAGGTTGCTCAGAGCCCCATCCAACCCAGCCTTGAACATTTCCAGCAATGGGGCATCCACAACTTCTCTGGGAAATCTGCTCCAATGAGTCACCATCCTCACAGAAAATTTTTTCTGATCTCTAACCTAAATCTTGACTCAGTTCAAAGCCATTATCCCTTGCACTATCATTAGATGGCCTTGTAAAAAATCCCTTTTTACCTTCCTTGTAGACCTCCTTTGGGTACTGGAAGGTGCTCCAAGGTCCCCCTGGAGCCTTTTCCACTCTTGGCCAAGAAAGTTCAGCGCTCTCAGCCTGTCTTTACAGGAGAGATGGCTTAGATTTCATGGCCTTCCTCTGCACTGTCTCCAACAGCATCACCTTCTTCTTGTGCTGAGGGCTGCAGAGCTGAATACAGCACTCAGTATATGCACTTATATGCTTAGATTAACAAAAGACCCAAAACTTGTATGTGGAATAAATGAAATTTATAAAAAAGATGTTTTGTATTTTTAAAAAAATTATCCCTTAGGGTTCTGAGTTAGCTTCAGGTTAAAACAAAGAAAAAAATACTCAAAACCTCATTCAGGCAAAGATGGAATCATCTCTTGGGGGACTAATCTGGAGATTAGGAAACGTACAATTTATGGGTTTAAGCTTGTCTGTGATGATTGGTCCTACTGCTTTTAGTCCCATGATCTTGTCAGAAAGGTCACAGAGAGAAGCTGGATGTTTGAACTATATTAAGGTGGACTAAAAAAATATGCATGGAATACAAAAACAAAAATAAAAAATCAGAACAGCACAAAAAACACACAGAAAGCAAAGACTCTCAGATAATGCTCTGAAAATTCACTAATTGCATGGAGAGAATAAGGAAAGAAATCCTGTGAATACTCATTTAAATCTAGATATAAACACTCTACAAACCTCTTCTCAGAGTAGTCATACAATCAAGACTTATTAGCTCAAATTTGCAGGGACAGTGGATCTTCAGCCTCTATGCTCTACACTTCACTGAGATACAATTGAGAAAAAAAAACACCACTCCAAAATCCTTGCAGCAGAAAGCAGATTAAAAGGCCTTCATTTATCAAACAGAAGTACAAACAAGGCCCTGAAAATCACATCACCAGTCACAACTGAGTTACATATTTTACATTTCTGTATATTAGGATTAGTTTCAGATTAAAAGAAAAGGGTGGGGACACTCCTTGGGAAAACCTGCTTTCATTAATTTCTAAGAATGTAAGAAATGGCCATAAAATTGCAATTTACTTCTGAATATTTTTGCTAGAAGAACTGGTGAAGTCCACCAAATAAATTAAATTCCAAGTTGTTGTGACAGACCTTAGACGATATTTTATATATAGGTACAGCCCACAGAGAGGTCAGAAAATCAATACATAAACTGAAAAAGAATTAACCAATATTACCTTAAACTTCTCTAGATCATCTTTGAGACAGGACTTAATATAAAAAGATCCAGCTTAAGCTGAAGTTTTAAAGGACATTTTAATAGCTGAGACAGACTTCACAACTAACCATATGCTGAGCATTTATCTATATTGGGCTTCCTGCTTCCACTGATGATGTGAATGTTAAATTGCCACTGACTTCTAACAGAACCAAATCAAATACTATAATTATACACTTTGTGCTATCTGTACTGCACTGTATTATTATCTATAATTGATTATTCAACTCAGTAGCTATTGTTCTTTAAAATGCTTTTGACACATTGTAGGGGAAGTGCTATATTAAACAAAGTTGACGAGCAGAGAGATTTCGGACATTCTGCCACACAAAATGATGAAGCTGGTATAAACCAGACCAGAAAGGTACATCCAAATTTTTTGAGACTGTGTTCCACACAGATAACCTTCAGCTGAGAAACAGACCTTGCTATGCTAAATATTGTGCAAATTTATTAAGAGAGAAAAAAAAAAAACAAAAAAACAAATAAAATAAAATAAAATAAAATCACAAAAAAAAAAAAAAAAAAAAAGCAATTGCTAAAAACTTCCACATAGTCAAGAAAAAATATTTAGCTTGGGGGAAGAAAGGTGGAAAAACTGCAGAGCAGTGAGTTATTTGCCAGACAGATACATCAATCTAAGTTACGAAAGCACAGCCTAGCTCAAGTTTCTGGATTTAACATCTTAAGTCATAGTTAGTTACAGAGTCTTTTCAATCAAGTGTGAGTTAACAGAATCACAGACAGGAAAGGTCTGGCTGTTCTTGTTTGCCCCCCATCCTGGGACAACCCACTTGTGGTCATGTGGTCATGTAGTGGACTGGGGCAAATAACAGATCTGGAAGAAAACTAATGATTTTCCTTTGCCAGGTTAGTATTCTGTTTTTGTCCTCAGCACTTAAAACATTCAGATGAAAGAATTTCAGTCTCTCTTTGAAAATCCAGTAGTCTTTAAATACTTGATAGTTAAGCATTCATGTTCTCAAAACATGAAAAAATTGTGGCCTATTCCCTTAGATTCCCATATATCAACTTAATTTGCTAAGCACAGAAAGCTGTTTTTTTAATTTCCTTTTTTACATGCCAGTAAAATAAAAAAGGTTGAGTTTTTCAGCTATCTAAAACTAGTAGGCTTAGTTCCAAGTAGCCTCAGTATTTACAAGAATGCCAAAGTAATATCTACATTATTTTCAGATTAAGAAAAGAACCTTGAGGAAAAAAATTATTGTTGGAGTGTAACAAGTTTCCTAATCACAAAAATATTTATTTTCATGTCTTCAGAACACATACTATTGCTTCCCATAATTACAAATGAGATTAAATGTTAACCAATTTAAATCTGTCAAAATATTTTAATAAGTGGGGCAGATGTTCTGTTTTGTTAAGTATCACTATTTACTTTATGAGGTAATAATAACCTTACCTTTCCTCTGCAACAGTTAATAGTAAATGGTTAGAGCTTGCCAAAGAGCAAATAAATCATTACACTAAATACAGGTTGTCAGGCTAGTTTAGTACCTTGTGCACTCCATTTTACTTAGATAAATGGCTTAGAATGGGATTTACTCTCTGTGCAATTTTATAGAAAGATTCTGGCTTTCCTATTGTGTGTTATTTTATACCAGGTTTTAAGGAAGGTACTATATCAGTATGCAGATTGTACACACACTTACTTGTTTGGGTTGATTCCACATATGTACAAATGTGAAACAAGCTGCAGACCTCCCAAGAATATGATTACAGAGAGTACTTTGTAGAAAGACTCTGATTTTGGTAAATAAATAAGTATACCAATGCAAAACTCAGGACAGCTGAATAGTAAAATTAAGACTCTGAAACACTCCTCAGGGTTGTCCTTGATTTAACCATATTAGCACAATTTATACTCACTCTTCATTGAATTTGCAATTGTTCAACTTCAATAAAATGCACAGACAGGTTTTAAAATTATTGCTGAACATTAAGTGTAGATGCCATGTTTTTCTGGATAACTGAGACATTTTCAGGGCTAAGCACAAGTGGTTCTGACCACACAGTCCTGAGAATGTTCCTGTTGGGTCTATCACACAATTCAAACCCCAATAAAATCTACCTGTCAGTTAGGAGCTTATTTGCTCTTGTAATTATACATATAATATTTGCATTTTGCACAACTAGACACATTTGAAATTTTGTATGGAATGATACTTGTACAGTTATATATTTAGTTTAGATTCACTATTTCACTTTCCCCCCCACTTCAAAATTCCTGCTATCCAAATACTGAGGAGGAATATTTTGGAAAATTATGCAAAGCTAACAGCTAATAATGGTTGAAGGAAAGAGATCACAAGTTCCATTGGCTGATATTTGTATAAACTATCTGCAGAAAACTTGAGAAAAGCAACTCTGGCCGTGGAAAGAAAGATGAGGTTATGAGTGATCTGTGAACAAGGAAAAGGTCCAATAAATTGGCTCACTTATTCACACTGAATAATTCAAACAGCTTGACTCAACACTAGACATACTCCTTACTCCTTTCAAAGGACTGAAATATTCATGGTTTCCTCTGTCAAATGCCATTATCACTCTGTAATGTCAGGAGCAATGGTTATCTTCCCAGGGCTGTATGAGGCTTGGGTGTGGGTCATCAGCTCCTGTTGTGGAAGCTGCCTGGCAAATACTGCTTCTACCTCTGGTCTCAGGCTCAAATCTGTGTGTCCTGCTGGTCCTCCTAGCAAAGGCAAGTTCAAACACTATCTCCATCTTTATGCCCATGTTCTAGTCCCACTTAAGCACTTTAGTGCTGTCTGACAGCACTGTGTAGTGATAGCTCAGAGAGAAGGACATCAACTTCCTATCATAGTTGTGATAAAATCACGTTAGACAATATCCTTATCTTAGTAAAATGAAAGAGATTCCATTTTCCAGGTCAAAAACAAACCTCCCTTTGCCTCTTTCCACAGCTGTGCACACAAAACCAAGTGGGAGAAAGTGATGACAAGGATGAGGGGTGCTGAATAGTATTTTATTTTTAGAGAGCCACCACTATGGGTTACACAGAAGCCATCAACTTCCTTAAAGCAGCTATTGGCATCTGTCTTCAAAATAAAAATACGGGGGACAAGGAGCTAATGTGCTGGAGCACATTCCCAACCACAGTCTTCCAAAGATACTCAGAAGATGGCTTTTCTTTAACTGTATCAAAATTCCAGTCTACTTCAATTCATGTTTTTGCAAGATGGACACACTTTATAAATTCTTTAAGGATTCTCTGTGCATTTGGTAAATTTCTCTTTAATACAATCCAACCTGTTCAGTTTTTCAGTAGATTTTTTTCCCCTTTCTTTTAAAGACATCTTAATTAGTCTAATCCTGACTGGTCTCTTTCCAATGTTCCTGTTGGCACAGTAGGATTTCAATTAACATTCTGCTTTAGCACTGCAAATGCCCTTGCTCAGATTTTTTTTTTTTTTTTTAATGTGCTATTTTGGATGCCATCTCTGTTCTCTTTTCTTTCTCAAAAATTGTTCAGCTTCTAAAGGTTTTGGAAGCAGAGGTTGTTCTGTCAATTTGTGCTTTCTGAGCTTATCAAGAAATAGCCCACCATTTATTTTTTTTCTTTCCACTTGAGGGTTATAGTCCTTGTATGTTCTGACCACATCACTCATCCCCCTTTCAATCCCTTCTGGTTTCAAAACAGCAAGTTATGCTTCTTGTCCTCAGCTTCAAGGCTCTTCAAAACTCCACCCTTCTTTATTTGTCTGTTCTTGTCTCTAATTGCATTTCTCTTTCTCTTTTTCACACACACATACACACACGCACTCTTCCTTCAAATCCACCAACAATAATAATCTTCTCTGCTGTTTGTCAGCTTCACTCACACACAGCTCCACCCTGCCCCTCACACATGGAGTGCCCTCCCTGAACTGAGCTGTCAGGCGATTGTCCTCGCTTCTTTGAAATCTATCCTTAAAAATCCACCTCTGCTGAATCTTCTCAAATAAATCAGCTAATTAATTATGGTTATTTTGAGGGGCAGATGGAATAGCTGACATTTACTTTACAATAATAATTAAAAAAACCAAAAAAACCCTTTTGTGCAAGTGTGAGTAAGTATCTTAATCTGTGTTAGACTGCTCTTCCAAAGGGACAGCAATATGGATGGAGCAGTGCCTAGATCCTGCATCCTGTGCACATCATCCCTGGCTGATTTTAGATCATGGGAAACTCTCTTTTTCTACTCTTCACCTGTTTTACATATTTAAACTATCACCTCTGCAGGATAGCAACTGTGGATATGTCTATTCTGCATACCACATAGTAACTGATAATCTTTAAGTGGAATAGGAAAGAAAGGTCCCAGCAGTGCAGACTTATTTTGCTCAAAAATTATCCTGTATTATGCAATACATATCTACAGTAATTAACACAATGACAAAATTAGCTTCATTGAATTATCTTGGAAATGTATAGCTTAAATAAAAATAACAATGCTGAGCTAAGTATCTTACTACTATAACCCTACCTCTGTTTAACCTGCTAGCCTGTTTAACACAACTATTCAAACATATGGGCTTGACTTCAAAGACACTGCTACCAAAAGTATCCACTATATTTGTAATTTTTTACAGGCAAACGAATTCTTTCTGTGAATCTAAATCTGCAAATTTCATTTCTGATCCAGACTTCTGCAAAATTCTGCTACTTTAATACAACTGGAAACCTCATCTCTTAGGCTAGAAGCAGAGAGAGAGACACATCTGTAGCTAACCACTCCTTTTCATTGCCTTTGGCTACAGAAATTGGCACAGCTTAACCACATGGGCCCAATAAACCAATCAGACCTTTCTGTGCTTACTCATCTTCTCTGGAAAACTAGCTTATGTTTGTGGTACATCAGTTTTCAGTCACTGAAAGGAGTGCAAAATATCTACAGGTAGACAAATTTGTCGCAAAACTTAGGTATTTAGAGACTGACAGGAGAAGAACAGTGGTAAACCAGGATTGTTGCCACTATAAAACTGCTTCAAATTGGAACAGATACCCGTGATAGAAATCTTCAGCAAGTGGATTAAAGTTTTCAACTGTTCCAAAATATATAGTCAAGTACAAAGTAACTAGTAAGAAAAGGTTCGTTTCCACCCCTTATATAGTAGCTGAATAGTGCTACTGGTTTGTGATGTCTGATTGCATCCCTCTGCTTCCAAAAACTCCATTAGAAAATGTGAAAATAATAAAAAATGAATATTAAAAAAAAAAAAAAATCCAGGAACATTTTCAACTCTGCAGTCTTACAGGAAAGCAACCCAAACCATCCTCCGCATGGGCACCCAATGCTAACATGAATTTTCAAGATTTCACAAGAGATAGGTACAACCATATGGAGACCTAAACATCACCTGGAGAGCCCAAAGGGTCTTCCTAATCCAATTCCACATTGTGTGACCCTGTTCACAGAGAGCCATTTCATAGCTGCATCAGGATTTTCCTTTCCAAGGTAAGCCCAGTCATCTGCTATTTAACACCTTCCATGAGTTTTCACCCAGAGGAGCCTCACCCATGAGCTCTGGAATAAAAAGGAACACTTCAGGAAACACCCAAGCAAGTCTGCTGGGGTGGAGGAGGAAGCTAATCTTTCAATTACTGTTTACTCTGTACAGGGATCAAGTGAACATAATTTGTGCCAAACAGCTCAGACTGACATAGTGCAAAGAATCACAGTTAATCTGGCATCATCATCCTGTAATACCACTGAGTTATTAGTTTTACCTATCAGGAAAATATCAATGCCTTATTAGTTCCTTGAGAAAACACATGAAATGAGGTGTTTACACACCTTACATTTTCAGCACGCAAACCTATATACATATTTTTTTATTCTTGTTTTTTTGATATTTCTAACAGGTAGGGGAGGAATATAGATCTGGTAATGGTAAGGAAAAGAAGTGTGTGGGATCTTCTTTTGAGCATAATTCTTCAGTACATTAAATGAGATTAACAAAAGAGAAATTAAACATAAGACTGTGCCATAGTACTATGACATAAGTGTCAACTTAGAATTTCAAATACAATGATAAGAGTCTTCTAATAATTATATAGGTGGCAAACAAGGCTTTAGGGCAAACATATGGAGCAAAAAATTACTAATGGCATTCTAACAGAAAATCAGCTATGACCGACCCCTCCTATGCATCATATTCTGGTAAGGTCAGCTTGGTGGAAAGGTTAAGAGCAGTTAAACACTGACCCATCCCTCCCTAGTCTTTTCCATATTCATAGGAAGTTATCATCCATATTCATGCAACAAGATAAGTACCTTGAACATGCAGAGGTTAAAAAAAACATTACTTCTTTACAGTCTTATTCAGCGCCATGACACTAATTCCCAGAGCATGGATCAGGACATAAATTAGTGTGTCTGTAAGGCTGGGCAGAACGGGTGAGCAGAAAACATAGAGCAGCTCCTGGGTGACAGTTAAAAATTGAAAATATACATTCTGAAATCCTGTAACAAATCCACAACTCTTGGACATGGGCAGACCACAGTGATTTCACAATATGATGCATATGAGTGTCTGCCTTTGCACAGATCCACCTGCACACCTGTAAATACACAGATATCTGGAACCTGGATTTCCAGCCCTCACAGGTAAGTGGCATGAGAGGCCCAAGGCTGTGATATGTAATCTTAGGCCAGTACCCTCAAAAACAGCAGAATCAAAAGGCACATCCTGTTGTCACTATAATCCTGGCATTACTTCTACTTTCTTTTAGCAGAGAACTATCTAATAAAAACATAGTGTTTTATATACTTCTTCTTTTGTTCTTTGCACTTCTGGTGTGTAGCACTGAGTGCATTTGGCTCAGAAGCACCTGGTCCTTTTGCACAACTTACCTTCCATGCATATAATTTTGTCTTTTCTGTGAATTAGCTCTTCAAACATGAGTTCTTCAGTATCTACTTTGTTTCTTTGTCTTCATTTCTGTCACTTAAAAAAAATTAAATTGCCTAATATTAATTTTATAGTGAATTTATAATTATTTTGCCCTATGATTTTTTCAGGTGAAAAATATATCCAATTAACTGGTCCTTCCCCCAAACAGAACTTCTTTCCCTGCCTACAGAAACTGAAAATAATGAACCTCACTAGAATAATATATTCAAGTAGTAAATGCTAGCTTCACTCCCTACCCATTTCTTTTTACAGGAAAAAGTTACCTTCTTTCTTTCCATTCCTACAGAAGTATCAGCTCATTCAGTGCATTTCAGTAGGCAAAATGGCTCAATTTCTTTTGCCACTCTAGTCATCATTATTATTATGAGGGTGGCAGAGCAATAAGGGAGGCTAGGTGCTTAAACTAATAGCTTTCTACTGTACTTATTAGGTACAGAGTTATACAGCATCTTTCCAGGCATTAATTTATTGATTTTTAAATGCAGATTCTATCTTCCAGTGTTCAGTCACAGAAGCCCGGGTTTCTGCACTGGAGCTCTGCTGAGGCAGAGTTCTGAAAAACTTGTATTTATCCAGACCACATGGAGATACCTCAGCTTCAAGTGACTGAAAAATAAATAAATTAAAAAGGGGAGGGAGGACACAGGTGACCTTGAGTGCTGACAGGGTGGGGGGGATGTTAAATTGCATCTGAGTCCTGGCACTGCCATCCACACCTGGTGCTCTCAAATGCAAGGACACAGCCAGGGCCAGCCCCAGGGAAGAGAGTGGCTGAGTTCCTGCCAGCAGAAGGCCTGTAAATAGTCTGTGAAGGTTAAATGGTTCCCTTAAAAGCTCCACTCCTGTTTTTGATACACAGCTAGGCTGGAGGGCCCCATCTAATTCCCAGCCATTGGTGTTACAATACTTGTGAGCCTCTGCTGCTGTCACAGCAACTTTCATTTCCCTGCCTCACACTCCTTTCTCTCTTCAAGGATAGGTGTAATGTCTAAGCAGCTTGCTGCCTTTACTGGGTTGTATATTTATGATGCCCTTCTGAAGCAAGGAAATGATCTTTTTCCAGACAGGTGAGAGCTGCCTGAGCTGCCCCTTCACAGCCCCTCAGCTCAGCCAGTCTGACTTCAGAGCAGGAGAGTTTCTGCACAGCTTTGGACTGGTGTTTTTGCACCTGAAGCAAATGTGTTTCCCAGCTTTGCTGCAGAGACCAGGCTACATGTGGGTAAGACAAGGCAGCCAAAACCCAGCAAGCAGGTAAAGCCCAAACCAATTCTGTAGCCCCTGAATTCACATTAGGACTTTTATACTTTTTTCATCTTAGATCTTAAAAAGATAGGTAAAAGAAAAATCTTAATATCTGTTATTATACTGTGCATTGTCTATTTTGCCACCTTAGTTTTAGTTTTCATGAGTTGCTGGGCTTCATGAAGAATACTGAGGAAGTTTATAAATATGTAAGTAAATATTTACTTCCCTTGAGAAACACTTTTTGTCACTAACTGTTGCAAAGGGAGTTTATTATTGATGACATCAACTGTCCTGAATGTTCTAATTTAATAGGAGCACACAAAAAAAGCCCTATTTTTTATCTGTCATGTAAAGCAAATTCTGAGTCTTTTAAAATTTCATAGATTTCTTTTTATGAGGAAGAAACCAGCCAAAAGTAAATGCTGATTAAAAAAATATAATCTTGAAGTAATTTTATTTCATCTTTGATTCTATAGGAAGATTTTTTTGTTTGTTTGTTGGTACTAAAACTTCACTGTGAAGTGGATCAATGATAGAAGAATTAGCAGATGATACTGCAACTTATAAAATTCTAGAAGAAAATAATTTGGAAAAAGATGTGGCTTTTAAAATTCAAGATCTCTTTCTAACTAAATACCTATGTGAGAAAACATTAAACAGAGTTGTCTTTAGACAGTAAAAACTAAATGAGAGCTGTGGTGTAGGCACATTGTAATGAGAACAGGCTACTCAGCCTGATAGTCCAGGGCATTTTTTCTACAGGGCACATTGGAAGGGTGTGTAGAGAGATCTGGGACAGCTGGTCACTGTCAGCAATACAGCAAGGTTGCACTGTGTTACCTACTGAGACTAAGCTACCCTATTTTTCAGCAGTATTCAACCACCCCATGCAAAGCACTGTGCTGTTCCAGGTCACACGTGCCCATTCCCTGTGTGGTTGCCACCTCAAAATGCTGACTCGTCCAGATTCATGATTGCTGCTAAAAGTTTTTACTAATTGCTAAAGCTGAAATATATTTATATGCACCATGTTTTTATCTCTATCCCACTTGAAGAGATATTTGACCCTGTTTTACCAACTGTACACACTTTGTGACCTCCTCTCTGGACAGATCAAGTGGCACATAGATGCAATGTTGGTGACAGAAGCTTGTTTGTGCAGTGAGGAGAGCATACCTGCAGAGAATCCCAAAAGATAATGGAAGTATTCTATGAAGCAGGGGAGAACTGCATGTCACCAGATGGGTCCTAGAACACCTGCTCGTTTAGCAGGTTAGAATTTGTGAATTAGAAGTCCTTCAAAAATATTGTATAGTTTAAATATTTTTAAGGGAGTCTACCTCCAGAATTCCACAGGTCTATAAGGAACTGTCTAGCACATTTTGTCCTCCCTTAGCAAAAGCTTGGGGAAACTCCTCTCAGCAGCCTGAGCCATGCAATGTAGAAAAGTTAAGTAGACACTCTGAAAGCAGAGCAGTAGTTTAGCTTAAAATATATATATTACTGCCTGGGATTACATATTTTTCTGTTTATTTCATGTTTCCATTTGCCAACATATCTATAGTGTACTCTTGGTGGCCCTGGCACATTGCAAGGGAGCAGTTCTCTCACTAATCTACAGAAATGCTTCAGTTCTTTGACAATAAGAATTATGGAGCCTTTTGCTCAAGTAAATCAGGCACTTCAGGATTCATGTAGATTTAATGCTTCTAAGAGAAGTTGTACTACATAAGGTTACTTGCCCAGGATTTTGAGAGCCTTTTAAAAACCTCTTTTGGATATTAGCATGCTAAATACTCTTCCTTTCTGTTTTTCCCTGAAACTTCCAGTTTTCCACTTGACTCCCAAAGTTCAGTATAAGGCACAAGGCTTTAACTTTGTTACCTTTTCTCCTGAAAAGGCCATAGGCTGGGCCACAGGCTGGGGACTCTTTTCCTGCTTGATCTCTTGTTCAGCATGGCTGCAGAGGAAGGATGCTTTAGCAAAGTGCTCCTTTGCCTGTAGTAGGGAATCTATCAACAAATGTGGATCTCAGCCTTGCCAGATATCCCAGCTTCCATGATCAGTATAGTCTACAGACAGAGCACTCCTGACAGGGAAGGCAAGGGATTTTGGCTTCTGAGACTATGAGGTGTGAACATCTGCTGTGGAGTCCACATGTGCCCTGATCTCAGCCCACATTACCTTTTATTCTAGAACTCTTTAGTCCTGTAAATAAGAAAGCTCAGTCTGATTTTTCCCCAAATCTGCTTTGTGCCTTTTTTAGGATTACATTTTTTAAAAGTCCCTCCACCCTCATCTCTTGTAATCAATAGAATGGGATCAATATCTAAGGGTCATGACCTTTTCTTTTTCCTGCGGCTAAGCTTTTTCCAGCCTTGCATTTTAAATAAAACCTGTATTCCCAGTCATCTGTAAAAAGATAGGAGTAAAAAAAGACAGCTGATTAGTGTCTCTCTTTTAGGTCTTAGGGTAATGGCTGCTTTTACCTTTCTAGTTTAATTCAGCACATTTACAAAGCATTAAATCTGTCAGTGTGGCATTAACTTCTATCATGTGCATATTAATAGGAATAGTAATCAAAACATCGAGAGAGTTTGGGTGTTAAAAATGGTAATATTTTCTTTAAGTGCTAGTACACATTTGGCTTGGAAGGTGCTCAATATTGCAAGGGATTTTTAAAGTAAGATTTATCTCGTATCTATATAGAAATGTTTTGTGGTAAATCTGCTCATTTGTACCCGAAAGGGCATGACTTTGTCATCGTGCTGATGTTTTCATGGAACATATTTGTAAAACACAATTCCTAACTTTTCTTGTTTACATTAAGAAGAATGCTGATTAAGTGGAATCAGCATGTAAGAAAATATTTAGCAGCTGTTCTCTTATTGAAAAATCATAAATACATGGAAAATAATCACACATACATTTTATGCCAATTAGCAAATACTTCTTTTAATTAAAGCATATTGAACATTACAGCATAGTCTTAATATTACTAAAATCCATATAAAATATAGGGATAGTGAAAGGAGAGAGAAAACATCTCCATCAATGTATTAAGAAGGCTGCATTAGCAAGCCAGCTGAATGGGTTCAAGGGATTCCTGTTTTATGTGATTTTTTAATTTTACCTCCATATATTTTGCATCATTCCAGTGCTCTCATTTAAAAAAAAAAAAAAAAAGGAAAAAAAAAAAAAAGCTGTTTTCACTTTAAACAGCACAAAGGATAGGAAAAACTACTGCCTTACTACAAATTATTTGCAGCCTCAGTGTTGCCAACATATAACAGCTGTAAATCAAGGATCTATTTTGAAATATCCTAAATCAGTTTTTACAAATCAACACTCTTAGTAACAGCTTTCAAAGAATAAAAGAATACAGCCATGGGAATTCATATTTATGGCTGAGAGTAAGTATGAATTAAATGTATCTATTTCACTTATATTTCAAAGTACTATTATTCAATGGTCCAAAATATTATCAATTTATCCTTATTCACTTTTTATTAGGAAAGAGGTGCAAAATCATGCAGGTTTTAATGATGTAGATAACAATAATCAGGAAAAGAAATACTCCCCAGTGTGGATGAAAGGAATGCATGCTACCTTCTCAGAGGCTCAGCACTGTATCTTTAGGAAAAGCAGTATACATGCCAGAACATTGTTCTGGAGCACAGTAAAGGAGTTCACTGTCTTTGTCAACTGCAAACTAAAAGCCTATGCTCTACCCTCCTCTCGTATCTAATCATTTTTGCCTTGCACACACCACCTACACACCTAACACTTCACTGACAATGGTTTGCTTTTCCCCAATACCCTGCAAACACAATGGAAAGTTAATTGAATGTTTTATGCTTTAGCAATATCAAAGAAATGAAAAGAATGCAGGTTTCAACTGTATTTCAATAATAAGTGCATTAATTTTTACCTTTTAACTGACACTTGTACTAATTTCCTTAAATGCTCTTTTTTACTCTTTTTTGATCTGTCTGGCTTTGTCGGGTCTGATGATGAGGGCTTACTTCAAATGCAAAAAGATTAGCTCTCTTTCCTTTAATAGCACAATTACAGCTTGTGTGATGTCTAAATCATGAAAGATATCAGGGACAGACTTCTAAAGTCGCATCAGTTTATTAAAAAAATGGTAGTAATCATTTTAATATCAAAATTACCTTCCTTTCCTAGTGGCATTTAGGAATTGTTGGGCATGCATACACATAAAGACAAAGATTAGTAGCCATTTACTTCTAATTTGATTTAGATAATTGTTATAAATAACACAATGAAATTAAAAGGCTCTGTGTTACATTTTCACCTCTACCAAGATGTTGTTCAGGCCCTAAAAGAATATTGCTACATCAAAGCAAGAACCAAGAGATCTGGTTCGACATTTTAAGATATGCCAGAATCTACATCTCATTTTTGGATTTAGTTCAACACGGGACTTAGCACTGAACACGAAAGAATAAATGTGTCTTCCATAAAGATATGTAATACATTTAATCCCATCAATGCTTAGTCTACTTTTTAAATCCTGGATTTAATATACTTTACCACGAGAGGGCAAGATTAAGATACCCTTTCTCATACTGGATCACATCTACCTCCTCAAGATTACCATTAGTTATATTACGACAGCAAGAAAAGTCCCTATTCAAGATGTGGGTCTGCAAATGATGAAGTAGAATACAAATCTAAAGGGAGAAGGAAGATTTAACTTACACTGCAAACTGGCTTTGAATCACACACATTCGTGGAATGGCCATGGCTGGTTATGATAGAAGGATAGCAAAACTTGGACAAGGTAGCAGCTATCTTCTTCAAGAATATTCCCTAAAATACTATATTTCTGCATTAAAACTTATAATACTAATGCTCTAAAACATCCACTTAACACATTGGGTGAGGCAAGTGAAAGAGGAAGCTGTTGCAGTGGTCTTTTTCAAACATATTAGCAGGTTGAGGCTGTTAAACAGTAGTTGCAAAGGCGAATTTGATAGTTAAATACAGGAGTGAAAATACAAATTGCTTTGGAAAGAGCAAGTACTAGCTTTGATAAATTTTAAGTTCATAACAGAAAAAGTAGAACAGTTTGACCCATTGTCAGTCTATTTTAAGATGAACATTTGTTAAATTCTAATGAAAAAATGTAGCACTTAAACTTTGGCAGAAGGACAATTAGTTTTTTTTCCCTGAATTGAATAAAACACGGCACTGATTTTTACTTTAACTACAAGCAATAAATATGAGCTGCAACAGACTCTAACAGCTACTGGCCATATCTACATGGATACAAGCAAAGTTCACTTCAATTTCAAGCACACAAAATTTATGTCTACACCATATAGCTTATCATGCATTAAGCCTGTACATGCAAGAGCCAATTTTCTAGTGTTAAGAACAACTTGCACCTCTTTGACGTGCAGGGCTATAATCAGCCCAGCCAACCAATGCTGTCTCCACTGAGAAGCAAGAAAAAGGCTGAGCAGCTATTATACACCTTCAGCTAACTCCTGAACACTTTGGGCAGTTGAGCCTGAGAATTTTTAGCTTAATTTGCATTAAAACATATACCTTCTGCCACTTATGTGCCACATGCATTGGGATTACTTTTTTGTTTTGCATTTTCAGAGATTGCTAGGGAAGCATGGAGGCTGGGGAGACTGTCTATTTCCAGAAGACACTTGAGAAAGTTTATAGGGAAACAAGCTCCCAATTTCCCTACTCACAGTCAGTAGATTTACACTTTACTGTAATTAGAATGAACAGTAAGCTGTCATCCATTAGTAGATGCTATATGGGTCTGTCCATGGACAGAAGATTTTGGAAGTGGATAATCTTTGCATTCTTAGGCTCTGCTTTGACTATGTCAATTAGAGAAAAAGTTACAAAGACAGGCAGATCAAAAAGAAACACCAGAGTTCTGGAAAACCTCTGGAAGAAAAGCTGATAGTGTTAAACATAAGATGAGCAAAGTGGGGAAGGAGCTGTGTGCACAAGTTTCACTCCTGTGACTGATTTTTGCACAAACCCAAAATTATTAGAGGAAGCACCAGCTCAGGGCATTTAGCACTGACACAGCACACTGTGGCACACATCAAATGAATTCTTGTCTTGAATGCTGGCTAACTATCTTAAAAACAGGGCATAAGCTCCCAGATTCTCGTTTTGAGCTGGCTGAACACAAAAAACAATATGGCACTTTGTCAGGCTTGAAAGTGAACATGTTGTCCAGGTGGAGCTAGCTGGACTGTTGATGGCCAAAATTTTTTTTTTTTTTTGTCCCCAATAAAGTTCTCAAAATCATGTACTGATAACCATCATATATATTCCCATTCCAGCACATCAGAGCCAGTTTAGGCAATGCATGGTTACAAGTATATTAATATAAATGGTCTCTTTTTAATAACTGAGATGTGTATGCTCAAGAATAACAAGATTAATATTTTATGCTGCTGTTTATTTGAATTTCATTTTATCTTTTAAATACATTAAATTCTTACTTACCACTGTAAAATGATGACTGGAGGAAAAAGTTTTTCCTTTATAGGTTTAGTAAAAAATTAAAATTTACAAAATATTTTCCTATCCTTTTAAGAATTAATTACTATAGATGAAAGAAAAATATTTTACCCAACAACAAGAACAAATTTTTAATTGTTTTAATTAATAGACTTATTAGAAAATGAAGACAAATTTTTTTTCTGAATTTCCAGAAGACAAATTTTAAGAGAGAGGCCAGGGCATAAATGAGTTCCATAATGAAAATTTTGACAGGAGTGTAATCAGTTCTTACTAGAATCTATTGCACTGTTTTATGGTAATTGTGATAAAATATATGGGCAGAAGTCTCTTTTACCCTTAGTTTGTCCATGCTTCTTCACATATACTTCTGCCATTAGGATCCAGCCTGCCTTTCCCTCTCTTGCCAAGCTTATTGAATTTCTATCTGTCTACATCATCTACAATTTCCTGCTGAATTAATCTCTTGTACCCTACTTCTTGAACCTATTAAATCAGATTTGCAGTCTGTACTCCACTGAAACTTAACTGAAACTTCTCTTAAAGGTAGTTCTTTTATTTTTCTAGTCAAATTCCAGGGTCTGAATCTTCTTACATTTCCCTGTGACACCTCAACATAACCTGCCATCCTTTCTCTATGAAATCTTGTCATCATAAGTTTGGGGTTTTTTCATTTTTAATTGACTTTCTGATCTTCTGTCTCTCTAAACAATGCCTTCAGTCTCAGAATACAATCCTCATCTCTACTCACTACCTCCCACATCTATCTAATGCAGAAGGTAACATAGGGCCTTAAAAATGTAAAAGTGTTAACTATTTCAATGACAAAGTGAAAAAAGGTAAACACAAGGCAAATTTATCCTCTTTCTAAGCTCCAGAGACAGTAATAATGCAACTTTAATTGTGTCTTGTTGAAATTGTCCATTTGGATGGCTAACCCTTTTCTGACATGGTTGGTTTTTATATTAATAACTGTTCTAAATGATGTCTTTTCCTATTATACTGACATTCTGTCAGCAGTTTGTACCTGATAAAAAAAGTGAGGTGCTGGAAGAAAGCAGTCTTGGCAAAATGGAGAACGTGATATTTGGCATTTTCCATTGTTACTGTCTCATAAACATCTTCAATTCTTTGAAATTTTTTAATTCTTAGAATTCAATTCTAAAGTCCTGTTTTCTTTCAGGCTATATTTGTTAAAGCGACAGAAGAGTAATCTACTCTAAAATGGCATTACTTTTCCAGATAGAGGCTTCAAAATATTTGGTGTAGATGATTTGGCATTCTAGATATTTCTGGTGGCCGTGTGGTGGGTTGACCTTGGCTGGATGTTAGTTGCCCACCAAGCTGCTCTATCACTCCTCTTTTTGGCAGGGGAGGCAGGGAAAAATAAGAATGAAAATAATACTTACTGGTCAAGATAAACACAGTTTAACCAAAAAAGGGAAAAGGTTGAGAATGCAGAAACAAAGAAAACAAAAAAAAAAGTTTTTCTCTAATTCAAGAAAACAAGGTTAGTCCAGCAACTTCCTGGGAAGCAGGGCTCCAATAAGTGTAGTGCTTGCTCCAGAACACAAATTTCATCAATAACAAATACTCCTTCTTCTCCTCCTTTTTAGCCTTTATTGCTGAGCAGACACCATATTGTATGATGTCACATACACCTTTGATCAGTTTGGTTCAGCTGTCCAAGTTGTCACCCCCCAAGATCTTTCCCACTCCCAGACTATTGGCAGAGAGGGCTCGGGGGTTGGGGGTGGAATTTTGGAGGCACAGCCTTGATTCTGCTGGAGCACTCCTCAGCTGCTCTGGCTACTGCCAGAACACAGCTGTGTTCCCACTTTTTGAGCTACCAGTGCAAAGCACAGCACTGAGAGCACTGCAAGAATAACTGCATCTCAGCCAGACCAACACGCAGGGCTAAAGGTCTGCTCTTCCTTTGGATGGCTTTCATTGTCCTTCTGTGTGGAGTAAAGGGTCATAAATACATTTATATGTATGACTTACCTTTTTTTAAGGTTTCTAGGGTGATTTTGTCAAAACTGCTGCTACAACAGATAAAAATAGATGAGACCCAATCACACAGAAATGACACTGACTTTACTCAGATTAAATGCAAGAAGGGGAGGTCAATTTTTTTTTTTAATTGGAAGTGGCTAATTCACTGATTACTAAAAACTGTTCATGAATAATTTATATCTCAAATATGAAACTATGTATGGGATGAGTTGTTGGGGAGACTACAAAACCACAAACCTGCAACTCTTCCTTCCTATAAAGCCTATCCTAAGACTTGACCTGTGTTACTTGCTCTATTTCTTTGTTTTAATGATTGATTCTAAAGTAAAGAAATATCTGAGTCATTTATATAACTTTATTGGATAAAAGTATTCTGCAGTTTTAAGAAGAAATGGTGATTTACAAAACTAACTAATTGAAAAGAATTCAAATCTCATGGGCCAAATTTATCATCACTGCCTTTTATCATTATTTCACTTACACATTGTAATGTGTGGGAGGTTTCATCCCAGTTTGAAACAAGCCATGACAATAGGAAAAGAGAAAGAAGACAAAGATTCAGGAGCTGAATTTCACAATTAGATTCTTCATCGTAAACAACAAATATAAGCATAATGCTCAATTCAATTTCTTTTATCTTTTTTTTCCTAGCACATCACATTGTCATCCCTTACTACACATCTGGAAGCCACAATACGTAAGTATTAGCAGTTCCATTTTACAGCCCAGAAATTAATGCACATTGAAGACTAGGATTTTATAAACAAAAGCCTCCATTTTGGGGCACCTGGGACCTGGCAGATGAAGGTTTGAATACTAGAAATTATGATAAATGGAACTGCAGATCATCAGCTTCTGAAGACCTGGCAAACGAGGATTTACCCAGTGAGACCAGTGAGCTTTTTTAAAATGCCCTCCTAAACAACTCAGTGGACCTCGGAGCTGCATCTTACTGATCTATAAACCTTGTTCCCATTCCCCATATAGGTCTTTTGGGACGGCTGGATATTGAGGCTGAAGGTTGCCCAGATGCTAAAGATGGTCCCTGCTTTTCTCCTCTGCACAGGACAGGTATGGAGGGTTCTGCTGTGGCAAACAAGCCCAGGATGGCCAGGAACCCCACCTGACAGTGTGGATGCATTCCAGCCTGGACATTGGCAGACGCTATCCCTGGCAGCCCAGCAGTGCAGGACCAGGCTGTGAGGTGCAGCTCCTGCAGAGCTGCTCCTGCTCCAGCTGCACGGGGAGCAGGGCAGGGCTGCTCAAAGGGAAGAGTGCCACCTGCTGAACCTGCAGCAGGGCTCGGCTCCCTGCGGCTCCAGGGGATGCTGCTCCACGGACAGAGCCCGGACACGGCTGGAACAAAGTGCCGGCCACAAGTTTGAGCTAGGAAACAAACACACACCATCCCACTGATATGAAGTAAAAAGATAGGGCTGGATCACTGAGCAGACGTTACTGTTAGCAGGCACTGTCATGCATATGGCAGTGCACAAGAAAATAATGTCTTTTAAATGTCTATTAATGTCTATTTTTAGATATACATTTATATATATAATATATAAATGTCTATTTAAATTTATATTTAAATGTCTTTTTAAATGTCTATTAAATACACTGAATTTTGATAGTTACTCATATAGTGAGCGAGCTTTCCTCTCAACCATTTACCAGTAGGGTTGCTGAAGCCCATCAGAGGAGAGGACACAGTGGTTAATCATGTGAAAGTAACATGCAGAGCTTAAGGAACTCCTGCTTAAAAATACTTTTCTTTCCAGTACTTCTATGGATGCTTTTGTTTTAATCTTGGGACCCATCTGTCTATCTACACAATTTCATATCTATTATGTAGCTGCTTAGCTTGCACTGCTGAAATGCTTCCTCAGTTCAGTCAGTATGTTCTGTTTTGTTTACGACCACAATCAAAATCACCTGAAACTGACATTTTTCATGTAGAATCCATTATGTGGCAGAGTGCCATGTTTACATCAATACCTGAAAATATGTACAAGACTTCTTTGGAAACCCAGCTAGCTTACTTTTCAGCCCTGCTCAACTTCTGAAATTATATGGAATTTAGATCTTTATATTTCAATATTTCAACTTAAAACATTTTCAAAAGACACTGTTAAAAAAAGAAAAAACAAAACACCAAATCAGAATTGAAACGGTTAAACCTTTTATTATTCACATTGCATTCATAGTAAATTGTGTAATAGTTTTCATGTCTTAATTACTTAAATTTTATATTGAGCTATAGTGATATTATCTCTCTTTTTGTCTCCACACAATTGTATTTTATAATAGCTTTTATTAGGGCCTACATGAATAGAATTTAAAATGAACACATCATTTCTGTTACTTCTGCGGTTGAGAAAAGAGAGCGCTTTTCTGGTATTTGGTGTGAAAAGTGCTTTCCTTTGTGTTTTATGACATATAGCAAATTGTATTAGTTAGGGACACAGAAAAGTAACTAAGAGAAGTACAGAGCACTTCTGTCACACCTAGTGACTCCACCTCAGCCTGAAAGTGGGTACAATGCCCAGCAGGAAATGGAATATTCCCCCTAGAATAGCTTGATCTTGTTCTCATTGAAATAAAAAGCAAAACTTCCACTGGCTTCCACAAGAGAAATATTGGAGTAGCAGATACATAAGCTAATGGTGTGTTTACACAGCCTGCCTACAAGCCTTTGAAAGCAAGGTCAGCTCCCCCAGCTCACAAGCTCTACCTGCTCTGCCAGCAGTGATACCTTGATACCATCACGAGACCCTCCACAGTCTGGGATTGCTCCTTGCATTTGGGGTGCCTCCTTGAAACTTGGCTGCTAAGCCATTTCCTTCACCTTTATGAAATCCTTCCTCAAATCTCCCTTCTGTCAGCACACCTACACTCAATCTGTGTGTAGGATGTGCAAATAAATTTAAATAAATATTTGTTTTCAATTGTTAACAGAAATAGCAAGGTATGCACATCCAGGGCTTAGACACACAAACAAGACCCCACAAGGTAACGAGTTTCTGTTAAGCTGCAAGAATTTCCTGGATGCATACTGTTCCCCCCACAGTATTTCAAGGTGAGTCAAGTCAGCCTCACACACCTGCACAGTGGGCTGAGCCCACTCCAATTACCATGCATTAGTTGGAGGCTGAGGACACACATGGGCACTACCACACATCAGCTGGTACTTGGTAACCTTTAGTACAACTTGTTCATCCAAACTTGTTATTGTCACCCTGCCATTTCTCACAGGTAGCTCTGGAATTGTAATATAATAATTTAAAATGTGTGTATAAACACATGCTATGAAGTCAATGAAGTGGGAACCTATTTGTTCTATTTTAAAAACCCTTCAGACAGACATGTTCTTATTCTTTCATTATAAGTTAAAAAATTATATTTTAAAAGCCTATTTACAAAAGTTTTAGTGGCAACTAAACATCATGAGATGCATTGTTTACACTTCTTTGGCCGGTAGATGTCAACAACAAAAGAGAGTGGACTAAAAGCACCATTCCAAAACATTGATGGGAAAATTAAACGTCTGAATTTCACTCATCTCTCTCCCAGTGTGTGCTTGTGAGCTCCAAACTTCCTATTCAATCGGTGGGCCAGATTCTGCCTTCATTTATCATATCAGTAAATTTCCACTCGATGCCAAAAGCTGTGAAATGTCGCCTTGTTATACACCACAGCTCTTTGTATGGCTGGCAGCGTTTGCTCAGGACTTCCATTCAGTCTTTCTCTTGCTAGATGAGGTGCCTTCAATGCTGATCTCCAAGAACAGTTGCTCATTCTGAGCACATTTTTTCTGAAAATGGGTGCCTTTTTTTCTCCCCCTATTTTTTTTTTTTTTTTTTATTAACACGTCCACACTGTTACTAAAATAAAGAGTTTCTCAAGGAGCCAATTTTACCACTTTTGTTTGGGTGTTATATGGATGTTCAGAATAGAAATCAAGAGTACAAAAATAGATTTTCTTGATTTATGAGACATTCCTGTTTTCAATTCACCATCAGTATGTGCAGACACGATGCAGTCAAGAAATGAAGCATCTGGTTCTCCCACGTTTCATTTATGAACTTTAGCACCAGATGTAAATCATTCATAAAATCCCAAAGTGTTGGAAGAGTCTCTTCCTTCATTTTAACAAACATATATTCCAAGTACTGTACCTAACACTTCACATCATTTGTTACAAGTGATGGGATCTGAATTTTAATGACTTCCAGAAATAAATTTCAAGAAATATGGAAAGAGGAAGAAAAACAGGTAAGTGTGGCATTCCTTATTTCTGACCATGAATTCACTTTGAAACCAAAAGATGTCACTTTAAGTTATTATAAACAAACTCTACATGTTATTACCTGCACACAGAATGTTTTGAAGAGAACAAATCTATTAACTTATATCTATTCTTTTCCCAAATCTTTTCCATTAGTGTCACGTTCATGTCAGCAGCTGCTGATTCAACTTCAAATTTGAATTGCTTTCCTACTCTCATCCGCCAATCGCCCTTCCTCTCCTCCTTCAATCCTCCTTTCAGTCCCATTTGTTCAGAGAGCCCCTCTTGCCTTTCTCTCAACATATGTAATCCCTTCCTCCTCCCTTCCCACTCTTTTGTTTCACTATGTGCATTGAATTTCATAGGATAACTCACACTTTGGGAATTAAGCACCTGCCAAAATAATTATGGGATCAAGGCCTATTCTTTATGTCAAGGAAACCTGTCTTCTTTCTGTACAAGAATCCTTTCAACAGTATGCATTAGACAACGCTTTCAACAACAAATCAGTCTTTTCTGGTCCTTTTTAATACTGCATTTCTTACATATTAATTTAGTTGCAGAGTTATCAGGTGTGGGTTTCATGCTCTGAGGTTGCCTTACAGCGTGGTAAGCTGAGGAAGTGCTGAGGAGGTGCACAGCAGATAGAACAAGAAGACTTCTTTACAAAGGACCTCTTGATGGAGAAAACTCTAGATGAGGGAACAGAGAAGGCAAAAGGATTCACAGGATCACAGATCTTCCCCTTCCACCTTGCTGCTTTTCTACTGTTCAGGGCAGCTCTCTTTGCTGCCCTCTCTCTCACTGTACAGTTGCTTAACTGCTAAAGTTCTATATGAATGGGTGCAATTAGCCTCAGTGCACAGTCACCAGCAGTAGAAAAATAGGGTAATATCCAGACAGCTTCAGTTGCAAAAAATGCCTGTATAAACTTTTTAAAAAGGAATTTTTCCTTTTACTTCAGCCATATCTGGTTTTTTGGTTGTTTTTTTGGTTTGTTTTTTTGTTTTGTTTTTTTTGTTTTGTTTTTTTTTTTTTTTTTATTTATATCTAGAGAACAAGTCACTACTGTAGCTGAGCACCTAGTTAACACCACATTTAGCACCAAGAATGGACTTGAGGCAAGGAAGCCAGTGGCCAGGCTCTAGGTAGACTACATGAACTGTTGGGTTGTGGAGCAGCCTCCAGATATCCCCCAGCCTGATGTGCAACACATTCTGCAAGGACATGCTGGGAACGTAACAAGTTGCTTTAGTCAGGCTGGGAACACAGCAGGGGCAAATCCAGGGGCTGTAAATCTCATGCAGAGATCACAGCTGCCACCATAGCCCACAGTTTATACACTAGCAGTTGATCAGTTGCTTGGGTGCCTAAAGCCCTTGGGCAGAGAAGGATTCTTTCCAGTCCCTTGCAGCCTTGTTCTCCAGCACAAACACCAATTGTTCATCCCCTGCCCAGGGACAGTTAGCTCCCCTTAAAACTTGATGCAAAAAAAAAAAAAAAAAAAAAAAAATTCTTCCCTTGCAGGCAAAACTCAGCAACTCTTGAAGCAGAGCAGATGTTCAAGAGTGTGGGGAGAAAAAGTTGGACTTCAAAATTTAAGGCACTAAATGAATGATACTGTATCAAATCAAAACTTCGGGGGAGATTTAGGTAGACACACTACGAATGCTGAAGCTGAAATCCAGCCTGAACACGGGGAGTTAACATCTCCATTCCTGAGAAATGTGATACAGGAACTTGACTGCTAAGCATCTCAGCCTCCTACGTCAGCCCCTTGGCAGGAGCATAGCTGAGACCCGCTGGGACATTGGTTATGGGAGGCAGAGTGCCCACAAACCTCCAGCACCTCCCCTCTGTGGCCAGGGCATCCCCTGGCAGGTGTTAAAGGTGAGCTGTCCCAAGGAATCTCTCCCTTACAGCCTCTGGTCCCATTGCCAACAAAAACCAGCTCCTGACTGGCAGGGTGGGGGGCTACATGTGGCTGCACATGCTAATGAATTGCTATCAGACCTGATCAAGCCAAGAGGAAACATTATTTCTTAAAAACCTTTTTTTTTTTTTTTTTTTTTTGGTAGTAACAGTTTTAAAATAATTTTTAAACCATTTAAGATTATCTACTATAACAGAAATGTTGGTACAAACTTCCAATATTCCTTCAATCAAATTTTTTAAGAATGATAAAATTTTAAATTATAGCAGAAAAACACCAAGACCAGTTTGGAGTTTTTTCTTGGAAAAATAAAAAGAGAATAATTTTCTATGGAAAATTTTCTGTTTCCTATTTTGCTTCCTTACAACCCAAAATTCATCTAATTCATTACTGTATGTCAACTGATGAGCTTTCAGCCAGGATTGCCATGTATAAATATAAAAAGATGATGGGTTGCATTCCAACAGGTTTCCCTGTTAAAGATGTTAATTCCAAAACTCATAACTGTGTACTCCTTGTAAAAATTCCAAAGTTTCAACTATATATATATTTATAAGGATACTGTCTTTGCCAGGCTCCTTTTAACTTGGATATTTTTTGGTAATACTCATCCATGTTCTGTAAACCCTATTCACATGGAAGGGGGGTCTTTTTCTGTATTTATTGGTGACTTCAATAGATCAGTTATGATGCAAGATTCTTAATTTCAATGAGAGTGCCTGACTATGGCTTCTGTATTCTGAAGGTCATGAGTGGCAAACACTAAAAATACATCATCATTAAATTTTTCTTTTTCATTTTTTTAACCTAAACTTTATTTTAGGCATAACTATTTTACCTTTGTCATATTTTCTCTTTTTCATTGTATCTATAGCAGCAATCCAGCCAAAGGGAAAAAAAAACATTAGGAACAACATCAATTCAGACAAGTCATGCCTGCTATATGGTAAATACCACCAATTTTATTTTATTCCCCACCATCATACCATGTCAGAGGTTGCAGTATGGGCCTTTCAGAACTCTACAAGCACTACTTACAGTCTCATCTTAGACCCACAGTGCTTGGGTGGTCTGTCTCAAAGCAACCAAGGCAGGAATACCACCTCCTTGATCCATAATGTGCTCATCCATTTCACTTGTCTGCTCAGACATCCCACGCCAGTGATTTATTTTCAGAGGTGAAACTAGAAAAACCTCCCCCCTCCCAAACACATGTACACATACTTATAAACTGGCTGAAATATTCAGTAACTTCCCAGTGGGGAATGGGGTTTCCCCCTCCCTCTCCTACGTGTTCTATACGATTTCCATTATTATTTGATAAATGTGTTATGACACACTATTTACCTCGGTCAGCAGCTCTGGGGAGCTTTGTGGAGCTTTGCTCCCCACCTCTGCCACCCACTAGATATTTCACAAATAAATCACATTCCCAGATTAAGACAATACAGTTTGGTACAGGAAAATGAGAAGAGAGGTAGGACGAAATTTGCTGTAGGAGGCTTTGGTGTTATTTCTCTCTTTCACTTCTGAGTCCTGTGGAGCTGGTCCTCAGCCTGTAACTGTGGTGTTGCCTCAGTCCACTCCTTTTTTCTTTCAGGGGGAGGAAGGCATTCTCTGTTCAATGTGCTAATTCTCCATGCTTGAGGTTCCCAGAGAAATATTCAGAGCTCAGTTTTCGATACAGGAAGGAGCAAGTCTGTCTCTTGTAATGCACATGTTCACAGGTATTGACACTATCTTTTCCAAGGGCAGGAAGTGAGCCAGGGTGTACTGTGGGAAAAGGAGTTTTGCAGTCCTCTTCTGCTGAAAAAAAAAATATATTTAAGTGAGTGATCACAGATAGTTTTGTGTGGACTTGCTCAGTAACATATTACAGGCAAAATTTGTGGTGTGGAGGATGTTACGTTCCAAAGCAGTTACCAAACAACATTACTGCAGGAGCTGCAGCAACATACTCTCAAAATAAGGCTTGTCAGGGAAAACTGAGTGTCACTGCAACTTCTTTTTATATGAATTTGATACCAAAATGCCAGGACTCCATGAGTAGGGTCTGCAGATACAGTGGCTGGTTTGGGAAGTATTTTGAAATCAATGATGCAGATGTGTGCACATATGTGTGTGTCTGAACGGAGCAGTATCAAACCTGATTGAGCCTGTTTGCTCAAAATCTACTGAAAAACAGATCTTTCTTAGAGTCTGGCCTTCCAAAATAAACACAACCAAAACTCAAATGAAATTTGGTCCTGGAGAAAAAGCAGCCAGCTGTAGAAACTGAAAGTGTTTCAGAGAACATCAGTGTTGCAAATGCTGCCTTGATAACATCACCAACACAGAGCACTGTATGTAGAAAAGGCAAAAGTCCAATCGCAGCACTTTTGATTCCACATTCAAAAATTATGAATTAAAAGTCTCCTTTTCTTTGCCTTAAATTAAAAATAAAAATAACAAGACTGACTGAGAATCACAGGATTTTTGTATTTTTTCTTCTGTGTTTTACAGTTGCAATAATTTTTAAAAATAAGTGAATTATGATAGAAGCATACTAGTACAAGGAAAAGGGTGCTAGAGCTTCTGATGACTTCGGGGTGCTTGACAGGGTTCCTCAGTTAAGTTAGTGGAAAAGCACCTTTGAATTATGCTCAAAGTGAAGTATATCATGGGCACCAGTGCTTGCAATCCTTCTTTGAGCTCACTAACAAAAGCAGCATGGCGAGGTCCTCCCTTCAGGACTATGGGGCTCAATGCTCATGACTTTTTCCTCTTCTTTTAAGATTTTAAGATTTTTTACCCAATATTTCCTCTTGCATTCATCAGAGGAGATGAGAACTATGCTTTCTCATCAATGCTTCCTGGCTAGGTTTCACCCCTCAATTAAGGTAAGTCAGTTTGCAAAGAAGTAGAACAGTCACAAACCTTCTGTCCTCCTAGTTCTAACATCAGACCTCTGCAAGGATGCAGAAGATTCTACTGGTTCCTATTCTGTACATCCTAGAATAGAAACCAGTTACAGAACAGTGCCTGCTAACTCAATTTGCAGATGCAACAAAGCTTTTCCCATCTTCTACATATGTTTAGAATGTAGCTCCTATTCCTTATGTCCTCTGTGATATTAGAGTGAAAGATAAATGTGCTCACATTTATAAGCAGTAACCTCAATAATATGAAATGTGGGTATTTACCTATAAACACAGAAGAGTAAAATGCCAGTAAAAGCATTCCCCCAAATTCCAATATTAAGGAAAAAATTTGGCAATTTTTTGTCACAGGTAATATTTAAAGATCTGAGCTATGTAATGAATGGAATGTTATATTCTGACAGATTACAATAATACATGGCATTAAGCAAAAAAGCACATGGTGTGCTGATGTAAGTGGACATGGCACACTCTACAGATGATAATTCCTGCCTGTGTCAGCAACAATATGAAAAGTAAATCACAGGAAAAATCCCACCAGATAATTTAGAGATAAGAATTAGTTACTGGGGAAAAAAAAATTGGAATATCAGTTTGATTTGGTAACTGGTTCAAATGCCAATATTGGGGTTTCAGCATAACAATTTATATTTCTATAATTATTGAGTCCAGATTGTCATGGGGGGGGGTGTGTGTGTTCCTGTGTTTTTGTTTCTCCTTAAGCCTGTTGAAGACATGAGCAAATTTACAATGATAAAAAGAAAATCAAATCCACCTCAACATGCTATTATAATGGAATTGCCAGATATTTGTTTTCTGTTCATGAGTCTGTTAAAATATAAAAATAATTAAACAGGTGAAGTATATACATGTGGCTTTCCTAACAAGAGGCAGGGTATTCATAAAAATCACCAGCCTAAAATATAACCCAGATATTATGGGCAGTTATCAAATTTCAAAGATGAATCAATAGGAGAAAAAAAAAGAAGCTATTTTATGCTCTGGTAGTTTTTGTAGTTATTCTTGCCACTTACATATTTTAAAAATGAAAAAGTTTGTCAAAACAGTCAGATTATTTCATCAGAAGACAAATGAAACCCTGATGTCATACAAATGTTTATCCTATAGCCTTCATTTTCACTGTCAGAACAGTGCCCAGCAAGGAAAAGATAATTCTTGCTATAGTTAGACCAGGAAAAGGCTGTTTGACTAGCCCACTAATTCTGGCTTGCTGAGGGATAATTACCATAAACTATTTTTTCTAGCCACTTACTCATTTTCATTAAACTTACAAGAATTTAAATAGGGACTTCCACTCCTCAATCAAGTTTGTCAAATCTCGGCCTTGTTTTCAAATGACTTTGCTCACAGCAGACAAAAGTATTGTTGCACCTTCACTCCTAAGGGAGCAGAAGCAGAAGCTTAAGTGCCTCTAGGAAGGGGCATAACCTGAGTACTCAGAATAAGGTTATAAATTAAACTAAAGCAACTTGCTGAACCTAGACAGAACTGAAAGATTTTCACCAGGAAGAGTGAATACAGGTTTGCAGCAGCTTTATATCACAATTCCTTTTTCCCCCCATCTCTTTCTATCAGTGTGTATCATCACCACACCAGGTGTTACAACCCATAAAGTCTCCACTGCCATCTCATTCCTCCCTCTCTCAAGCCCATAAGGATGACCCAGGTGTGTAACACCCCCAGATCCTTCTGTGACTGCAGGGCAAGGGGCAGGCTGTGCTTTGCTGAGCTGAGCCCAGCAAAGGCTGCCAGGCCAGCCAGTGCAGGTGAGGCTGTGGCAGCACAGCACGGCACATGGAGCAAGTGATGGCTGCATCAGAATGACAGAACTTTTCTCAGGAGGGTGCAAAAGATATGTCCCAGCTTGGTACAAACATCAACTTTTAAGAAATATTTAATAACTTCGTATTTCTGAGACTTCTACTACCTCAACAGATCTTATGGAGAGTGGCCAACAGCTTACAGTTAGTGGGGGCAGGAGCTGATACAGGTAAACATTATGATAGCACGTCTCACTTTTTTAAAAAACAGACTAGAAAGATGAGGAAACTCATGTTCACCTGATTGTAAATGATTTCCTGCCACTAGGCTGTGTTTCTGTGACCCCAGTCATTTAATATGTTTGCTTTTCCCTATTTTGTCTAATAGCGGTTTGGCAGCCACCTTCCCTGTGAGAATGACTCAGTGTGCTGCTTTTCCTGTCTTATTCTATGAAACACATCATTTGATGTGACTAGCACAGCTCATTTTGATGAGTCACAGAGCCAGGAAATATGAAGAAAATGCAGTTTTCTGAAGGATGAAGTTAAAAAAATGTTAGAAAAAATATAGTTTAAAAAAAAATTATTTGCATTAATATTGTGCATATGGTATAGCTCATGTCTGCCTACCTACATGGTACAAAGTCCTTTTTCTGTGTTAACATTCATTACAACATGTCTGAACATTCTGGAAGATGGGTGGGGAGAATGCATGGAAGGACATTCTCTCTGTCCATAGTACACAGTTAACATCCATTTTCTGAATTCTTAGAGAATCCTCGTTAAACTGAGTTTCTGTATCCTCATACACAGTCTGTAACTCTTGCCTTTATTTCAGTTCGTGTTTTAAGAAACTTGAATTCTAATTTGATAGGTGCAATTTAAAAATAAAACAATGAACTTTTTTGTCTGTGTTTAAAAAAAAATAAATTAAAAAATAAAAAAATAAAAAAATAAAAAATAAAAAAATAAAAAAATAAAAAAAAAAAAAAATAAAAAAATAAAAAAATAAAAAAATAAAACCACCTACAAAAAACCTACCCCAGACTCTCAACCCACATTTTCCCTTTTCCATCCTAGAGCTATAACCACAAAAATATTCTTCCCCTATATGTGATTATAGATGTTTTTCTTACATAGAAAGGGAAAATTATATGGATTTTCACATTTCTTCTTAGGGGATTCTTCATAACTGGGAAAGAAAATGGCCAGAGAAAGGGAGTTCCTCCTTTCTCTGACCTCAAGCAGCTACCAATTCCTCCAACAAGAGGAGAATGGGAGAAGAACCAGGACAATAATACTGATCTTTAAAATGCTTTGCATTGTTTCACTGGATTGAAGAAAATTCCCTCTGCTACAGCCACTCCACCAAGGATGTGGAGAGGTTATAGATGCTTTCATTACTGTTGCATTCTTTAGAATACAGGAAAGTTTTCTCATCATCTGCCTTTACAACAGCAACAGCTTGAAGATGAGGAATGCAGTAAGAGCTCTTCCCCTGCCTCCCTCCAGTACCCCCAGAAGTCTGCATTGCCACACACATCATGAGATGTGTTGTACTTCTCCTCCTTCCTCCTCTCAGGAGCTAATGGTGAAATAGAGAATGTTTGTAGGTAACAACTCAAAAAAAAAATCACTGCTTGCTGCAAAAAGGAGCTCTGGCATCAAAGCAGGGGTAGTTTGACCTGGACACCAGCAAGAGCCAAACTGATCTGGCCAGAAATTCTTTGCAAAAAGCTGCAGATAAAAACAGCCAGACCACCAGTGAGGAAAGGAGGAATGTAGAGCATGGTCACCACAGCCTTTTTCTTTCTAAAAGCAGAGAAATAATCAAACTGAGCACCATCACCTCCTCTCCAATTATGACCAAGTGCATGCACTATAGAATGCTCTTCTGAATAAAAATAATGTACTTATTTGAAAATAAAGCATGATTTTTTTTTAAGGCAATGGCAGAGAACAAAGTGCACAAGGCCAAACTTTCTAATAAATGAGATTTATTGTGGGAAAAAAAAGTCCAATAATTACATTTTCAGGGGAAAGGTCATTATTACTTAGAAAGAGGTTAATAGAACAATATTAATGGCTTTTTACAGGGCAAAAGAGATAGATGCAGCATTAATATGAATGAAAACAAGAATGAGAATGCTCCCTGTAACCAAAGTTTAGACTGAAAATTCAGAAGGTCAAATTCGTCTTTCATATTCCCCAAAATAAAGAATTAGACAGTCTAAAATGTTATCAAGCCTTTTCATTCAATGAGTTTAACAGAAAGTAGAGAAAGAAAGTGATCCAAAGTTTTAGCCTAAAGCCAACAATTTGAAGCATGGCTTCAGCTCCGTGTTTCTGGGAGAATCTAAGGGAAGATTGTTGAAGATAAAAGTCAACACGAGTCCATCACTGAACTTTTACTAAAGCAATTGCAGCAATTCTGTCTATTTGGCCCATATTTTAGATTAGACTAATTTTCTAAAGTAATGAAAAATTGCCAGAGATAAAAAATCATTTCAATATACATTAATAATAATATTACATTACACATCCGTAATGCTGTCCATGCAAAAGTCTTTAAATAATTTATAAACACTTAATTAAGCCTCCCAACACCCTGAGAATTTGATGATTTTTTTCTCAACCATTCCTCAACAGGAGGATCTAAGGCATAGGCAATTTAAAGCAAAATATTTGCCTCAAGATATGTAATGACTAGAACTGGTCATTGCATCAATCATGTAGGAAGGGAGAAGACACATGCAACAAATATTGCCAAAATCAAACAATTTTTCTGTCAAAACAAAAATGTCCTGCAGACTTTACCAAGTCTGAGCACCCAGAAATCTCTTAAATACATACATGCTCAAATACATATTGTCTACAAATAAATAAAAAGGGAAACTAATAAATAAATGAAGTGTGTTTATTCAAAATACATGTTGCAAAAATATTGCACAACCTCATCGACAAAATTAGCTAAATGATAAAAAAAATTACACCCCAAGCATCTTGACTGTTAATCCCCATCCTTGACCACTAATACTGATTTTCCCTTTTAGGTGGTGTTAAGCGAGGAAGAAAAGAGATATCCAGAGTGATTATAAAGATGGTTATTATGATCTGCCATACACATGTGTAAACTATTAGCATGTTTTAACTACAGGGCTAAGCAGGATCTGTCTAACTAGTAATTCCATCCTGAATGTGCTCAGCAGTACCACACCAGGGCTCACAATTATGTAAGTTTGCTATTAAAATGCAAGTTGGAATCTACTGATAAATCTCCATAGTGACGAATACACTGAAAAGCTGTCCTACTTTGGAAGATTAAATTGACTTTATTTTTGGTTATTGTATCTAAACACTGTAACTTGCTTATTGTATTCTCACTAATTCAGCTTTACTTTACCAAGCACCTCAGACAAGAGAATTTGCTGGAAGTCAGAGTCATGCTGTGAAACATATATATTTAGGACATCATTTCAGAATACTGTAATTATAAGTATTTGAAGTCAAAACTCATAATTGTGCATGATGAGAGAAAACTGAAGAATTCTTTTGTAGCGTGGTCTGGCTGCAAAGTTCCACCAATCCCACCAGTCTCAGCAAGCTTCAAAGCAGATGTTTTTATATTATTTGGGGTGCAATTTTGTCATGGATTTAAATAAAAAAAATTATTCAACAGCTACAATTCTTATGAAATCCTGATGTGAAACTTATTTTACTATTAGTACTGCATTGTACAGTCATTGGAGGAAGATATTGTTTAACATAATATAATGGGGGAGATTCATGTAAAACATTAACTCTTCAGTCCTTACTCTTATACTATGTCCTTTAAATACTGATCAGGTAAAAGGAAGGATAGTAGCATCTTAAAGGCTTTCTTTTTTGTGCTCTATTCCTCTGAGTGAAAAGATGATGTCTAGCCTTCCTCACATTGAATTTATTGGTTTGGTCTATAAGAAAGGGCTTTTGGAAGAAAATCTTTGATATAAGTCAAGGTAAATTAAATTGAGATAGTGCAAAAAATATAATGTGAGCAGGATATCACATGACAAACATGTAAGAGTTTAATTTTCTCAATTCTAAGGCAAAACTGGGTGAAATCTAATAAATCACAGCAGCACAGACCCACATGGAAATCAGCATCTTACCTAGATGGAAGTCACAGCTGATGACTTTGCAAAACAAACCCCATGATCCCTTAGTATTAATGAGGTACCCACTCACCCCAGCTTTTACCAGGCACAACAAAACACTGCAAAGTAAGAACATTCATGAGTTTTGGCTATCACAGTGCATGCAGTCTGCAGAGAATCACACGGGTAGTTCAGCTTCTTTAGCTGCTGCCAACAAAAGCAGCCAAGTGAGAAGGACACACAGATCTGGGTTCCCTCCCCAGCTCTGCCACCTCATCAGGAAATCCCTCTAATTCCTCTGGTTTCTGCCTGGAAAAATGGCTTTCTGCAGTGAGTTTTAAAGAGAAATGGGAGCTTCAAAAAGAGATTTCAGAAACACCCAACTGCAATTCAGAGCTTGACAATGAAAGTATTCTGTTTTCTGGGATTTTTTTTCTTTCCTTGCCATCTTCACAGGTAGATAAATCACACATTTTTTTCAAACAGAGATATTTCTTAAACATTTTCCTGTTCCTCCCCCTAAAACTGACTTTTGCACAGTCAATATTGAAATCTACTTATGTTTGAAACTGTGTGGCATTATGTGATTTTGTTGGACACAGAGATGGATACAAAGGAACAATAGGTGTTGCAAATATTTTTAAAATAAGCTGTTTCAAGTACTTTAATCTTAAAAAGTACTTACTCAATTTAATCACAACCTTCATAAAGTACTCAAACTGTCAGCTTGTCTTAACCCTAAAATGTGAATGCAGAGGGATTTCTATGGGCTTGTTGGTGGGGGGTTTTAACATTTTAATTTTTTTTAATTTATGACTGAGTTGTTGAGAAGGGGAAATGTCTTATAATGGGGCTGCAGCTGAATGTTTAATTAGGAACAGCTAATCACCTCTTCAAGTAAGCTGGAGAGTTACATAACTGTTACCATTCCTGCAGATAAAGACAGTTTAACTTGGCTTCCTACAGAAATAAGTTTTATGTAACAGTTTTGTCTGTCTCTCCATCTTTCCTTTCTCTCCCCTTTACTTTCCCTTCCACAAAAGGCTGAACCACTAGCCATTTTGAACTTGAGGGCTCCAAAATTATATTCCTACTTATTTTATGGAGACAGCTGATGAGATAAGAAAGAAAGACCTAAACCACCTCCCTAGTTCTCTGTAAAAGATGCAGAGAAAATTATAGATGAAGTTAAAACTTGATGTGAGATTACTATTTGTAATGTCTTAACTGCCAAACAGGTTGACTGCTTTAGATTCCATGAGCTCAATTTACTTGTACAGAGAAATAAATGAGTAATTTTTTGGCCTAACAGAGGCCAGCAGACGATTGTGTTCTCCCAGGTCAGTGCAGGTCACTCTGCCCTTACTCCAAGCTCAAAATAGTGTCCTTCAGGCAGCATGGTTACAATAGAATAAAGTTGAATGACATAAGTGATGATCCATTTGTTTGATTACTAATACACTATATTGGTTTGTCTTTTCTGTTAACTGAAAGCAATGACAAGATCTGATATATGATGAAGTATCCAGAGGTGTTCATAATCATCTGCTTCAATGTACACTGAGGCAGAGTCAGGTCTATGTTGAGAGTGTTTTTGAAAATCAGATCCCAGAATGATAATGATTTATATATACTTAGAGTAACATCTCAACAGGACAACCTTCCTCAATGGTATCCAAACTACTCTGATATTAATAAATCCTCTGGTTCAATCCTAGTGCTGTTGTCTTTGATTTGAAAATCCAAAGGGGAGAAAATAATTTAAAACAACCATTCATTTTAGCTGTGAAGTATTCTTTTCATTTTTATGTTTCTCACAGATGTGCAAGAGACATGCTTTCAACAAAATATAAGCTCAAACAAAAATTCCTGAATTTTCAGAAATATTTTAAAACTGCTAGATTCTGAAGCCAACATAAAACCTGAGGATCATTCTTATGCTCATTGGTGTAAAGCAAAAGCCCAGATTCTCACATTTTGGGAGATGTCACATGAGGATTTAAGTATTGTAGTCTGTGTTCATAAACAAAGAACCTAGAAGGAGCTACATGTTAATCTAGTCAGAATTTGACTCTAGTTTCAGCATTGTATTATTTCAGTAACTTCACATACCATTATACTGTTGAGGATGAATTTTCTCTCATCTCTTTAACCTGGCCAGTCTGACCAGCCAAGTATGAAACTGGTATAAAGTGTGAAACACCCGTGGCACCATTCCATGGGTGAACGACTATGAACCTACTGACAAAGTGAGCCAGGGATGCAAAATATTTGTTGCCCATAGGATTGCTTTTCTCAGTACTGTTTCATTAACTCTGTGCACTGTTTTACTCTGCTGGTGTATGGTTGTGATTTTTCTGTCTCCTCTCCAAGTCACAATGTTCACAACAGACTCAATATTATTTCAGATAGGATTAAACAGAGAACAGTTTCATGATGTTCAAAAACTGAAATTAGAGACCATCACAATTATTTCTTTTGAGAGAGAGGTGAGGGAAAAAGTATTAAAGCTTGTGAGATGCCTGAGCCATATTTTTGCTGTAAGTACTAAAAATGTTATTTAGATATGAGGTGAAAAAACCCACCATTTCTTAACCAAAGGTAAAATCATTAGAAGACTTACAGAAATACAGATATGTCTATCTCAGCATTATGGTAAGATTGCATGAATCATAAGGTGAAGACTCAGAGCACAGCATTCAAGAATCAGTATAGAAGATAAATATAGTATAAACAATATAAATGATCTGTCATTGAAATATCCTCAAGCAGTGAAATATTTAGAAAAACCATAAAGATGAATATAATGCCTCATACTTTTGCATGTAAAAAAGAGTAGTAATGTTCCTTGCATTAGTATAAAATTAATAGTTTCATCAAGTTTTTTATCCTGATAAAGATTTTTTCTTATGGCTATAGAAATGTACCGAAGTCTTTAAATCACCTGTCAAATGTAAACCTACTTGAGTACTAACACTTTAAAAATATAATGTGAAATCAGATATCATTTATACTTGCAAGAATTTTTCATGTTGACTTGTAACATATGAATGGGGAGGCTAGATGCAGAAACAGTAGATTTTCAATTTTTACCTTTTTTCTCACTAATTTCCAGAATGTAATTCTGCCCCCAGCTGGTTAAGACATAGCTGACATAGGAGATTGAAAGTGAGAGAATATTGAACCTATGAACTCTGCTTCTTCTCAGATGATGACTACAATTTGCATGCAAAGTATCAGCAGCTTTAGTGCTCAGCACAGGTGCTAATAGATTCTAAGTTCTTTATGTAAGTATATACTGTGCCCTCTTCATTATAGCACTAATAGCTCAAAGGTGAAACTGTTTTCAGGAAACAGAGTTCATTGATTACTCCTACAGAACATTACAATTAATGACATTGGCCTGTGGTAGTCGCTACACCTGTGTCAGATCAACTGAAAAGTAGAAATTTAATATATACTCCATTAATAGATTCCAGAAAGTTGCAAACATCTACAGCCTGGAATGGATTTTTTTTACATGTTTATGTGTCTTCCTATTGCTATATTTTCATCAGATTCTTAGGCTGTCTTTTCACAAACAGAACACACGTACTGAAAAATCTACGTGACTTTCACTTATTTTTCATGTATAACTGCAGCCCATCCTTATCTCCCAGGAAGGAAGAAAAACAAAGGAAAAAGGAAAATACAGCAATAGAAAAGCAAGAAGATAAGTTGTTATTATTATTACCTTTTGAGACAAAAAGCTTTCATTCACCCTTCAACCTCTCTCCACTATCTTCTATCATATTTCAGGACATCTCTTCTGATGTAGCTGGAGAATAGATTACAAATACCTTCAAATTCATCTGACTTACTTTCCATTCCATATATCACCTTTTCATATGCAGCAGTTTCTGTCACATCAGCAATCCATTCCCTCAGTAGCAGTTCTGATGCATGCTTCCAGGTTCTCAGTATTAGTTTTCAATACCATGAAACTAAAAGGGGCAATGCCAGGAAGTTTAGCCCCTGTATTTAGACTCTGTATATTCAAATAAATAAAATGGGTTAGAAAATATGGTATAAGTGGAAATAGTCATTGGAAATAGTTTTCATAGAACGAGACAAAAAGAAAAAATAAATGTAAAAGGAAAAGAATTATTTTTTAAAAAATAAAACAGATTTTAGCATCTATGCAAATGTTAGCTTAAGTACAAAGTATGAACAAAACAAAATGGTCCCACTGGATGAGTAGGGCCCCACTGGCTGATAGAGTCTGGTAACTGCTGCTTTCTATACTTTTCTGCTGCCTCCATACCCCAGTGTCCCAAGTGAACTCAGGGGAGAGGGCAGCCACAAGAACCCACAGTCCAACCAAGCCCTGCAGAAACAGAGCAAGTGGAACAGTATATGGTGAAATTTAGCAGAATACTACAGGAGTATAAATGGTAAATGAATTTAGTGAATTTTCACAGCAGAGAAGTGGAATTACAGGATGGCACAGAGCTGCTGAGGGAGAACATGATTGAAGCAATGGGATGTGAATACTCAATCCATTAGCCTTGACAGAAAATCTCTGGTATAGGTTTGGGAAGAGGCAGAAGGAGGAGGAGTTCTGTTGAGAGGTGAGTAGGCAACAGATCCAAGAGGAACTAATGGCTATTAATGAGGAATGCTACAAACTGACAAAATTATTCCTTGACCAAGCATAGGCCTGACACTGAAGATGCCAGAAGTGAAAATTGAACATATGCCTGAAGTAGGAAGGAGCATACCCATTCAGACACATCATGAAATTACTGGATATCATAAATTTATCAGGAAAGAGAAGTCTGTCTCTAAGAATGTGAGGCAGTGCTAACACAGCATTGTGGGAAGGAGATGAGTATCATGCCTTATAGAAGAGAAAGGTGGAGTCCTCGTCAATATTTGCCAACTGAGAGGATAAAACAATCCCATACTAAATTTATGGAACTTTTCAAAACTTCCTGCAGTCAGTTTTAAAGGTTTAATTTCTCTTTACTTTTACTTAACAGCTCTAGTACTGATTTTCAGTTTGCTCCAGATAAACCCTGTTGCAAGTGTGCATTTCTCTTACATTCCATAGCAGCTGGACTTTCCTTGTTTTCCTCTACCTTTTTCTTGTCACATAGCAGCATTTATGGAAAGTGTCCAATCAAACAAGCACTGAAAGGACTATCTTCTCTCCATTGTCCATTATAAGGTCTCTTCATTGTGCCATTCATTAGAGATGATGAAGAGATGAAGGTAGGGGAGGGGCTGAGCACACTCTAAAGACATTCAGAACAAAATTCATTTGACAAATTGCCAGGCTTTGAACTACTGTGCCTGCAAAGGAAAAAAAAAAAAAAAAAAAAAAAATCATATAACTTACAGTCTGAAGCAAGGACTCATAAAAAAGGAGACATGTTTTCCATGAGGTGTTACGTTGTGATTATTTTTCATAGGGCCAATTTCTCTACACATTTGTGAGAATGCAAGTGCCCTGACCCATGTTAATGGAAAATTTGGGCCATAATGTGAGCCTAAATTCTATTCCTAAATACTTGCAAAGTATGTAAACTGCAAAGACCACTAAAAGCAGCAAGACTCACCTGGCTAATCTGACACATTTCCAGTCTGGGGATTTTTATATGCCTTTGAGCCTTTTAATGTAAAGCCTACCTCCCTATCACAATCCTAACAGCTCTGGTTCTGCAGCTCTCTTTCAATGTTTCCTTGACATACCACCACACCCCCCACACCACCCCCAAGTTCTTTTAAAATCCTGGAATAATTTGTGGTCAAAACTAAATCCAAATTAAGTCCATCTGGGGAAAGCAGAAAAACCTGAATTCCATCTTGTTGTCTTGAACATCCTATGGTTGCATAATAACAAAATGCCTTTGTTCTCAAAACTAAAGTATGCATCAAGAATCAAAGAAGCAAGAAAAAAAGGGAATGTTCCAAGCTATTACTGTAACAATCCAATTACAATGCCTATCAAACTTAACTTCACAGGTTATAGCTCCTAATTGCCTGACAAAAATTGACACTTCAGTCGCAACAGCATAATATAATCAGAGTCCAAATTAAATTTGATCGTGGGCAGAAAACGATGCTATCATTTGGCGGCATGGAAACAGGAGATCAACTAGCATGATATCAAGGATCAGAAATGAAAATTATTCATTAATGGCAATGGTTTTCTGATAATGGAAATGACACAGTTCAGACGGCTTCGTAAAAACACTATTAATTAAAAAGATGATAGACCTAACAAGGCATAGAAACCAGTGGAACCTTTCTCTGTGCTTGTTAAGGTGAAGGATGACAATGTTTAAGAACAGAAGTTTATGCACTTTTGTGAAAAGTATTCTGCTGATTCTGTAGCAAGTTTACTGGTTCTTGCTTAGTGAAGCATCTTTCTCTAGGGTGCTGTGTTAGAGGGACATAAAAAGTGTCTAAGGCCATGATATGGCATTGTAATAAGCATGAATACTACCAGCTATAAAAGAGAAGGGTCCAGTTCATAAAAAAATGCACGTGGGATTTTTGCATACTCCCAAGAAAACAGTGTAGGAAAAAGTATTTTATTTCCCTGTGCAAGCAGATCTGTCCCCAATTCACTTTTGGGAAATACAGAGGTGCTTTATGCTGGAAAGAGAGCAAGCCAAAAATCCACCCTCAAAAGTTTCCTTGAGCAAGAAAAGACAAGGCCAGTGCCTCAGACTGCTGAAGTTCAGACAGTGCCTCTGTTCCTTACACAGAGCTCCAGATATTACCACAATAAAAACCTCCAATACTAATGCAACGCCACAGGCATCGTGTTTGAAACAACGCTCTCAAAGGGGGGATCGCTGTACCATTGAAACCACTGGGTGCTTCTGCAGGGCTGCAACAAATCAAACTGCAGTCCTTCTGTCCCGGTTTGAGGAAGAAAAGGTTTACGGGCTGCTAACGATCTCCGTGATCTACTCCCATGTGCTCTGCCCGTCCCACCCTGCACGATGGGTCACTGCCAGCACACATCACTAAAACTGCTCTTGAGGACCCTCAACTCTTTCTTCTTCAGTAGCTGAGAGAAGCAAAGAGGCATCCCCTGCTGCAATTCCTTGCTCCACAGGCAGCTGCTTTGGAAATGCACAAGCAGAGGCCTCTGAAACTTCTTGCTGTGGGAAACCAAAGATTCAAAAGCCTGAAAAATAAAGAAAAATAAAGGACTTTCAGAAAGAACAGAAGGGAAGAATAGGCAAAGGCAGGTACCCTTGGAAAAGGACAACTCAAAGCAGATCCTCCTGACCCAAGAATGCAACTACAGTACATTTCAGCAAATCAGAGACTCAGTAACTAATCTCATGCTCCTTTGACTGTCTGAGGGTCCCTTAAATCCACAAAGTGTTTTCTCCATCTGCTTCTAAAATATCTTCACCGGATAACAACACACTTGAAGATCACCTCAGTTGTGAAAAAAACAAAACAAAAACAAAACAGAAACAAAAAACCAAAAACAAACCACCAAAACAAAGCCACAAAACTCATCCAAAAAAATATAAATCCATAAAATACTTAATTCTAATCTATTTGGAGCACCTCCAAAAATTAAAAACATGTAAAAAATGTATATACTTTTAATTTTCCCTAATTATTTAAAGTCATTTTATAGAATGCACAAAGCTTTTCCGAATTGTCAACACTGTTTTTAAAATAAAATATTTTTAAAACCCCACCTCTTTTTTTAATAAATGAAGGGAGGTAATGATATTACGTAAGTGACATATGATAGTTGCACTGTGCCTGCAAGATCTCTAGGGCAGGTCATCCAGTTTCAGGGCATTTTACTGAAATACTCTTCAGCTCTTTGAGCACAATTATTTAAGGCAGATGTAAGGTGTGCTAGAATTCAACATGTAGACAGCTCAGGTGGAGACATATATAGTAATATATATGAATGGAGGAAACAGATATCCTACAACATCAGCTAACATGACATTAAACAACAGTACAGCTACCATAGGATTATCTCTTTGTTCAATAACCTGACCACATGAGAGGGTGTTTATAGATACATTGAGAAATTTTAAAACACAATGTATCAATATTTTCAAGGACTTTTTGAATTGTGCAGTGAAGTCAGAACCAGGAATAAAGAAAAACAAGGAAAGAAAATATACCAAATTTTTGTAGGTTCTTAAATAAATATTTTTATTATATAGCTAGTTATGTATTCTGAGCAATGATGTAAACTCCTTTCTGATAAGAGTGGCACTGTTCAGCAGCAAAAGTGGGTGTACTTGTTCCCCACAGCAGAGACTTAAACACAAAGGCAGCCAAAAGCCAAATCCATTGTGCTCATTAATCCTGCAGGGTAAAGTTATAGACTGAGTCATCTAATGGATAAATTCCCTCTCTAAATTCCAGAAAATTAAATCCCATACATGCCCTTTAAGTGTTCTGGGGTCAGATCCACACCCACAAACTCTGAGGCTTGATGGGAATCTTCTGACGAAAACAGTTACAGGAAATTTGATGTGTTTTGAGTGGGCATGGTCTGGCAAAGTTGATATCTCAGGCCAGAAAAAGAGAGCTAGAATATCTAGACTAAAACAGGTCAGCATTTAGGATGCTTTGCAAACTAACAAGAGATGCACACCCTTGTCTCTGCAGGTTTCATTTGGGGCTCTCTGTTGATTCCAGATTATCGAGTCACCTTTTACTTCACCACCTGTCTGTTCACCACATCTCTCTTCACAGGGAAAATTTCGAGTGGTCTTGAGTTCATGCTACTGACAGCTTAACATCTCACATGAAGCAAAAGCCATTTCCACCTTATCTCTGCTAGCGGTGTAAAATCAAAACAATTACCGTTCTTTAGTTCAACCCTGGCCAGAGGAGAAACACTGTAAAAAGAGATTCACCACTCTGCATCCCACTGACACTGACCTTGAGAACTTCACAGCAGGAAAACACCTTGCTTAGGTAGGGCTGCTGTGGCAGAGAGCCCTCCCACAGCCTCATTGCAAATTGCAGCTCCTGATGTGTACAACCTGAAATTCCTCCGTTTTCCAGCAGCACTCACTGAGACAGGGAATACACAGCATTAAGAGGAAAATAAATAATGAAATTAATCTTAACAGGGTTGCTGGCCCATTTTCAGGTCCCCCATTCTAAAACTTGCAAGTATCACCATTAGGCACATGTCCAAGTCTATTTCCCTGGTGAATTCAGGCTTATGCACCACTCGAGAGGAGTCTGTTAATGACTACAAAGATCCACAGCTGTTTACAGTTTAGGCTCAGTGGTGGACCAGGCAATAAGCTTGATCCAACAATGAAGTTGTTGGACTCTCACAGCAAGCAGAGACATTGTGTCAAGTGTCTGCTCGCTCATAGCCCGAGTGAGTACCAGGACAGCTTAGCAGGGCTCCACAGAACAGGGAAAGGAGTGGGTGTGGATCAGAGAGAAGCTGTGCAGTGCTCTGAAAATGAAAAATGTGTATAAAGGAGCCAAGCCTAAATAGCAGAAGCATAGATGAAATAACAAATAAATAGGTCAGGGAAGTTCTTTAACACATGTAAAAAAGACACCATCTATTCTGAGAAATATTCCAAAATCTGATTTACTGTAAACCTTTTTTTTTTTTTTTTTTGTTTAGTTTCTTGCCATAGGGGGATTTGGGATTTCTTGCAGAAACTTTGGGTGGTTTCATGAATGAATAAATGAGAGAAACAGTTTTTCACAGTAGGGTCTGGTCTTCAGGAAAATTATAGTAAGGGAAAGACCTTTTCTTTCTATCTTTTGCAGTAAAACCTGCAAAAGGTTGGGGAAGAGTATCTAGAGGCTTATATTAAGATTCACATTTTCAGACGTGGAAATAAATGTAATATTAAAAAAATGTGTAAGAAGGAGTTTGAGGTAAAAAGAGAAAGGGGGGAAGTAGATAGAAAAAGCAAAAATTATTTTATCAGAGGATACAATCTTTCAACAGCATATCAAAGTAATAAACATTTCTTCAAGCCATGCTCTAACTACAAGTCCAAACTGTCTGATGATTAGGAACGGATGTAATACTTTACTTTAAAACAAAACTAAAGAGCATTCTTCAAGGAAGAATTCCTATACACCAAGACCAGCAGCTCTGAAAGAGGACTTCAAACATTAAAAATTGATGGAATTAGAAAATTTGCCGAAGAGGCACCCTTGTCAATGCTAGATTTTAAAGCATGACCTGACAATGTGCACTGGTCCAAATTCGTTTTACTTAGAAGTAGTGCATTTCTCATTAAAGCAGTGTTTTCTGTCCTTTCAGTTAAGATGGTTCCCAGAACTTCCACAGCTGGTGCCAAGGGGTTGTTACAAGATCATAGAAAGCCATAAGGACATGTCAGTGTGGGTGGACAGCTGATCAGGTTATTTATTGATTGAACAGATAGTATTAAGCACAAAAATTCAAAGGGGAAGGATGAAAATATTTCTGGTAAGGTGAAACCTACATATTTACTGAATAGATTATCCACAACAGGAAATACTTACTTGATGGCTTGATTGCAGAGTCAGGCTGGTCCTCGGCCTCACTGACTTCACTGGAGTGCTGACAATTTACCAACGGAAGATCTGTGCCCCAAGATAGATTCTTAATGCAATGGCAAGCTTTTAAATTTTTAAAAAGCAGGACACAGGAAATACAAACATGAAATATATTTTATTCAGTCACTTTTCTCACATACAGGTCTTTCTAATATACCCAGCTCCAAAAAGCAGGAAGAGAAAGCAGTAGAAATGTGTAAACTCATAACATTCTCTGTTTGAAACTGAGCTCTCATTTTTGACTCATGTATGAAGTGCAACTACAGTATAAAAAGGGGAGCAGAATAGCTACTGAAAACCTTTAAGGGCACAGCTGGGCTGCAACTTTCCTTGACTTTCTGCCTGCCTGAGACCTTAAGCACTCAAGACTCAGCACATTTGTAGACTTGTGCCCACTTCCGTTTTCAAAATATTATTTTTGTGTAAGAACATTAAAACTGGATGTCCATTCCCCAGAGTGTGCCTGTGAACTGCCCTCCAAAAATGTACCACTCTACCCTGTGCCACTGATGCTAAAAGAGCTGTCACCAGAGAAGATAACAGGATTTCTGTGACCACACAGCTTTTCCAAATTCAAGCTCACATCAGAGTGAAGGAATGTCTTTGCATGACACCTGCTTACATATTTTCTGAAGTGACTGCAATCTAAATATTGGCAGCTGATAAGAACAAGAATGTTGTACTGTGCCATACAACAGTGTTGACCAGAACTGTCCAGCAACAGGAGGTCAGAAAACATAGGGCAAAAATCTGTACCATAAATATATCATACTGGTGATTCCAGGCCTCATGGACCAAAATATTGCATGACTACATAGCTTCTGTCTGTTCATGCACCCTCATTTTACATTCAATTTCTTCAATGGTTCAGAAAAGTCCTTCAGTATCAAGTAAGTCAGATCAAAGTAAACATATAATACGCATGAACAGGTCCACTTTGTATAATATTAACAATGTAATTTCTGTCAGAAAAATGAAATTAAGAATGTGAAAAAAAAATAAAAAGTGATTAAAAGCAAAGAGGCAGCAAGCAAAGCAAAGGATGTCTGTACTTGGGGGAGATGGAGGGGTTACTGTAACACACAAAGGTTTTTGTCATGCCACTCAGCCCTCTCCATAGCTTATTGCTACAATAACATCTTGGGTTGCAGATACTATTCTCTAAGGGGCAAAGCCTTTAGATGATATCCATTGCAAAATATTTTTATTTCTCATCCATTTAAGATGTCCATTTATACTCCCTTAAGAAATGGAAACTGCTTTTTTTTGCAGACTCTTATCTCAGGTTTGGTTAAAGTCTGAATCATAGCACTTAAATCCCTTCCCCCTACTTATTTTCACCTGTACATATAAAAATGGAAGAAGCTACTGCAGCAAGTGCATGCCACTGTGTCAGGCTGTGGAATATATGATCTAAAAAAATCCTGCTAAAAATGTAAATGTGTCATGATTCATCAATTAGGTAGTGAAAGACTGTTGAGTTGGGTTTTTTTTGTTTTTATTTTTTTAACTTTTTTATTTTATTAAAAAACAAATAGGTACTTCCCCATGGATAAGATTTTATTATACAATGCATAGGAGTCTGCTGCTATCTGCAGGTAAAATTCTCTATTACTGAGTAAAAAGCTGAAAAGAAAGGCAAGCATTTAGCTCTAGTTTTAATTGCAGCTTCACACAATTCCATGTGAAAATCCCAGATCTAGGCAAGATTAATGAAAATACAGATCCTTCACATGGGTCTGAGAGGAATGTTTTCTCTCTGATGTGATAAGGTCAAAATCCATCAGGATCCTGACATACACTCAGGATGTTTTGCTGCCAGGAGCTGCTGGTAACCATGGCCAGGGTCAAGCTTTCTCACAGCCCTCCAAAGCAACACTGACACCCTCAAGCTATTGCAGAAGCAAAGAATTCTTAGGATCTAAGAGTATTCTTCTGATGCTCAGTAGCCCTCAGATGTCCTCTGAGACGTGACAGGCTGCCAAGTGGATGGGACACAGAGCTGATTCCACAAATGCCAAAGTTTTCAGAAAGTCTGTAGACTATACCAGGACAGGCAGTTCAGAAGGGTTATAAACAAATTGTAATTTATTCCTCTGTCCACACGTAGACCTAGAAATCCAGATGTCACACAGACTGTCCATTACAAACCTCTCCTCCATCATTCCACTGCATGGCAAGGTACTGTTTCCTTTGTTTTCTTTTTCAATTATAATTTCATTTTTATTTTTACTTCTCAATTCATTCTACAAGCATGCATGAACTGAAATATATTCTACACTGAATTGCTGAATTTTCCTCACTTAAAAGTCATAAGCAGACTAAAAATTCTGCATGTGCTTTACATAGCTCAGTATGTGGGAATACTAACCCCAAAGTGTAAAATATGTTGCAAATAATTTCTAGATTTATAGGTATACTGCTACAGGACTTTAGCTGTTACAAAAAGTGTCCTAGGAATACTAGCTTAATTCCTGGGAAATGCTAAGGATGACACACTTTGCCTGTCTTGAGCCTGAAATGTACTGTTTGAGATTTGTTCCAAATACTGCAAGACAGCTTTAACTACCGTGTGGATAGAAATATGAACATGATAAAAGTCCTTAAACAACACTTAATCAAGCAAGATGATATTGGAGGAGTCATTACAGGAAATATTGACTACAGGAAATGACATGCCCCACATTATCTCATCAAGGCTTAGATAGTCATCTTGCAGATTTGCACTGCAGAGCTATAATATAGCTCTCTAGCTTGCTATCAAATGCACATCTTCAAGGCTCTGATCAAAAATTAAAGAGTCACTGGTGTTAAACTTTTCCTACGCACCTCTTTTTTTAACGTGGCCTCAATTTGAGCAAAGCTGACATAACTATTCGGGTTGTTTTCAAAAAAGGGTTTCAGCATGAGCTTATTTCAGCTTGTGGGTAAGAGATGGGCACCAGAATCACTTAGCACAAAGAGAATACATAACACAAGAGAAAGAAAAACACAAAATATCCATCACCAAAGTTTCTCCTTTTAACCTTTAAGTGTAGTCAAAACCTAATGACTTGCTAATTATCAGTAGTTTAATGATGCCTCTAAGCAGAGGTTACACTACAGAGCACAGTGTCCATGAACCTCTAGGATCTGGGGTTACCTCGTGACTTCAGCCTGCAGTGAATTCTCCTCTTCTCCAATCCTGCTTCTAAGAAAGCTTTCAACCCACCACCCCCCTCTCCATTGTTGCTACCAACAGTGAAGGAAACAATTTTGAACTCTGGCGTAGGCTGGTCTCCAGATGGCTGCCAGCTTTTTAAGCACTGAGTTGACTAACCTTGCTCAAAGCAGGTCTATAGAACACAGTGCTTCAAATATCAGTGTCTGCTGGGATTGCATCTATATATGTGGAGCCCCACCGTTCCCATCACTAGCGTAGTTGAACGAGTGAATCAGGAGCAAGAAGGAGAAAATTGAGGAAAATGCATGAGACCTCTCCCTCTCTGATGTTGAATCAGCCCATTAAACAGCAGGGAGTAGCTGAGCATAGATTTTCCTTGAGCTTGCTGACCACTAAAAGCAAATTAATATAACCCAGGCTGAGCCTGAGGCTGGGAAAGACCAAGAGGTTGACTTCCACTGGGAGATTAAAAGGGCTATCCTTAATTCAGCCCAGGTAACAAAAGTGGCTCAGGAAGGAGCCAAGTTAGTTCTCATTAGAGCCCTTTTGTGAGAACAGAAACCATGGGCAATTACTATAATTCAATTACTTGATTATGATATTTATAATGTTCTTATGGATTGACAAAATAAAATCATCAGCTAAACCATCCTGGAATGGAGTCACCGACTTTGAGAATAAAATTTATGGGGACAGTTTGATGCTGTTTCCCTGGAGTCTGTCAGTCTGACCTCAGCCACAAATAAAGGCTTTTCAAATGCAAGGAAATAGTTCTGGGATATGGAATATCTGATGTAAAGAGAAAAAGCACCATTTTTAGCCACAGGAAAGCTTGTTTTCTTTGGTTCTTGGCCCATATGAGAGTTAGTGCATGAAATATAAATTGCTGCTCAACATTTAAGCTTGGCAGAGCCAATTAACACAGTCTTCTAAATTTCAATTAAATCCTTTGTACAAAAGCAGTTGCTGCACACAGGATTTCTTGGTATTTGTGAAAGGTGCGTCCTTGGTGGGTAGTTTAAGTTCTGCAGTCCATTCATCTCTGCCTTTGATTACAGCAACCTCTCTTCTCCCTTTACTTGTCTGATATCTGTGTCACCCTCCTGTAGCCACCTGGGCACTGCTGCCAGAGATGGTCTGCACCCTCTCTCACTTCAGATCACTGTTCTGATCAGCTCTCTTGGTCAGTTCCCAATGATCCATCTTATTTCATATTTTTATTCTGTTTCTCCAGGCTTATCTCATCCATCTTTGGCCAAAATAGCATATTCTGAGGCTGCTCTGAGAGCCTACAGAGTTTTTGAAGGATAACTATCTAACGTTCCAACAAGGAGAGAGAAATTTTGTACACCAAAAAGTAGAACAAAAAGGAGTCATTCAGGAGGCCATGGAGCTGAAACTATTTCCTCCATACTTTTGTAAGGCTCCTAAAGTCATGACACTTCAGCCAGCTCCTCAAGACAATAAGGCAAATGAAAACTTAATACTCTGCCAACACTGGAAAATCTTGAACTAAGAGTAAAGCACACCTTATTATTAACTTCCTCTAAAGGGTCATCACTTTCTGCAAAGTCCACAGATGTCATCCTTATTCTGATTTCTCTTATATTTACTACTTAGTTGGATTTCTACTGAGGAAAATAAATTATGTTCATGTCAGGATGCAACTCTGAATTTCAGCTCCTTGTTGTCCTGCTGACTTCCACTATGAGCTTGGTCACATTGCCTATCAGCCCATGCTCCATGTCTCCAGTGGTGCTACAGGGATAACTGTGTCCCTCAGGAGCTGTGTGAGGAGGAATACACCCCTGATTATATGGTATTGGGGCTCTGAAAAGGCAGTAAGGAGCTTCCAAAACCTGACCACACAAACCCGATACTGATAGATAGAATACACATAGATAGAATACATAGACAGAGAGAATACGTGCAGTGAAGGTAACAACTTTGAGACACACCAGCTCTGTCCCATGGAACATGGTGAATTTCTCTGAAATGCTTAGATGGGTGTTGGAAAATCTGATTCCCTGTTCAGAGCCTTCGAATCAAGCCTAGATAGACAAAAAAGGTATGTTTGGGGAAAATTGTCCTACAAATTACAGCCCACTAAACATGAAATTATAATGTTTGGTCCATCTGGCATGCATGGGACACTAGGGGCTGAACTTCTTCAGTTACCAAGCATCTCCTGGTGAGATGGATCTGTTTTTCTTGAAGGCACCTTCAGATAGTCCACTAGTCAATTTTGAGTCTGAAGTTGGAATGATCAGACTTTGGCTGTTCAGGTTAAGGTGCACAGGGGGTTTTAGGTCTCAGAGATTAGTATTTATTTTTGATTGTTTGTCTCTTGATCTGCTTTTCATTGTAAGGGTATCTTCATTTCTTTGAAAATGCAGAAGATAGTTTTTGGAGGCTGTTTATTCACCACAACCTTGAACTTCCTTTGCAAGAAGATAAAATCACCATCAAATTAGAGACCTGTACACAGTCTTTATGATGGTACTTCTGCAAACCCATTTTGCAGAGTTGCAAGTGAACAAAAAAAAAATCTTATCCTTTGTCTTGAATTTTCTTTTTTACTTCACCAGTCTATTTCTCTCTTAAACCACATGAGAATAAATGTGACCACCTAAGATGTGAGCTTGGTGAGATATAGATATTGTGCCTTAAACAAAGATAATACTAATGAATTCACATTCAACCTTTTCAGCCCAGTGATAGAAAAAGATTTTCAGTCACTTTAGCCTGAGCTACATTTGCACTCAGGGTCACCTAAAGAAAAGGACAACACATTCATCTTTATCCTCCTTGAGCTGTGGAACCACTCAGATAATCTATAGTGAGTTGCAAAGTGAAATTAAATACCTTAAGATGCCATCTATCTGATCCCCAATTAAAACATAATCTTTTTAAAACTGTCAATAGCTGCTGACCAGAATCAATAAGGAGAAGATTATGACTGGCACTTCTCCAGTGATCTTCAGGCAGACAGAAAATATGCTGTTGTTGTCAGGTCAGCAGGAAAAGAGGAAAACTGGACCTCAAGCAGAACTACATCACAGACAAGTGGAATCTGAGACCCTATGCAATGATCCTACTGGGCAGTTTTGGGGTTTACTGGGGGAAGGAGAAGAGGGTTTTTTTCTTTGTTTTTTGGAGGTTTTTAACTATGAAGAGAAATAATATGATATATGAAAATTTTTTAAAGAAGTAACACTGTAGTCTTAAAATTAAGAATTTTTAGAAAAGTATTTGCAAAAGAAGTTTTACTTTGATCCTCTCTATTTGTACACTGAAGTTCCTAAGTCAGATTCAGCCAGTGTCTTAAGAATTTGAGGCATACTGCTTTTTATTTGCATTTAAGGAATATAAGCTTACATTTATCTAAGTAGATCCTGGATATTTCTCATCACTGCTACCGGAGTTAAAGTTTTAACTATCTAAATCTAGCATTTGACATCAGTGACGGGAATGATCCCTACTACAGCATGTAAGCTTAGGGTAAGAGGCCTAAACTACTTCTTTTCCTCCTGACCTACATTAGGATTGCTTTTATTTCTAGGCCAGAATGAAAAGTTCAGCATAAAAAACTGTTTCCTGGTGTGCAGAGGGCTTAGTAGCCTTTCTGCCCACAAGCTGTTGCTTTCCTCCAGTCTTCTACAGTACAGATTGTGGCACAAATGCTCCAACCTGCCTGTGAAGTTATAGCAGTCAGAGCCACACACTTATTGTACTGACAAAAAAATCACCAGATCACCACCTCTTTCAATGCAATCCATAACTGGTGTTAAGTTTTCCAGCAGTTCTTACAATTACATGCTGAAGAGTGGCTCATACATGTGAATTTTCCTTCTCCTGCTGCAAAAGCAATGGAGTAAGCTCTAGATCCAGAAAAAGTTCACTGCAGTGGTTCAAACTCACCTAGACCTTTGGACTGCTGATCCCAAGCTTTCCCTGACAGAGTGGCTGTGAAACATGAACTCTTTTCATCTCTATGCATCACTCCCCTTCTGAAGAAAAGTGGAGGAAAATATCTTCCATGCTTCTGCTGACTGGGGGAGAAGCACAAGAATCATTCAAAATGTGGACTTGATAAGCACCTAAAATCAACAGAAGCAAAGCTGGGGTCTGAAACTGTTTAAGTGAGAAAACACTTGAGAGATTGTAGCACAGACATAATATGCTGAAACAGCATTTTAGGTGCTGCTTGCATTTAAGTGGGTTGAGGAGCAATATATCTGACTTTTTTCACTGTTATCCATGATTTACAAATAAGCTTTAAAATGGCTAGCTTTATTCTAAATCTTTGTATATTTTACAAATAATTTGTGTAAGAGAAACCCTTTACAAAAAAACAACCCATTCTAAAGTTGCTTTCTCAAAAAATACAGAGTTGTTCTATTTTCCTGATCACATGAAAGCTAATACAGAAGAAGGTATGGCATATAAAAACACAACTGCAAACATGCCAGTGTAAAATTTCTGGAATTAGTTTAGCTCTGCTGTTTTTCCAGGAGTGATTTGAATTCCTGCAGATTTCTACATTTTCCTGCAGATTTCTTCCATATTGGTCACTTCTATAATCTATTGGGTAGGATTATGACAGCACTGCTTTGTTCAGAGCACAGCTTTTGTGTCTTATTAGAATAGCAGAGACAAATCTGCCTACAAAATGACTGTGCTGCATTGACATTTTGAAACATCTCTACTAGTTCATTAGCAGTACAGAAAATGCTGCTGAAATCACACAAACCTGCATCTGGACAAGGTCAGTTTCAAAACTAACTCATTCTACTCATAAATCAAAAGCAAATAATCTAGTTATTGCAAAGTTAGAGTTGTCAGCACTCAACTAGCAGAACATATAACACCATGATAGTTACCCTACTTCATCCAAAACCTAGAAAAGAAGGGAAAAAAAAGCTGTTGAATGTGTTTCAATACTACGTTTAATAATTTCAGGCTTGCCTGTGTTTGTTACTGCTTTCTTTGCCAAATTTTGCATTCAAAAGGCTCCATCCTCTGAGAATGAGGTCCCTTATATGGAGGCAACAGCTTCCAAAATCTTTTGTTCTTTTAAGACTGGTACAAAACGAGAAATCATCACTGAAATCAAAATGGAGCTATCAAAAGTGACTAGATAGAGATTTTGCATGCAGAATGTTTCTTAAAAGAGGAAAAATAAATTTTTCTCGTTTTTACTGATCAGGGAAAATAATGAAAATAAGCAAAATAGTAATTTTCCTAAATGGTTCAAAATTTGTCTTATGAGTTATAGAAAAGTGACACCCATAAGAGTAGAGCAGAAAAGATCCAAAACAGGCCTAGTTCCTTGAGAAGTAGAGTGGTCTAGTGAAGAGAAAAATCAGGCCTTGGGAAAATAAGGAAGTCTCTTCCAGATTATTTTTGTAGTCTAAATCTAGCCAGCCAGGTTTGAAAGCATTGGCATGTACATAATGGAAACTCTTGTCCTGTGTTTGAACATGGGGTATCTCACTGTGTGCTTCAAACAGTGTTTTAATGGTTCCCCATTATAATAGTTCCCCAATATACATTATTATACATTATTATACATTATTATACATTATTGTACATTATTAATTGCAAAAAAATCCACAAAGAAATCAAAGAAGTGAAAGCAAAAAATAAGTCAGCTGTAAACACCTGCAACCTCTTGTTCTCCTTAATCATTTAATTCCATACACCTATATTGAAATTTCACACTATGCCTTAGCAGGGCATTGTCACAGCAAAACACTAGAATGCTGATATTGTGCTAGGTCAAGAGTTAAGTAAGTTCATTCCACCCCTGCTATTTTGTGTTTTAAAGCAGTCCTTAGACTAGGCAGACTCTCTCTGTTATTATTACTTCTTGAATGATAAGAGCTGGGATTGACCTTCAAAAGAGATTTAAATGGCCTTATCCGAAAAACAGTCTGTGAACATCTATAAACTAATGTGCTGCCTTTACACTTCCTTTCTCAGAGAGGAGGTGTAAAGGCAGCACATCAAAGTCAGCAAGGAACTTACAATAATGGATTTCAAAGTCAAAAATCTAATGCAAATCTAAGTATTTGCTTATAGACTCTTTGAAGTCTTGACAGATTAAGTTTAGAAGTATTTTCTTAGATGGTATCTACATAATCTAATAGAGATGATTTCAGGAACTGAGTAGATGTTTCCAGTAGATGTTTCGATTATGGAACACCATTTCGTAATAACATTAATAAAGAATACATTTTTGTTTAACTTTCTTTTAAGTTTATAGCACAATACTGAGCAGTTATAATATTCTGCATCTGTGGAAAGGTTTTTTATCTTAGGAGGAGAAACTGACAGATGCACAGGATAAAGGAGTTCCATCTCTGCTACGCTTATATAATATAATTGACTTTGTTAAAGGACATTTAGGTGTTGTTTGATTTACACCCTATGTCAGCTTAATGCATCAACCACGTAAGGTTTCACTTGTTTAAATATTTCATTTTAAAAGGTGCAGTAAGCTCATAACTTCACCAACATCCACTCTGCCCTGACTAAAATGGATTCTCCAGTTTAATCTATTACACTAGAAGTAAATGAAGACTTCACCCTTTCCCTTGACAGAGGAACTAAGGCTGTCATTACTTATTACCATAAAAGTTGAAGGAGGTGCTAGAAAAGTGTGACAGTAATTATATGGTATTTTTCCTTTTTAAAAACAAAACATGTAAAATAAGATTTGAAACATTAAAATAAATTTTAAAAATAGCAATGCTTGTATTGTTTATTGAAACCATTCTTTATTGTTACTTCTGATATCAGAATTTTTCTTTTCTGTAGAAAAGATAAAAAATGAGAAAATGATTGGGGTTTTTTCCAGGTTCAGTTTGATTTATGTTTATTTGTTGATATATTATCAGAACAATATTTTTCAAATTAGATAGATTTGCAGCTGCCGGAATTACTTAAAGTGTATTTGTAGACCCACCCTGTAAATGAAAAGTTTTCCTGGTCCTAACATGCCAGAAATAAAGCTCCTAATGTGTGCATCGTTCAATATCCAGATAGAAGGAATTTTTTGCCTGTGTATTTTTATTTTGTTAGTGCTTTTGCTAGCAATATTAAAAAGAAATAAATAATCTCAGCCAGCTATGATTTTCAAGAAATCATTTACAAAAGCTGAACTTGTTTATATGATTTCTAGCTAAGATTTTAGAGGATTTCTGTTCCCCCTCACCCTCCACCCCAAAACACATGGGGCTATCTACTATAAATTACAAATCAGCCCTAAGTAATACTGGGTATTTTAAAACAAACTTTGCAGCCTTAACCCTAAATATTTTTAAAAAGAGACAATATGTTACCCTACCTGAGTATAGGCAAACTGAGTGTCTGAGATTGTGTATGGTGTATAAAATAATATAGAGACTCCACAGAAAAGAATGATATAATCTGGAGATCCCACTTTGCTTCTTGGTAGAATTTTCTTCAGTCTACAGATGGGTAAAATTACACAAGACACAAGACTCTGCAAATTCATCTGCTCAGCCTCCTGAATGCAAGTTATCAGACAACACAGTGATGCTGCCTTTCTTTGAGCTTTACATGGAATTTTTCTTACATAATCAGGAAAAATGGGGCAGGGAAATGGGATTGTAGTCTTTTGCATGTCTCACAATTATAAAGTTACTTAAAAGCTGGAGAGGTTTGAAAGTGTAAAGTGCCAAATAATATCAGGTGTGGTCTTGAACAGAAATATCTGCTATAAACTATATATACCCATGGAGCTTGACTGCTTCCTATAACAAATCATACAGAGCAAAATTATAAAACTGAAGTGATGTTAAAATCTGATTTTTTTTTAGACAGGTCATTATCCAGTCTAAGGGATTAAACCACCTAAACAAGAAGACAAGCTACATTGCCTTCCTAATTGCAAAATTATCTTGACTAAACTCCAGCCACAAGGAAAGAATATATTTTGTTCATTACTCTGCCTGCTCCTTTGAGAGCAAAATATTCCAAACCAGAACATATACGAATATACTTTCCCTCTTTCTTCTCTAGTAGATATTTTTTATGACAGCAACAGACTGAAACAGAGATTTTTACCTTTCACATTCTGGATGACCTGAATAAACTATATCATATCTCCCTTCTCTAATTTTCTGGAAATGGAAATGATGACACCAGATTCTGCAACTCTGTGATGCACAGATGTTTGTCCATGTAAGTTGGTAGTATTCCATTTTCTTTATTGGTACCTTGGTTCTTTTTTCCCATTGGCTCTGATTTCCAGCTGCTTGACAACTTCTGCGTCCAGGTTACACGAATGCCAGCGTGCACAGGGTGCACCAGTGAGGCTGTGCTCTCTTCCCAGGAGCTCACAGGTATGGCAAGGTTCACAGGCACCCCCACCTCTCCCTGGGGATGGGGGCATCTGCAGGGTTAGGCCAGTGCCCTGAGTGGAGTCACATTCACCCGTACAGCGGGGCTGAGGGATTTAAAACACCACAACATGTTTAGTGCCGTTGCCCTAGAGTGCTTTTTTTTTCTTTAATGAATTCATCCTTTTGAGCTATTTTGGGGGGAAAAGAACCTTTCTTCTTCATGCTTGTGTTTGTTTTACTTTTGAGGTATGATCAAAGTAAGTCCTGGCCATGTAATCATTTAATGCATTTTGGCTGCAGTTTCAGCCTTCTTTGAAATTTATCCCTTTTCTCTTGCCTGTGACAGCCAAACTTTACCTCCAGGTAGTAAAGGAGGCTTACAAACTCTTTTATATCTCACATCTGCTTTCAGCCCATTAATCACCCAGACTGTAGACAGTTTCTTCCTTCTCCTGTAGAGTGTGACTTTGTCTAGACTAGGAATTAAAGAGTGAATTTTAACGTGGTCCAGCTAACATGTTTAAATGTGGACCAGGCTGTGTATCCTTTAACTCATGTTCAGCCAGGCAAGTTAAACACTTAGAAAGAAATTATGCTTCAACATGACAAGGTTAACACATGACAAGATATGATATCTCTTGTTTAAAATACAGGTAAAATCTTGGCCCTTACAAAACCAACATAAGTTTTCTATTGATTTCAAATTACCCAGAATTTCCCATGTAATTTTAAGAGTTAATCAGAATGACTTGAGTAAGAGCACCTGCTTATTGCAGATCTGACATAAGAGCTGAGAGTTACACTGTGATTCCACATCTTTAAGGGCCCAAACTCCTTTGTCATTGTGGTCCATCTGCACAGTGATACTGAACCACAGCTTCTCTCTGTAGAAGTTCTATTTAAAAGAGTAACCAGCCCATCAAGTATAATTTTACAAATAGCATCCAATTTTTCTTTTCAGATTCGTTGCAAAAGTTCTATCAGTTTTACTGTCCTTACATTCCTGGCAGCCAATTTCCACCTTTCTCCAAAGATTTCCTTTCAGCTGGGACACAAGTCTTCTTCTTCTCCATCACAAGCAGTTCTGCTGTCAGAGGTCCTTCCCAGCCTGCAGTGCCCACTGCCATGTCCCAACCTGGCACTCAACTCTCATGAGGACTGAAGCAGTGCCTTGCAATGCTCTCACTTGGGGTGCTGAAACCTCTAGCAGAAGAAAGCTGTTCCTTTGTGTGAATTAGCTCTTGGGCACACAAAGCAAAGGTAAGGCAGTTCATTTATTCACCAGATATTTGAAGGACATATAGAAAAATTAGCACTAAATGAAAGAACAAGGGGAAGAAAACTGTGATGAAGGAGATGGGCAGGTTTTTTGTATATAGTGTTTTTTACCAGGAGCACACAAAGCCCTTTACTCAGATTAACATGTAGATAGGGACAGTGAATTAGGATGGGGATGTTGTTGGAATCTGAACTTTTAAAAGTGAGTTAGAAATGATGGAAAACTGTCTCCTGCCAGTCTTCACCCATAACAGAGAAAAGGCCAGTATTGCCTCTGTTCTCTGATTTTGGAAGAAAGTACTTTGTTTTAAAGTATCCATTTGATTAATAAGCTTTGTATAAATGATTAATAAGCCATCAAAGTCTTTAATATAATTTTAACTTGGGTTTTGTTTACTCTCTATTTGCCTTCTAAAAAATGTTTATGCAACATTATGAGGCAATGCATATTTATCAAAGACTGCAGGTTAATGGAGGATGATCAGGAAAGCAGAGAGAAAACATGATTTGCCTATTAAGTTGAATTAGGAGAATTTGGAGGCAAAATGCATGGTAACTGTTACTCAATGTCTGCCAAAACTTAAATCATCATCTTATATCAATGCAATGCCTCCCCTCCCAGAGTACATTATAAGTTATGATAGAATCATTTCACATTACCTTCAAAACTCATCTACCTCTTGAGGAGTATATTGTATCTATGCAGCAGTCTCACACAATATTTTTTGGCTATTAAAGTGAACTCAAACACAGAGTGAAATATCAGACTGAACAATATATGACAGAGTACTCCTAGCCAGCTCGAACCCTGGGTGCTAGTATTTTTTTTTTAATTGCATTATTTGTAATGCCCCACAAATGGGCAAGCTGTGAACATAGGGGGCGTAATGAAAGTTGGTGCAGAAAAGCCACATTGCAGGCTCACAAATGCACTCCCCAGTATTGCATTTTACACTTTTCACTTTGACTCACAGGTACTGTGGCAGAGCTGGTTACAGATACATCAGCACTAACCAGGAATAGGCAATATGGCTGGTATTCCTTGCCAAGTGGGGGCTGCAGTCTCTCTTTTTGTTTTTTTGTTTGTTTTAAATTAGCACACACACTGAATTCCACAGAAAGTATTATCTGTTCTTCAGATAACAGGTCTTCACCAAAGAAAATAACAATAAAACTATGTTAATGTGACCTTGAAACTACAAAGCTTTATTCTGGGTCATACCAGACTCGCAAGCAGTGTCCATCATTTTATAAATTCACCTTGATGATAAATTAATGAAATTATAATCTTTCCATATAAGACTGATCCATGATGTCAACACAGACAACATGCATACTTTCTGATTACCTCTCTCTGCTGTTAAGATATATCTCAGAAGGAACTTTCCTACAGTTTACATATGCCTATCAAATCATCATGGTCTAACAGCTCCAGAAATCCAGAGATTAATCTCCAAGATTGTGCTAAAACTCCATTGTGACTTGACCCTGAACTCTGGCACAAGCCTGCCCTTTCCTGCTCTGTCCCTTCTCACCCACCCAGAACACATGCATCAAATTAACAAGGGATGGAACATTTCATTAGTTTAATTCATTTATTTCATCTATGGCTTAGCAAATTTTATGTATGTTGCTGGACTGGGAGGATCAAGTTTTACCATATTCTGCAGTCTCAGTCTGTATGAAAGCATAATTGTTCTATTCATTCCCATGGAAGAAAGACTGACATACCATAAGCACTCAGAAGATTTCAAGGGAATATTTTTTTACAGGACAAATGGGTCTCTAAAGTTTTGCTCCTAAAGCATATAGTCTTTGGGCACGTTTCTGCATCATGATTGGTGGTCATAACAGGAACTTTCAGCTAGTGTGCTCCCATATGAAGTGAAGAATCCAGTTTGAAATCAAAGGAAACCAGGAACAGTTCATGAAAAGAAAGTCTGACATACTCAGTACACAGTTTACATCAACAGAAGTAGGAAACAAGCATTTTGTGTGTTAGGTTATGTTCTGGAACTTACAGGGAAATTGCAACAAAGGCAATGACCTCAGCTACAGACCTCTGTTCACAGACTGAAAATGAAGTCTGCAGACAGACATGGGAGCTTTCAATGTCAACTGGAATTATTTTCAATTTAATTTGGAGTAAAACACTCAGAAACCCATTCCACTGAACCTATTTGTGAAACAAGTTTGAGGAAAGCAGAAGAGGATAACAAAATACATTCAGACTAAATAAAAGTATTTTTCTTGTAGGATAGAGATTAAAGTATCATCAAATCAATTTATTTTTTCCTATATAAAATGTATCATGTTTGGCTAAAATTGTACCATTTTATTTTCTGCTCATTTCCACTGAGAAGGTGCTCAGAAATCTCTTTTCCAGCAATACAACAGCCAAAAGCTCAAGCATGTTAAGAAACCACACAATTGGAACACACTAACAACAAAAATATACCTTTTTTATTGGATTTGACCTACCTTAAGTTTTAAATCAAACTAAGGCAATCAAATTTTTAAAGTCTGATCAGCTGAGAAATAAGGATATTAAATATGATTAAATGTGATTGCATTTGAGTGTAAGGACTGTTCTTCCATTACTGCTTTGATTAAAAAAAGCAATCTGAGCTGTGAGGTAGAAAAGTTAAATGCAGCAAGAGAAAAAGAAAATGGCTTGAAGTTTCTTTCCTTTCTTTTTCAAAATATATTATTTTTTTGTGTGAAAAAAAATAGTATAATTTTAAGTATGTGCTTTTGCAAAACCAAAAGCACATTGGCAAAGTTTCTGTAACATAATATTTCTTCATGCTTTTTAATTATAGAAAATATGAAGATGAAAAAAAGGAAGAATAAAAAGTTTTTCTTATGGGACTTCTCAGAACAGGAATAGGAGACACATTTTGAAATGAAAAGTGGACTGGAAACCTTAGTTCTTAAGCTGGAATTTAATTGGTGCAATATTGGAGTTTAAAGAGTAATAAAGTTTTTGTCCTCAGGTTATGAGAAGAAAATTACCCATAACAATTTTTTGGATTATAATATCTTAGCTGATTCACCAGTCTCTCTTCTTCTGATATTATCATCATTACTGCTGTGATAATTTTCTGTGTCTCATACCTTTACCTCCAAGCACTTGGATGGTGCTGAGAACCCCAGTGAACTTTTCAGATATGGGGTGGAGATCAGCCACTGATCAAAATTAACTTGAACCACAGAGTCTTCAGAGCTGTTTTCAGAAAGGTGAAAAGTGTCACTCCTCAGAGATGAGATAAACAACAAAACCAGCACAGATCACTCACTCTCACCTCTTAATTGAAAAGTTGGCTGCTGATTAGGAGATGGCACTGACCAGCTCAAGCCATCAGGATGCCTATATATATTTTGACCTAATTTCTCCACCTCAGAACAGATCAATCATAAATTAATGTTATATTAGTGAAAGCAAGGACTTTTATTGAAGGCAGAAATCTATAAAAAATATCATCTAATGAAACAGTGAAAAACAAGCTACAGAGAAAACTAAGCTGGACTGGAAGTGGAACAGTGTGTTTACTCAGTACAAGTAGGATAATCTGGAATCTTAATCATATCTAAACACAGTAACACAAACAACTTTTGAAACATGACAACTGGTATATGAAAGGTTCATTTTCTTGTCAGTTTGGGTGGGTTTTTTTTGGTTTTTTTGCAACAGAAGTTGCAATGACTTTTCTGGCTGAAGTATATATTCTAGTTTGCCATGAGGTATTATCTACACAGGAAAACTTTATATTGTCATTGTTCCAAACCACTGAATTCAAGAAAAAATTCTCAAAAGGATTCTTGTTTTATAATAAAATCACCTATTAGGATGAGTCTGAGGTAGGAAACTTCTTTTTTAAAATGTATTTGAGTAAGTAAAACTATGAGAACCACACAACTGAAACATTAGCCTCTGCATTTCTCATTCCTCATTCCTCTTCTGTCATTTTAAAAATGTTAAACATAAACACTGAACACAGTAGAGTAACAATACAAAGTGACTCCTGGATGTGGACCTCAGGTGGATGTACATGCCTGAATCCTCACTGTTAGTGCATCAATCCTTCCCAATGCACATGGAGTGCCTGGCTGCTCCTGTACATCAGGGAACCAAGACTTAAAAGAGGACTGACACCAAGGAAATATATTGATGTGGTCCAAGGGCTAATTTTCAGGCTTCGATCAGTACCTCAAAAGTGTTTATGCACTTAAGAATTGGATTCACATGCCTGAAAAGCTTTAGGGTCAGACTTCCAAGCTAAACATTTGTGTGTCAGGTAAACCTCTCATAGGACAGGTGAGTCTCTCCAAGCTTGACAGTTGTGTTTACCTTGGTAAGAAATATGAGAAAATTAAAGGTTTCTCTTGTTCCTCTCTACTCATTCACACACATGTGCATATACTTGCAGTTCCTACCTTAAACCAAAAAAGATACCTAGGCAGAGAAGACAGACAAAAAGGAACAGTATTTTACAGGCTGGTGTATAGAGGGCACTGCCTGATAAGCTCTGGTGATTTATGGAAAGTATCAAAGAGATTATTGCTCCTATCTGCCTACCATCTTTACCTACAAAATGTCTGCTCTTTAGCTACTGCCTCTGTTTTATGGAGACTCACAGACTGGGTACTTTCAGAGGAGGCACAGTGACCCTTCAGCTTTTTCCACTGTGACATCAGGGACTTCAGGCCCTCAACAAGTACCACCAGATCTCATGAGTCACTGTATGAAGACACAGAAAGAAGTTGCTGAAGAAACACCTGCTGAGCTTATCAGTGCAGAAGTACAACAAGAGAATCTCTGTCACAACTAAAAATATATATAATATTCATTTTATAATTCGAAGTCCAGGACCTATTAAAAATGCACATTTCCTATTACAAGAATGAGAAGAATGATGTATGATGACACCTCCAGAGACACAGATATGAAAGGGGCACGAAATTTACACAATTTTTGCTCTTAGAACCAAGGCTAAACCTTTCCAAAATTAAGGAGAAAGAAAAAAAAAAAAAAAGAAAATCAACCAGGCCCGAAGGAAAAAAAAACAAAAAACCAAAAAAAAACCAAACATGGAAACAAGGCACTCCAGGACACTGAAACAGATGGAGCATGCCAGCATTTGCTTCAGCAAGGAAAAAAAGTTTATAATGGTGATGCTGAAATAAGTTTAATTATAGAAACATGAATGACATCCCAATAATAAAGTAAACCAACAAGTCAAAGGAAAGCCCTTGCCCTTTATTAAGGAGCTGTGTGAATTTTTTCCTTGATATGGAAGCTATGGAAGCTTGTCTCTCTATTACTGGTTATTCTTACACTATCCTGGGATTTAGGAAAAATACAAAGCTCAGAAACACAATGCCCTTGTAAAATTGAAAAGCATTTATTTCTTATATTTAAGCCTCAGTTTACCAGGACAGCCTCTCAAGATAAATAGGCTTGCTTTCATGAGGGCCTTGGTACAGCAGGAATTATATTCATTCTAAATTTCGGTGCCATCATGCTAGCATTTCACATGAAGCAGAAAGTGCTTCCTCACATATCAGTATGAAAATGTGAAAGACACCCTGGCTTAATGTTACTTTAAGAGATCAGAATTCATCTTTCAGCATGTGTATCACTGTCTGAGTAGTATAACAGAGTAAAGTTATATTATTGTTCTGTGCCCAGGGAAATAAAAGACACATCTCTTTTTTAGCATATAGAGTAAATTCTGACTGAATCTTATGATTTAGCTAGAGCATGATGCAAAATCTGATGAAATCAATGGGATCCTGTGTATTGATTTTGGAGGGCTTTCAAACATGCACTGTATTAGGAAGACATTTGTGAATTGTTTGCTATTGAGTTTGTTATCAAACACTAAATCACTTAAGGAATTTACAGATTTTATAGACCTCCACTTGGTTGCAATGGAATTTATGTTGCTCCAAATCTCTCCATAATTTACTCAATAAACTGTATAGATGTGATCCAGGTCAGAAAAGTATGTATGCTAGTATTTAGAACTCAAACCAAATCTCCTTTTACTTTATTATCTGTTTTACCATTTCTTTAATATAAAAAAATATTTCTATTTCAGGTGAAACTGTTGATAAATATCTCCTCCAAACAGCATGCCAAACTTCCAAACTAGCTTTCAAACACCACCTCCATCAAGTCACTAAACGTTAATTTGTGAAGTAACTGGAAAGTGCCATTTAGGATCAGAGCTCCTTTGGTACTCTAAGAGCAAAAATTTTTACCTTCAGATACTCATAGTCTCAGAAAATGGTGATTCATAACTAATCAAAGCAAGGCAGAGTTTTTTGGGCCAAAGTGGCCAAAATGGCCAGTGGCAAACAGAAAGACAAATTGCTCTTGAGGAGTCCAAGAAGGTCCTAAAACAGCCCTGGGTCCATGCAGTGGCAGCACCCCTATGCCAATAATGTTTCTGAAGGGACAGATGTGGTCCCTACCTCATTTCTGGTAACGTCCTGCCCAAGGCTTTGCCCTTTAGTTCGCCTTGAACATTCCTCCATGGGCCAAAAATAATATGACCCTTAGCAGAACTATGTCTTCCTGATTAAGGCTGTAACACAAATGGACCAAAGCCAGGAAATTTAAAATTAAGATGACACTTTGTCCTTTAATTCTAGCTGTGAAAGAGAAGAAGAAAAAGAAAATCAGCTTCACAGAACAAGTTCTCCAGACTTAAGTTTTAATGAAGCTTCAATGTCCTGGCTTTTTTTGGGTTATGTCCCAAGCCTATTTTTATTTAGTAGGTTGATTTTTTTTTTTCTTTTTCATTTAACTTCTTCAGTTTTTAAACTAGAAAGAAGAAAGGAAGGAGTCTTTAACAGAAAGTTCCCCAATGCATATTAATTATCTAAGACACCAGAATGATTGCTTTGGTCAAATGCATATTTATAAATATCTTTAAAATGTACATTTTTACTAATAGACTAGAACTATCCTAAAGGCATCCATTCCTGTCTGAGAAGGTAAATATATCTTTACAATTTTTAAATTAAGTGACATTATTTGAGAAAAAGCAACTCTTTTTATAGAAGTCCTCAGTGAACTCAAATTCCCAAAAGAATACCCATAGACATTGGGAATTGGTTCATTTAGGCAAAGTATACACTACTCAAGAGTCACAAAAAATATTTACAAAGGGAGTCCCTAGTTCACAAATATTTAGGGGTAAATCTCCTTTTCTCCTTTGCCACAAAAGATCTGTGCCTTCAGGTTTATGACTTTCACTCAGCACTGCAACACCTGCTGGTTTCAGTTCTTAGACCAGCGGGCAATTTCTTATATATCCACTTTATACTCCTCAGGTTCTGCTCTGAATAGTGCCTGACTAGGATGGAAAAAAATCTGATTTCAGTTGGTGTTGTGAGTGGAGAATATTTGCAATCTACAATTCAATCATTTGGTTCATGTCATTCCTCCATCTTCTAATCTTCCAGTTTTCTGGGGTTCAAACTGCATTCAAAACTTGCAGATATGCAGATGACATTCAAAAGTATAGACATTGCTTTTCACTGATTGTTTTGTTTAATCCATATGCTTTCCATGAGAGCGTATATAACCAGGGGGCATAACTATGACATTAAGCATTAAAAATAATAATAATCCTTTCAGTCTAGAGAAAAAAGTTTTGAATTTTCCTTCAAAAGTTTGCTAGTGAGTCAAATTCTACATAAACCCCTTCTGGATTTATTTCCACATTCAAACTGCAAACTGCTAGAGACTTTTGCATAACTTCCAGTTTTGTTGTGAAGAGCTTACACAGCTCTAATCTGCACATGAAACTCAGACTGACGTCAGTGGCTGGTTTATGCAGGGATCAAGGGCACAATATGCAGTCAAGATCCCCTCTGCAGATAACCCAAAAGCAGAGCTTTGACCTTATAGCTCAGCAGAGAAAGCTAGATGCCAGTTGAGATACTGGTGGTGTAAAAATATGGACATTCAAACCTCAAACAAATGTTTGAAACATAGAATAAACCAAAAGTTCTTGCTTGGAGTTTATATCCATCTTACTTATTTGTGCTATCATGAAATTTTATATTTTATTATGGAAACATGTTTGAGAGACAACATTTGTGAATTTAAAACAGAGTCTCAACCTGTTTTCCATCTTTACTCTAGTAACTTCAGCCTGCAAATTATTGTGGCTGCACATTCTGTGTCTGCAATTTTAGGAACAAGTGGGACACCTTTGTCCATTACTGCTCTGAGGCAACAGCAGCATATCCAAAACCACAGGATCTGAAAGGAATTCTGAAGTATAACTTCACTTTCCAGTGTCCACTTCAAGAAAGGGTGATTTTTGGGTTTAAGGCCTGATCACTGGAGAGAAGATGAAGTTATTTTGGACTAATATATTTTGTTCAGTCTCATTTTCTTTAGCTGGAAACAGAGATAATACTTGTATGCACTTCTAAAGTTGTGCTGTTGAAATACTGTGTTCTGCCCGACAGAACATGCAGCCCATTTCCCAGAAATGGTGTCTTCTCTGACCTTAGAAAATAGGGACCAACTGATGAGTTAATTTTAAACTGTCAGCCCAACCAAAATCCAAGATTCAATCGCACCTTTCCTTTGGTGAAGGCAGGAACGAGGGTCCAGGCTTAGTGATTGCTCACAGATAGTCTCTACAATAAACTGAAAGTTACAAAGGAGAGGGGATCAGGGTGGGCACAGTCTGGGAAAAACTGTTATCTGAAAATGAACTTTAGGTTCTCTCTCAAACTAACTGGGCCCTGGTGATGTACAAAGTAGAACTGCTTCAGGGTTTTATTCACCAAACATTTTGTGAGATAACTTTGTTAACGCTTTTATTTTAGAGAAAATATAGTTGGGAGTAAGGGAACAGTCCAAACAGATATTAAAATAATCAGTGCCCAGTGCTTTTAAAGAAAGAACAAAAATCCTGCTGTGAATTTACATTAATTATGTATTAGGCTTTCTTGTGAAGGAAGTTCATTACAACCTGGTTACAGTGGTGTCAGATTAGACTATACAGCATGATTGCAACCATTCTATTGTTGTTAGAAATATTCTTCATGAGTCAAAATCACATTTATGAAAAGTCAAAAGGCTTTTCAGCAAGAGAGAAATAAGTTATCTGCTTCAAAAAAGAATAAAAAAGCATGTGAAATTTAATATTATTATTAGTTTCTATTTAATATTTTGCACTGTAATGATTTTTTGACCAAAATAATTATATGTGGCAATTTGAATCAAAGGCTTCTATTGATTATACAAACTTACATGCAAATTAGAATCTGATCAGCCTTACTGGCATCTTGAGTGTGACATGCATTAAAATATTTTGTTTGCTTTAATGCAAACAACTGCATAGGATATGGAAGGTTATTTAGAACTGACCACATGTATTGCCATGTCCATATGTAAGGAGCAGACTTAAAGTAGTTTAACAACACTGAATAATGTTTGTTGGATTTTTCTTGGTTGGGTGAGTGGGTGGGTGGGTGAATTTTTGGGGTGTGTTTTTTTTGTATTCTCAGGTGTTAAACAGTAATATTCCCCTAATTATTTTTGTCATAGATACAAATGTCCTATCAGAATTTTACTGGAATTTTTAGTATAGAAGATTTCAGTGTATTAAAATGTTGTCACAGGATGATGGTCACCCATTGAAAGATAAATTCTTACAGATTAGAATCACAGAATGGTTTGGAACGGATCTTAGAAATCATCTAGCTCCAATCCCACTGCTGTGGCCAGGGAACCTTCCACTAGATCAGGTTACTCAGATCCCCATCCAGCCTGGCCCTTATCACTTCCAGGGATGAAGAGTTCACAACCTCTGTGGTAACCTGTTCCAACTGCCTCGCCACCCCCACCGTAAAGAATTTCTTCCTAATAGTGAATCTAAACCTACCCTCCTTTACATGAAGGCCACTCGCTCTTGTCCTATTTTCACTACATGGCCTTGCAAAAAGTGTCTCTCCAGCCCTCTTGCAGCCCTCTTTAGGTACTGGAAGGTACTGGAAGGTCTCATCAGAGCCTTCTCCTCTCCAGGCTGAACAGCCCTTACTCTCTCAGCCTATTTTCACAGCAGAGGTGCTCCAGCCCTCTGATCAACTCAGCAGTTCTCCTTTGGACTCATTCCAACAGGTCCAAGTTTTCCTTCTGTGGAGAGCCCCACATCTGTGTGCAGTATCCCAGGAGGAGCAAGATGGATGCAAATAACAAAATGAAGGCAGTGTGTTGGATTCATTGGAGTGGTGTTTCTCTCTCTAAATCCTACTTCACAACAATCAGTCTAGGCCTGATCACTTTGCCTACTTGCTTTGCAGAGAATAAGCCCAGGACTCAGCTCAGTAAGCCACTTTCCCTAACCACTTTGTCAGGTCAGAAAACCATTCATTTCACAGCAAACTTATTCTGCCCTCTCTCCCTACCTCAACTTGTACACGAGCACAAAGCACGTCTCTCCTTGAGTGCACGTTTTACAAGCTTAGCAAAAAGCCCTACACAAACTGTCCAAAGCATGCAATTTCTAAAGGGTCATAATTCAGTCAACTGAAAACTGACTTTTTCACCTGCAGAAGTGCACCTCACTAGTTACAGTTTTTTTTCTGTAGCTTTCCACCACTACCCTTGCTTAGAAGGCTATTCACAACAAAAAGAGTCACAAGGATTTTGTGTGAATACACAGAAAGCTATTTCTCTCCCCACTTTTCTTGAAGAAACTCAAATTTCACCTCTGCCCCTAGCCAACATTTTTCTTTTAAACCATTTCAGTATAGGAAAAATTTGGCCCAAGTGGTGCCATTTTCAGAAATCTATGTATGACTGAAAAGAAGCAGGGACTAAGCAGAGAATAGCAGCATTGGTATTTTGTTAGCTGTGACTTGACCTGACTTGACAGATTTATATTTTAATGTGGATTTCCTCCCACCAGGGAGATTGTTATGCCCCATAAATCCAATATTCACAGAACTCCAGTATTCAGTAGTACTGAGGGATGTAAAATACTAGTGACAAACAGTTTGCTTAGGGTATCAGAGAGAAACTGAAGTCTGTAGCTTTGGAAAGGATCCAGCCATCCCCTCCACACAAGGAAACAACTGTCTCTCCCAGCCACAAATTCCCAGCAGCATCTGAGGCTAAAAAGCACATTTAAAATTGACAGGGTTAAGAAATCTGGAAGCCACAGGTAAGGGTTGTTATCCACGCTTCTGTGGTTAGCAGGCTATTACACCTCTGCAATAGTTTAAGACTGCCAGAATTGAAAGCATTTGGGTTCTCTACTTCCTTGAAAAGTGGAGCTTCTGTCTCTTTCTCAAGAGCAAAGTAAAAGAGATTACTAGCAACATCATCTCATACCTTCTCCTATCCAACCTTGTAAATCTGAGGCTGCCCTTGGTTTAAAAGCACTGATGTTAAAATACCAACAGTGTTTCTCTCCTTGTGTCTTTCCCACTCTTCACTTTTCTTTGCAGATTTCAAGGTGATGACAAAAGAGAGAACAGTCTTAGCATTTGTTAATACCCACTTGACCCACAAAAGAAATTCACTAGCATTCGCAGCTTCTAATTTAAAAACCATTAGACCGTTCCGCTTGGCGGACCAGATCTAAATATTCGTAAAGGGGTGGTTTAATTTAATCATTACCTTAACAAGCCCCCTTTTAAAATGATGATCCGCCAAATTCAGGGGATTTGTTTTGGAATCTGATCCAATAACTGGCTTTGTACAAAGAGAAGCATAGCCGCATCTGATTTGGTTCAGAACGGGGTGATAATCATGAAAATTACTTTGCATATTTAATCACTGTGAAAACATGAGTACAAACTACTTTCTAGAGATTACCTTAAAAAAAAAAAAAAAAAAGCTTCAGGCTTTGCAGCAAGCATGCCAAGTACTTTGATTTACAGAGAATTATTTGGATTTTATAGAAAGCTCAGTGTTTCAAAGACTTCAAGCTAGTCAGCCACTGGCAAAGAAAAATTACTAAATAGTAGAAGGAAAACTTTTTATTGGAAAAAAATTATTTTAACAGCAATTGTAGAGATTTATGTTTGTGGGATTTTTATTAAGTTTGTGTCATTTAACAACCTAGATTTGAAGCAAACACCTTACTCAAAACCTCTCTGATCTTGTCAAGAGGGCAGAGGCACTTTCCCCAGGTTTGACCTGGCATGTTTCCTCACTGCCAGGGCTGAGTCAGAAGCTGGCAAGTCACAGCTGTGCTGTGCTCAGGACTTTCACAAAGATTGAACTAGGAGAATTTGAATCAGGACTGCTCTCTGGTACCTGTACACAGGGATTATGGTGGGAAAAACCTGTCCAGCAAGGCACAGAAGTGTCATCATCTCGGAGCTTCAGATTTTTGTCTAGATTTCATAAGTTGAGATTCAGCTACACACAGAGAATTTAGAGACAAATTCTTAGAGAAATTATTTTTTCTCACCTAGATCAGACAGATAAATAAGAGTACACTGACTAGTAGTTAACAAAAAAGATACATACATATATAAGACTTGCAAATATTTCCCTAAGCTGAAGTAACTGGATGCCAGATGAGAATGCCATGGTATGTAAAACTAAATTTGCTGCTGAGATAAACTGGTATAGCTCCACTAAATCTGTCGGAGTTGCCTCTGCTTAACACTTGAAGTGAATTAGGCCCTACCTTTACTGTCAGCTGCTTTTAAATCCTTGCACTGTGATACAGTTTGTATTTACAATTTGTAAATAGACCAGCATCTGAGAGCTACAGTGTAGGCAGAATATCTGAGGGATAATAGTCACAGGCATCTTAGATTATGAAGCCTGCTCTAACAAATATTTGTAGGAATCATCTCAGAGGTTCCTGCCTGTCTCTAACCACCATGCTGTACAAAATTAATGAAAAAGCGTGCCTAAAATTCTCTGTGGAAACTGGTGTGATGTGCACATATACATATGAAATATGTATGTATCATACAGACTGCTCTATTATAGAGACACATTTTTGTGGGTTGTACACATAAATATATACACAGGAATATATATATTTACACACACCTGTATCTTTTTGCATACTTTTTTTATATAGTACATATTTCTCTAAGCATTATATGTTCCACAGCTTCAGCAGACTAGAGGTTAATGAACAGGCTTTTTCTCACATATGCACAGAACAGATAATTTTCTTTACTGTTCACGATAAGTTGAAGGAGCATTTGAGTGACAGACCAATTTGTCAATCAACTACAAAGTGTTGAGGAAGCTTCCTCTGCATAATTTTACACGCAGAGATCAAATGTGACCTCTGATTGTACAGTGGGTATGGACAGTCAAGGTTACAAAGTCCAAAGGAGTCATGCAAATCAGCTACCTTTTCTGAGTGCCTTGACTTTCTAGGGTTATCTGTGCACTAAAATAATCACAGGATTTTAAGAGAAAGATGAAAAATACTTCTTTGTTATTTTAAGTGTGTGTATGCATGTGTGAGGAAGGTGTATGTATGAATTTATTGTGGAGCTTGAATGTATGTGTTTTTACTTTATAGCCCAAATTAACTTTTTAAGGTCTCAACACAGAGCCCCTGGTTCTGACATCTCATGCAGTTTCTCTTGAAAGCTATATTTTAATAGCAGCTCTGTTCACTTAATGTTAGCCACTTCAGATGATTTCTTTGCTAAAACCTGAATTATGAAAATCACTTGTCAATTACCCTGGGTAGCTGTGTAAAAGAATTATTGCACATTCACAGTGAAAAGAAAACTTTATTTTCACCACTTTCCAGTAAAAGCTAATTCAGAATAACTCCATTTAACAGTTATTTTATGCTGAAATACTGAATACCTCAGGGAGTCTTTTAGGGATTTTAAAGTCTCTTTATTTATAAATGATTCATGCTGCATTTTCAGAAAAACCTACAATTAGTGTGGGAAGCACAGAGGCTCCTTTGGGAAAGGTAAAAAAACCCAACAAAATATACATGCATTATATACAGTCTTTTTATCTATTGTTGTTTTGCAGTGGACTATAAAAAGAAAAGAACTGTAAAAAATGGCTAGGAGATATTTTATCTAACCTTTTAAATATATGCCTCAGTGGACAGTATTTTGTGAAGTATTTACCCTTATGATTCATACAGCCCACAAAATTCTTTTAATGCAGATTCCATTTTGGCTTGTACTTTCCAACCCCAGTTATAAATGAGCAAGCTATCTAAGAGGAGAAGCCTTCTGTGGTAATACAGGAGGACAAACCATCCCTTCCACCTGCCCCTTGTGAGAGTGATGACCACTAGCATTTCCATATTGTTTGCTGCCTGGGTGGTGCTATAACTTCAAAGCCTTTGAAATGTTCACACCAGCAGGCAACAAAGATCACACAAGCTCATTGACTTCATGGGGAATCTTTCTACTCACTCAAGCCCAACGTCAGATAGGTATTGCTCTAGCTGCCAGCACTGCAGGAGTTTGTGCAACCCCTCTCCTTGTCACAGGGGTGGGAGGAATGACCAGGCAAAGGCAAGGAGCAGCTCAAGACCCTCAGCACACACCCCTAAGGCTCCCATGGCTTCACCCTTGATATGGCTGCCCTTGTGGGAGCCTTGGATTACCCTGGAGTCCTGCTGCATGTGCTGGTGTTAGATTAGAGACACACAGGATGGCATTGTGTTAAGGGTCATGCTCCAGCATGCCTTAATGAAATTACACTCAGGAGCACATCAGTGGCAGAGTGGCACTAGGGTTGAAGGCTGGATATTTTACCATTTATAGCTCCCCTTATCTCCTCTCAAATAAAACCCGATAAAAACCCATCCTTAAATATTCATTCAATCAGACCTTCTCTGTGTTGATGAAATGTTCTTGACTTTCCATCAGTGATGGAAAAAAATCACTATCTCTCCCCTGTGAGATAGCTGCACTCCTATGAACTACAAGGAGAGAACAAGCAAAACACAGCAGATACCATTGGGTTCAAAGAGACAAGATCTACTTAAATATATATTTCCCCCACCTCCATGCTGAGTTTGCACTGGTGCTGTTACAAATGGCTAAATATCAAATGCAAACAAAATTTCCCAGCAGTCGGAAGGTCACCCACAGTTGTTTCATAATTACATCAGCATTTACAGTGTGAAACTTGCAGGGAGGTGAAAACATAACGACCTGAACCTGCTCACTGACCAGTACCCAGAGAACCTCCCATGAGACATACAGAAGACAGAAGAAATAGCAAGAGGAACACCATCAGATACTGTGTCTCATTGACCAGATGTGCAGATGACTTGGGGGAGAGGTGGTGGGTTGTTATTATTTACGGGAAATCTCAGACTCATTGACTTCTTAAACTTAGAGATACCCAGAATCTGCATCACACTTACTGGCTTGAATCTATTTGCTGGTTTCTCAAATTGTCATGGTAAACATTGTTCCAAAATAAAGAGAAACTCACAGTTTGCAGTAGATGATATTTCAATTTTCTCTTTTAGTAAAGCTCAGTGGATAATACAAATGAAGTAACAGACTGCACACATACCAGGACTTGCTTTGGCACTGCCCCAATTGCTTGGATATCAACAGGTGGAATGCAAAAAATCCAACTTGAATAAATGAGAATGTCAACAAGAAGAACATTACTAGACAACAGATAAATCAGAATACCATTACTGAGATAGTCTCTATGTGTCAGGCTATTAGAAGTGAAAACAGGACCCCTGTGACTTTTTAACATGCTGGGCTATATTTTTTTAATTCTTTATATAATATTGCAAGACAGTGATATAAAACTCAAGTATCATTTTCAATGTAATATCTATTGAGAGTTCCCCAGTCCTTGTACCCTGGGTTTTCTATCACATATACTAAACAACAGAAAATACACAGGCCTCTTCTTTCTACTGTGAAAAAAAAAAAAACAAAAACAAAAACAAAAAAAGAGCTAAGTATATGTAGCACTTGAAGCATCCTTCAAGCAATAGGTCTGATTACACCTTCACAATTAAGAGTAAATTTTTTGTAAGGATCTCCAGAGCTGGATGAATCAGTGAATTGTATTAGCATGAAAAGAAGGAAAGAGAAAACAGGAAAATAAAGAAAGGGAAAAGGAAGAAACATACTTTGTTTTAAAACAAACTCCAAAATTAATACATTCCAGGTAAGTTTTCCCTACTCTATGATAACAAATGGTAGTTTGTAATTTCCTCAATGCTGTGAATCTAAGAAACAGCACAATTTCTATAGGACTAAAGGTATGTTCAATGTTCGGTTCATATTGCCACAGAACATGCCCTAAGCAAACAGCAGAGGTACATCAGGTTTGTTTGATTTTTCAAGCCATGGACACTTCTTGAGATTTTGCATCTCATTCCAAAAAAGGAGAAGAGACCCTGTAAATTGTGACAGCAAAGTGAGATAAGGCTGCGTGTTGGAGCCAGCTGCACATCCTGGTAAAGAATGAGGAACCAAACATTTTAGGCTTATTTTTCAGAACAAAATATGACATTCATAAATAGGAGGAAAGGACTTCATATTGCCAAAGAAAAACAAAAATTATTTGTGAATCAGCCACGATCTCCACCCCATATGATCTCCACCCTTGCATGACCAAAGTTTTAGGTATCTCTCAGTTCTCCTGTATTTCTGTAGGTCCCACGAATTGCATTGCTTTTACACAATGCTAGTGAACTATTGGCATGTCAGGAAAAACTCAGAATATTGCTCTAAAATAATATGATCAGAATAATAGTACTATGTCAAGAGATGTAGAAGTAATGTTGAATTAAAACTAAACTTGGAGAAATGTCATCATGACTTCCAAAACTACAAAAAATTTATTATATTTCTTCATTAATTTTTCTTTCTTATTTTTGAAGTGAAATGCAAGATGTTTTCTGGGCCATGAATGTAACATGAGATGGCAGTGTAAAAAATTAAGAAATAACTCTATGTAAAAAATCCTCAGAAATATGTAACATGGGAGGAATAATTTTGTTGTTTGTTTCTTCTCCATAAATAGGATATGATGATTATGCCACAAAGTTGTCATAATGTAATGGTATGTGCAATCCCTGAAGCTGCTTTTAATCTTTATTTTTATTACTAATAATAGCAATAATAATAATAATTTTTAGTTTTACAATGGTGTTTAAGAAGGAAATTTATTTTTCAAGTGTTTCACCATTGTATTTTTTTGCATTTGAAATAATGCTTCAGCAACAAACATGCAAACCTTATACTGACAGCAAAGTATAACATCTTTTAAGATGTTAACTGGTATTAAAATGCAACATTGTACATTTCAGCTTCTGAAACAGTAGCTTTCATAGTAAGCCACTCCAAATAATTTGACTAGCATGTGCCTTAAATTAGATGCCAAGTAAAATTCAAGAACCTGGGACTAGGTGGGGGATACTCTCAACTGAACCAGCAGGGAAAGGCTCAGGATGCAGTTAGGCAATTCCAGTTAAAGGCACAGGTCAGTCATTCTCTTGTCAAGCTTTCCACTCCCTTATTTAAAACAAACAAAGAAACAAACCCTCAAAAATCAGTTTCCTAGTTGCAAAGGAGGCCTTTCAAGGAAGCTTGGTTCATTGGCCTTCAAGTTCACTATAAAGCTGCTGTATTTTTCAGGCCATGGGATTAATGACAAATCCAGCAAAGCATACGACTAACTTTAAGCCTGTATGTAATCTCAGTTAAGTCAATTAGTCTGCCTGCATGCTCAAAGGTAAGCAGATCCTGAAGTACTTTGCTGGTCTGGTATGATTATCCCTAGTGATGTGCAGACACACAACTGCTAACCTGTTCATTGAGGAAACCTAACTTCTGTCTCAGCTCAGAAACACATCTTTCTGGGGTGTCTACTATATATACCATCAATCTTACTGTAAAGCACTGAAGTCTTGAGGAAACATTAAAAAAGGAATATACAAATGATGTTCCTCTCTCATTCTGTACAGTATATAATACTGATGTTAATTGTACAGCTTGATTATATAACAGGTGGCTAACATTCTCCTTCAGTGCCTGTCCTTAAATAACAACGCAAAACAAATTTTCACTTGTGATTGTTAATTTATTTCTCTGCAGAGCTCTTGTTGGGTCACCTATGTTACATTAACACAGTTTCTGTACATAGTACCAGCATATCAAGATTTAACTCAGAAGAAACTCAATCTAGGTGCCTTTCTAGTGAAGGTGGTGAGTTCCTTACATCCAGCTTAAAAGGGTTGGCATGCCTAGAGATAGTAAAATAAGTCATGGATGCCACAACCAATCAGTTTCAAAATCTCCATGAACATTTACATGGGCAGATTATGGTCTCCTAAAAGCGGGCTCTCAAAGCTCTTCTGTTAGTTTCTGTGTCTCTGCAGCTGCTACTAAACTACCAGAGATCCCAGCAAGGCTTGAGTCTGTCTTGACCTCAAACAGGCAGAGCTTCTTGAAGGATGAACCTTGTCTGAGGTGGAAATACCCTTTCTCTGCAGCACGTTGCAGGTTATGGAAAATCTTACCTGAAAATTGTGGAAGAGCTCCAGAGCAAATCATGTAAATCTGTCATGTAAATAGGGGGTTTTTAGAGTTTGGATAACTGCCATACAGACAGCTTCCTATCTCTGAATATATACTTTAGGACTTTAAAATATGAAGTTTTGACCTGGTCTGTTGCCACATATCACTGCTCTGGTGGTTGTGCAGACAGAGGATAGCACTCCTGAATTTTTCTATTCCATATTCCCATGCGTAGCCAATCCAGTCCTCACAAACGATGCAGGATTGTTAACAGGGCAAGGCTACTTCTTAAAATGGAGAAGCAGCATTTGCTCAGGAGAAAGGGCTAGTGCATCTCCTAGAAAATCCCAGCTTTGGATTGGCAGAGTTTGCCTGCCAGAGAAAATAAGCCCTTTTTTGGTACCATTGCACTTCAGGGGGACCAGGGGACCTGGAACAACTTCATGGCTTGACACACCAGTATTTGTCTCCTGGATCTCTTGCACTGTGCAACTTCAGGTTAAAATTATCTTGCTGACAGCCCAACGGGGAAACAAATGCATTTGTGGGTTTCACATACAACTGCTAGTATTAACAGCAAAAGGGAAAGATACCTTATTGCTTCGCAGCTTTCCTTCCATCTTTTTCATTGTAAAAGGCAATGGAGTCACATGGATTTTCTCACCTCTACATATCAAGTGGAATTTTAACATCTTCGTGAGATTTTCTATTACACTGTGGAATCCTCTTTGTGTTGTGTTAGGAGCTTACAGCATGATTATAGGTAAAACTATGGGCTTTTCCCCAAGGGAAAGATTAGAGCAATAGTACTTACTATACCCTAGCAACAGAGTCCATCATAGAGCAGGATGATATATATTCAGATCTTTTTCCTGATTTAAACTTGTTTTCAAACATAGACCAAGTTATTAGAGCTGGGTTCTTTCTGAGATACTTGTTTTCATGGTCTGTGTGCTGGTATCTCAGAATTATCTGCTTTTTGCAGATATCCCAACCTGTTAATTAATAATATGAATTCATAACATGAGCTCTCTGGCTGAAATAACAGCTACAAGTAGATAAGAAAAGAGTGTCTGTATCTTTAAATTTAAACTTTTTTTTTTTTTTACAAACTGCATGTAGTGGTTCTGCTATGTCATGTGTTGTGAATGATAAAGAATGACATGATGTAACCATTAACATGGCATAACCAAATGCAAAATTATTGATTCTGACTAAGCATATAATGATTTTCTTATGGTTTTTCTTAAGTCATACATACTTCCTTACCCCTAACTTGTTAATTCTATTCAGGAATTAAATGCAGGAGTGCAGGAAGCAGAGCTGTCCATGCACTATCAGCAGGAATACGACATTACAGATATGTGAAAACATAAATATTATGCTGAAGTGATGCTAAAGTTGCCTCTAAACTAACACCCAAATTCTGTGTTGGAAACTCTAAAGGAATGCTCTACAGAACAGAAAACCTGATGTTAAAAGGTTTTAAACATGATCATGGCATGAAATGCGTTTGCACATTTCTATGTTTACATCTTTGATACCAGCTAGAACTGTGCAGCAACTGAAAAAAGCTCTGGAGGAAGAATATTCAGAAGATGGCATGAAGTACAGAAAGTAAAGGCTGTGAATCTTTATAAGTCTGTCATGGTCTAACATACTAAAGTGCTCATTATCAATATAATGCATCAGCTCTCTACTCTGATGGTTGTAAAGGTCAGTTATCCTGTATAACAGTCCACAAAATGAGCATTCTCCAATTAATTGTAAAAGCTGGTATTATAATTCTACCTTCCACACTTCATCATGACTAACAGGTGACATGAGTAAATGACAGACTGTACAGACACCTCTTAGTCATCTTAATAGTCAGGCACGGTAGCAAGGGTTAAGGACAGAGTGTCAGGTTTAACTTCCCCTCATTACCATTCAGAAAACTATCATTTAATATTAAGTTAATTGTAACACAAGGATATGAGTCATGCCCTTGTGTTACAATTACCTTTAATATTAAATAATAGTTTTTGTAATGGTAATTTCCTTTGGGGATGTTTCATTCTACATTAGGCAGTTCTGACTGATGTCTGTCTTTGCAGATATCTCTATCAGCCACGAAAAGCTCTTCTGTGAGTGCATATCCATAATCTACAGGAATTCAAGACCATGAATATTGTTCCATTGAAGTCATTGTCCTTTGTACTAGATGTTTCTAATCTATTAACAGTTGGACTATTTGATTGTGCCATAACTGTGATTTTCCTTTTGAAATCTACACAGAAGTGCACTCCCCTTGCTCTGCTGGGATAGGAGGACTTCATCCACATCTCCAGCTGCCTTGTTATATGGTCTATAGGTGAGGTGGGCAGTCTAAAGGATGTATAGGGTTTGACTTGCTGTAACAATGGTGGTTTAGCTATCTGAGAGTGCAGTGGATTCTAGGAGCTGGACAAAAGTAGTGAGAAGATTTTGAATTAGGCTTTTGATGAAGAACAGTGCTAAGTGAGCTCAGAAATCACAGGAGCTGTAGTAAATCTCATTTGTGCCTGCCCCAGGAACAGAGTTTGTCTGTCAATGGTTACAACCATACAAAGCTGTGCATTGAATAAAAAAGTTGTTTTCAGAAAAGTATTATTTAAAAGAGAAAAGGACAGACAATAAAAACTACAGGATTGACTATGAGTGGAAAAGTACTGTCAGTAAGGCCTCAGTAAGGCCCTTGAGGCTTTAAGAACACCATGGAAATCCTTTAATTTCAGTAAATCCTACTGGACTCAAGAATCATACCATGAAGGCATAAAGGTCTTCAGAAAGAGTGTGATTGTCCAGCTCTAAAGAAGGTATGAAGGACACTAAGTCCTGCTGATGCATAAGAATTCTTTTGCCAGTGGCAGGGAACAACACAAGTCCAGCAGTAATATCCTGGGGGAAAATTTGTACTCTACTGCCCATGGCAATTTTGCAAAGTCAGCTTAGGGAAAGTGTCAGGATGAGGTCTGAGGCCAGCTAGTTCCACAAAATACTCCAAACTGACAATAAGTGGACAAACAGGTCCCCCTACTGCTCTCCTTCTTGGTCCTCCCAGAAAGGGGCAATGTTGAGCTCCCTGGTACCAACCAACCAGCTCAGAGAGTTCTACAGTGGGACTAAAATCTAACCTTATGTGCCTATAAATTTTTTGAAAACTTCTTAAGTTGCAGATTTCCTTTTCTGATTAGGATCTGGGACTGAATATCAAGCTTTCTCTGCTCTCACCAGTGGAAAATGTATACATATAGCAGGTATAAATTCTGGTGAAATTGATTCTCATAAAGGAAATTCTATCTGAAATGACCATAACTTTAGTGCAGAAGTAGTTTAAAGAGCTCTGAATTTTATCTTCAATATTTTTTGCCCTTGTCAGGTGACAGCTCAGCCAGCAATCGCTATTCTTTTCTGTCTTTCAAAAGTTTGAAGCACAGCTAACAGGAAAGTTAGACCACATTCTCAGTGTGGTTATCACTTAGAAGCCTTCTACACCACACAAGCTTTATACAGCCTCTGTACATTTGAATAACACAGGTTATGAAATACTGGTACTCCAGATCATTAGTCAGGTAATTACAGTTTTTGTTTGTTTGGCTTTAATTAAAATTAGTCTCAGAATGCATCCATTTCAAGAAGAGGTCCTCACTGAACAACTGATACACAACAATCCTCGATTAGCAAATAAAGAACATCCATTCTTATCCTCAGCTTAAGAAAAAAGTAACTCCCTAACTGCTCAACACTTTTTAACTTAGAAATTTCAAGTCACTAATGAAAGGAGGGTAGTACCACTCTCTCCTTTAACCAAAAGCATCTAGGTCAGGGAACAAGAGGGAAAGAAACTCGTTCTGTGACTCATACCTAGCCATTATCCACCCTAGATATCCCACAAAGACACTCAACAGTATTGTAGTAGTAACATATATTTGCCTACTTAAGGGCAAATGCTTTGTGTAATTCTGTGCAGCTTCACTGAATTTAACAGTTTTGTTTATACTTGGACCAGGTCCTTGCTTTTTTTCAGATGCAAACCATTCAATTTAGACGAGTTTGCTTTTCTCAAGTGCCACCCTATAAGTATTGTGGCAGAGAAACTATACAACAGCAAACACATTCATCTTTAGTCTGATGAATGCTTCACCACATGCTAGGGTGTGTGTTTCAAAGTATATTGTCTGAGAGATCTGTTCTCAGAAATCGTGGTGTGGGGGTTTTCAAAGAGACAGATGTAGAAATGCTTACATGTTCTGACTCAAAGCTGATTGGCCCAAGTACATGAAACTGTACAAATCTAAAATTGAGACTAGCACAGACTTAATGATGCAAATTTCCATACATCAGTTTTATAATGCTCAACAATTTCCAGGAAACAAAGTAACATAGCAAAATTAGGGGAAAACAAAGGATTTCTCAGTTTATTAGGTACATGATCCAAATCCTGAGAAATTCAGAGGGAGCCTTTGCATAGAGAATAATAGACTCTGGAGTAGGCTCTGTGCAAAGGAGTCATTTCTAGCTGTAGAAGCAAAAGTGCCCCCAGCCATACAGCCAGAGACATGTATTTTGTATGCAAAAATAGAATTCCTTGGTGAGAACTCTATACATTATGCTTATAGGTAAAAGTTAAATAAAGCATCCGTCTGCTGCTGTTGTTTTTCTTATTAAGCAGAAAGGAATGAATGCAATATGCAATTCAAAAATAAATTTAGAGAGAAGGAAAAGGGTGGGGGCAGGTGAATAAATATATGTAAAATCACAACATGATACTAATGCTCAATTACAAAAACTTTACAGAAGTCTATTTATTTATTTATTTATTCTAATTCTAAATCCCTACCACTACACAACAATGTCACATTTTAATGTAATATCATGTCCAATGCATATTCATGAAATAAAAATCTTGGCAGTGGCACAAGAAAAGTGGGATGAAGTGTGTTTGGCGGAGTGCGTCACGTTTCCAGACCAGCGGATTTTTTGATTAAAGTCCCTTATCCGTTTTATCATGCATATCCACTCTCTGATTAAAGTGATCTGGAGCTGACACTCACAATGTCAGTATGCACTGAGACCCTTCACACAAAACATGGTTGGAATTTATATGCTTTAAAAAAGGAGGGGAGGGGGAGGAATGAGAAATAGACCAACCGAAGCTGCTGCATTAAATTAAGTATATATGTATATATCTATCTACTGAAAAAACACACTTGGACTTGCTTGTTTTAATCTTACATATTTCTTTCCAGCATTGCCAGGCTACAAATACCACATGTTTTGCTTCCATTTCAAAAAGTATCTGTCATGCAAGTTCTTTATCTCTGTTGCACTGGGCTTTTGATCAAAATGCTTCCACGCTGAGGTGAAAAACACAGCTGAGGTCTCCTACAGTCACAAATAAATAACAAATTTCTCCAAATCTACAGACACATTCTACCTTCTTTATTTTCTCCCAAAAACTATAATTAATGTACCACATCTCAACCACAGATTATCTGTTGAGGAAACAGATTCTGCCTCAGCAGAAGTACATGGGTGTAGCAAGGGCAGCTTTGCCACAGATCCACAGACCTCTTCTCCAGGTCTCATGCTCAGAAGCAGCCAAGTATGTGTAGGTTATCTGAAAATGTATTTTTAAGCCTCACAACATTTAAGAGGATGCAAATTGCCTGTGGTAAGTGTCATATGCATGAAAATATGGCAGCCATTTTTCTGGTTTTCTGTGAGTGCTTAAATTTTCCTTGAATTTAAAAAGCTTGTGGTCAGGTTCTTCACCTTGATTGCAGAAAGTGCTTAAGCATAAGCTCAACTTTAAGCATAAGAACAATTAAATTTAAGTACTTCAAGTGTTTGTCTTACCTGTAAATAAAGGGATTTTAACAGGTCATTTAATAGTGGTGTTGTAAATGTTCATTCTCTCTAGCAATACAACAGTATTTTGCATTTCCAAATGCTGGTCTGCAATCATTAAATACTTATTAAAAGGCATCCTTGGTTTCAGAGCCCCACAGATCTCCCAGGACTGCAGTGTTCTTCAAAATCTGCCTTTAAACTGAAGAATTCTGGATCTTTTGGTAACTTTTAGCTGGTTAGTAAGATTTCAGTGGCTTATGTTTGTTCAATTTATCCAGTATATCTTTCCATATTTAATAAATAAATTACAAAAAATTCAAATGTGTCTCAACTCCTAGGGACCTTTTTTATTATTATTTTTACAAAGATTTAGGAAATTTTAACTAGGAAAATTTTTTTACTGAGGAGAACAGCTGGACCAGTACCATGTATAGGGACCAGTGTTGTCCCTCTTCTCACACTCTTCTCAGCTAATGTCAAAGTTCAATCAATGTGCTATTCCAGTGCAGAGCTTTGTCTGAGCAGTTGATGTCAGTCATGCTGAACTGATACTATACTGCAGCCTTGACAGACATTGAGTTGGAATTAGTGAAGGACTGTCAAATTAATTTCATTTGTGAATTAAGCCTCTCCTTTCTACATAAACTTTAGTATAAGAAATAGAGTGAGAGTCTGAGGTAACACATTGATTTCTTCTGTTTATTGAGGCAGAGGTTTGAATATATAGGGACTTCCTGCATATACCACCTTCAACATTCCACCAAAAGAGCAGAAGCTTCTTGAACTTATTCCTTCTCCACATCATAATTCTTCAAGGAGAACAGTCATAATTTGAGAACAAAAAAGAAAATAAGTGGAGATTTTAGAAAAAGCATATGAGAAAAACTTTACCAGGAAAAAAGTGTGTTTTCATCAGCATGAACATAAACCACAAGTTTCACAGTGAATCACCTAGAAGTAGAGTTTCCACATTTGAAATCATTTTTAATCCTATTCATCATTCCCATGTTTACTCACTACTACTGGTGGCATAAGAGCCATCCCAGAAAGGGAAGATAAGTAAAACTGTCACCTACACAGCTGAGGCTCCAGCTACACTGAGAGGCAATTGCAAAATCCTTCACTGACTTTTTATTATCTCAATATCAAGCATGGGCTGGAAACGAAGAGCTGCATCTGCATATGGTGCCCAGCTGAGCACTATTTGTCCCATGTGAGGACACAAGGGATTTGGATGGCTGAAACCAAAGCTATAGCTGCAGTATGGGGAATTTTTATAGATTACACAAAAGCTGGCCTATATGAAATGCACATGTTTTCAAGTAGCTGTTTACAGTTTACAAGCCAATTATTACCCCTAAACTAAATTTGTAGACATGTCCACATTATCAACTGCATCTGAAAACCTGGGATTCTGTTCACAGGCCCCAACACAAAAGGGCAAATAAAAGATTATTTAAAAAAGAGAAAGAGTAATACAACTACATTGCATGGATTAACCATTCAAAATTGTTATCATTACCAATGATCATTATTAATCTATAACCCAAAATGGCTGCCTGTCAGCCACTTCTGGTCCAAGACTGAGAGGAAGCAATGCTGTAGTAAGATCCTGTATAACTTAATGTCTCATATTACAATTTTCTTACATTTATCATCTATACAGCAATAGTCAGTAGTACATGAGACATCACGAATAATAAATAGCTTACTACATTTTAATTGCCAAAGTAAATGAATGAAGCACCGTCTCTGTTCCAGTATCCTTGCTTTTAAGAGTGTGTTCTCTTACTAGAGGAAGAAATGAAAACAAACGTTTGTGAAAGATGCAACAGCAGGAGTACAGGGAAGAAAGAAACAAGAAGAACCAGAAATGCATTCACAGGTTTAATTACATTAAGTGAGAAGAGCAACAAGATGGTAAGCTCAAATTTGAATCTGATAGGAAAGAAAAGGAAAAATTCAGATACTTGAAATAGTGCAAGGTGATAAAAGTTTGCAAGCCAATTTACAGTGCCTAGACAGCAGACACTGTGACCAGAAGGACCTCCCTGCTTCTATATTTGGGCAAGTGAATATTCTCTGACACAGGTGTTGTTCTGAGACCTTCCCATTAAAAGAGAGACCACCACAAGCTTATATCCAAGTACACTTTAGTTTATTGTTAAGGCAGAACACTAGCTCAGACCAATTAATAAAATGGGTTTAAGTATGAACAGCAAAATCTTCAGTTTTGTTTCCAAGTAAAATTCAGATAGAATGAGACTTTCCCTTGGCTGAAGTCACCTCTCTGTTGTCACTCTTCAGAAGCAGAAGGCCACTTTTACTTACCATATCTGAAGGTAGGAGCTAGAGATAGGTGGCTTTAATTCATGTCAAAATGCAGTGAACAGAGCATATCCTGCAGCTGTTAACCAGTTGTGACAAGCAGAGGTGGTCCCCTCCCTAATTAATTTGTCCAGGCTGTTCTTGTTTATTTCTGTCAATATGCAGACAGCAAGGCAAGAGTGCAGGCTGGAGAGGAGAGCCTGGCCTGGTGATACCTACTGCAGCACAGAGGGCAAGGAGGCAATGGAAAAGGCAGCAGCAATCACAGTAGAACCTCAAGCTTTGCATGCTCCCAGAGCATGCCAGGAGCTGCTGGTCTCGGTGGGTTTCCAAAGCTGCTCACCTATGGCATTTTGTTTTCTTTTCTCTTCTGCCAGTCAGGATTAAAAGCTCAAGTATTTCATGTTTGGACTGAGCTAGAAGTACTAACAAGCTAAAATTGGTGATGTATCTCTCTCTCTACAAGGCCTTTTAAGCCCAAGTTGTCCAATTAAGAATGGACACATAAATTATTTTTACTTTTACCCCAATAACCAAACACCTGTGACCTGCAATGTGGAATTTTCTATCCAATTACAAAAAGTACCACCTAGACCCATGAAGAAGGTGAAGAAGAAAGAAACCTCCACCCCAAAACCTCCATCTTGCCTTCTATATATTGCTATACTCTAAAAACTTAAATTCCAAATTTTCCACCATGTGATATTTCACACTTCTATGCAAACTACGCACCAGTGATTCTAGTTCTATCATTCAATTTTGGAAGCCTTCTCCAAGGCCTCAGGTCAAAAGCAGTGTTCTCTTGAGGGTCAGTTCCTGTGAGCACAGAAAATCCCAAACCCTCAGTTTCAAGGGTTCCAACACTCATCCACACCTCAAGCTGGACCTGCTGCACCAGCCCACAAGCAGGTGTGAAGCAGTCTCTGTCTAACACCTATGTGTCTTCTCTGCAGGAGCATTGTTCAGAGTGGAAAAACACAAACTTTAGAAGAAAATTTTAACCTGTATCACTTTTTCAGACCTTGAGGATTGATTTAGTGGACCTCAGAGTATATTTTTTTGCTTCCATGGAGGACTGAGTGTGAATGCAACTGGGACTGGCATGTGCCAATATGTTTGTGGTAGAGCAGAAAGGATTGATTCTGCTTCAACCATGGTCTATCTCTCAGGTTTTTAATGCAGTTGCTGTTCTGGGTGTCTGCTCCAAACATTAGGAATTGCAACAAAAATCATTACAACAGAAATCCAGAACATTGCCCATGAGCAGGGCTCCTTAGCCCCCATAAAAACTGTGTGCTGTACACTAGACAGTCTGCATAATAGATACATGTTATGAATACAAATAAAATACACTGTTTCCAATTAATGGGATTTAGGGCTGGAGCTTTTTAACTTCACTCCCATGGTTTCCTTTTGAAACTTCTGCATATATTTTCTATTTTTGAGGGGGGGTATAAATCCTGTTTTAATGTTTTGCTGTTTATGCAAATTTCCAAATATAAAAGCATATGGCGGCAAAGTGGCACTAACTATCTGCTTTTCAGCACACATTCCTCTGCTATTACAAGAAAAGAAAGCCTGATGGAAAAGGAAGAAAAAAAAAGAAAGAAAGAAAGCAGTGTACAAACAGACACCGTATAAGCATAGCAGATTCACATTTCTCAGCTTTATTCTTGACCTGTGATTCACTAATTGCTCTACTGGCTCCTGCAGGGCAACTGTGGGTGCTCCTTCATTTCATAAGGTAGAGTGGGTGCTCAGGTTTGCAATTATAGGTTTGAACTAGCAGAGAAAATGGGAATAATAAAGGAGAACTTTTTTGAGTCAGAGGTTCCCCCTCACACTGGCAGCCTCACTGCATGGGTTTCATGTATCCAGTTTGCATTTTGCCTGATAACATAGAAGGCACATCATGCTATTCTAAAACAGCAGGATTATTTTCTCCATTCTAATTGATGAACAGCTGTGCTGTAATAGACTACAAAGCACAGCATCACTGATCTCTCCTCAGGCCACCCTAGTAACTGAACACTCCACAGGGAAGCAGAAAAGAATGAATGCAAAAAAAAAAAAAAAAAAAAAAATAGAGAGAGAGAGAGAGAGCAAAAAGAAAAAAAGAAGCAGCAACAAACATTTCAATACATTGTCTTGTGGATTCCTATTATGATTTGGCATCTCATTCAGCAATAATTAACTCAATTTTCCCCACAGTAGTTCTGGTGTATGACATGACCCTAAAACGGTCATGCCTTATAAAAGCTAAATATCAACATTTTTGAAAGAGTTCAGAATGTTTGTCACTGAAAATCAGTGTTCACAATATTCAAGTCACTTCTGGGGTCACATGTTCCATAGAACTGTTCTCTGTCCCAGGAAGCCCACATTATCAATTCATTTTTCTGATGGAATTCATTGTCTTTTCCTTCATTCTACTTTGTCAAATTATCATTATTATTATTATTATTATTATTATTATTATTATGTACCTCAGTATGGAATTGCAATACCTGCTTCAAAGATTTTGATCCCAAAGGTTGGAAGCCTCAGGGATCACTGGAAATACTTGTGTGTTTTTGTATGGGTGGAGACTTCACAAACTCTGCAGTATTCCTCAACTTTCTATTTTCTTGTGTTCTAGAAATGGCTGCTTCACTCGCCTTCAGAGTGAAATTGGTGAGTCTCCTTTACATTTTGAAGGCAGTTTAGAGCTAAAGAGGAAGAATCAACCTGATGTCTTTTAAGAGAAATATGTTTCTCATCCTTTCTCTTACTAGATTCAGTAGGGTAAGGAAAGAGTCACAATCCTTACTTAAGACCTTTTCTGCCTTCACTGTGTTTTCTGTGGGCATGAAAGTGTAAGAAATAGTTAAATTATGTTTCTTGCTCTATCAGTAAACCCGTTCCAAAAGCACAGACTCAATTCAATCAAAATTTGTGACAAGAAAGCAATCTTCCCATTCTGCTAAGCAACGGAAAAGTTTTGTTCTTCTTATTTTGTGTTATTGGAAGTGACTTGCTGCATCTTACCTATTGGTAAGCCCTGTGCTTATGTGTTCTTTTGTCTAGATAAGTGTTATCCTGTAAAATGAACACAATAAGACTTCTGTTTACCTTAATGCTAGTTTAAAAAAAAATCTCACAGATATAAGAAATCAATAACCATCCACAACAATTTACCAAGGATTCAGTCTGGATAGAAAAATTCAAATTGTATTGATTTTCTTACAGGGGAGAAAAAGTCACTTGACTATAACCCTCAACTAAAAGAAAATGCCATGTGTACACAACTAGAAGAGACTCAGAAAGCCAGCTATTTAAAATCCAAGCTGCTGATTAAGACAGGTAAGGCAGGTTTGAATATACAATCAGGCCCTTGGACAATGGCACATTTCTTAGTCTCCATACTTTAGTTGTCCATTAATAAGAGGAAAGGGGTAAAGCATCAGGAAAACTGTGAAGAATTTTAAAAGGAACATCCTAAAGAGAGATACAATTTGATGCAGAATGCCACCACACATAGGCTCTTCTGATCCAAAAAAAGGTGTAATAAATATGGTTACCAGGATAAATGGGATGCCATGCTCATTTTGGGTGTAACTTAGAGTGTTGATTTTAACTCAAAAAGGCCTTTAAAGATATTCAAAAACTGATCCTCCTTCTCACTTTTCTAACTACTAAATTCTGCCAAAGGACACAAAGTAAAAGCCCACAGGCTCAAAAGTCAGTTGTCTGCCAAATGAGAACCACCAGTGAAGAGATTGTTCACAGCACCACTTGTCTGAAGGGTCTCAGGTCTCCAAGCAGGATTAAAGATGCATAAGGTGTGTATAAGATCATGAGTTATGATGGATTTAGAGGTTTAGGGATTTCATGTTTTCATTTTGTCTTTGTTTTACTGGCAATTTGAAAATTTGATTGAAGTTATCAGCAAGTGTGTGGTCAGCTTGTTAATTATTCTTACTTGCACCATTAATTTAGAGTGCCTTGTTCTCACTCACACTAGAAATGTCATAAGCACATTTCATTTTAAAAAATAATTTTAAAAGAGTAGTAGCAACATGTGTGTTGTGTGAAAGCATTGCAAAGCACAAGACATTTCCCACACTTATTCTTTCCGTTTTCTCTTCATCTTCATCTCTATTTATTCAGCTCATTTCCCATTCCAGCTGCATAAAAAGTTCAAATAAACTCTGGGCACACCTTAGTGGATAACATCTTCCCTTTTCAATAAACACACAAAGGAGCTTTTGAAGACCTCACAGCCCATACAGAATTTTTGTATTGCCTGATCAGGTATGCCATGCTTGAAGCTAAGAGGTTTGGTGAAGGATGTTAATACAAGAACTTGCTTTCCAGGTCTGGACTTGTTATGGGAAAACTTTCACAGCCATTATGTCAAGTGGTGGAAGTGGTCTGGGCAGGAACCAACAGCTAGAGAAAAGAGCACACTCGCCAGGAAGCATCAGCAGAAGGATCACAATAATATGATCAAGTGACAGCAGCTGGCTGCCAAAAAGGAGAATGACAACACAAGGTGGTCTTGGTGAAATATAGGAGTGGACTGATCTTGACCTCCTAGCCAGAGAGTTATTTAACCCTGTTGAGGGGCATCAGTGAGCTGGATCACAAGAGGAGACTGAGGTGTAGAGCAATGTTGGTCAGATTTTGCCTTTGGCTACTCTGTCAACATATATAGAAGAAGCATTCTTGAGCGTTTGCTAGAAATTGTAAGCCTAGAAAAGATTCATACACAATCTTTATTACAGCAGTTTGATCAGATTTGTGAATGAGATAACAAAAATCACGTTTGTTCTGTTTTGTAGGTATCCAGTATGGATTTCAAGGGACTCCAACCTGTCAGCCCACAGCCAGTAAACAGAGACTGAGGCACCTGCCAGGCCACACACAGATTTGATGATTTCCCTTAATGTCGTTCTAAAATTTAATTAGATATGGTTTATTCCTAAATACAAAGAAGCCATTTTCCAAGTTTGTCAAACCTCCCACATCTTGGCTGAATAGGGAAGAGTAGCTGCATTGAAGACAAACACTTGCTTTTCAATTTCCAGAGTCAGAAGCCAAAACAAAGTTTTGAACACAGATAATTCACCTGATTTATTTCAAAGGGATCCCTGAGGTAGGAGTCATGTCCACAGGTCTATAGAGAATACAATCTTTTTTATGGGTTCATGCTACTCTTCTGTGCTGGGTCAGAATCAAAAAAGTGGGTTCTTCTAAAATAGCCTGTCTATAAATAATTTCTACTAAAATTCTGAATAAAGCACATACACTTCCTTAGAAAATCCTGCTCACAAGAGAGAAAGGGAGAGATTTCTCAGAGAAGTGAGCCGACTCGTGTCCTTGTAGTTATGTCCAATATTTTGACAGTGGAGTAGTAATTAACCTTGCACTCTGCTTAGTATCACTGCATTTCTGCTGTGACCACTATGAAGTGCTTTTTTGTGAAAGGAAAGAATGAATCTAAGTGGGAAAATTACTGGAATAAGAAAGGAGCTTTAATGGCAACCTTGGCATCCTGCAATTTCACACATTAAAATATATTTAAAAAAAAAAAACAACCTACTACAGTGCTTGTTGCATAAGGCTAAGCTTTCTCCTCTTCAAACTATTAATAAGGGCTTCCCATCGAGAAGACAAATACATGCTTGATGCATTTTTAATTCTGTGCCAATACATTTGACTAAAGCTGTTTGCTGTTTCAATGACAGGATTTAACTTGCCCTTCTGTATTCAACATTTCTGATTATTAATGACATTTAGAAAACACAGACAGAGGCTGTAAAAGTTATATTCTGGTCAATGTTTTAAAAAAGTAAAAAGATTAGCAATTAAAGATCCAAATCCTTCTTATACAATAAATTTAATCAGTCAATAAACTACAATTAAATAAAATTAATCATTACATAATTGCAATGGAATTTTTACCATACCAAGGAAAAGTATCATCTTGACCACTGTTATTAATCCCTGATGGCAATTGAAGGCAAAAAATTGCAGCCTTCCCAAATCAGACATAAATACTATATAGATAATCTGTATATGTACAAGCCCAATAGCCTTTTCAAGATATGTGCCTCTTAGTCAAAAAACATTCTTGTCTGTATTTTCTACTGTGAAGACATCCCATACTGAAATGAAACTACAAACAAGTCAGAGGACATTGCTGAAATCTAATTTTTTTTTTTCTTTCTGAACATCTCTGTAGTTCCAAGCAGTTTCTCTCCTAAGTTTGCCAGGAGTGTTTCTTTGAAGAAAAATAGGATGGAATTGGTATCAGTATTGAGACTAATACAGGGATCACATTGAATTAATTTTTTACTGCAAGAAATGGAAAAAGAATTGCCCTTTCCCACAGACTGATTATTATTTTGTTATTTAAGTGATAATGTAAACCTAAGGTTAAAATGAAATTATATATACTGATGATCTCCTAGTGACCTCCATTGTGCTGTTCCATTACAGCACACAGTAATAACACACTAAGTGCACACACTTATGGTACTGTCAGGTACCAATGCAAATCAAGCATCACAGGAGGCACGTTACTTTTGTTTTAACCATTAAAGACTCTAAGAAATGCAATGTGACAGCCAGAAGAAAGAAGGCTGGGATTTTCTAAAGATACCCAGGAGTGGCACTGATTTGTGTTTTCTTTGGTATCCTTCTAAAAAGGCCTTTAGCTGTGCCAATATAATAGATTCAAATCCTGACCTTTCTCAACACAATGAAGATACTCTGTATATCTTACCTTATAACACAGGGAATCAATACCGTATTTTACTAAATGCGAGTTAATTTTACCCAGGGAAGGAAATTACTGCTCTTAATAGTAGAACACTTCTTTTTTTCTCCTCCAAGTCAGTGAGTTTCAGGTTTGCCAAACCCTATCACTGTTTAAAAAAAGGGTTTGAGAGATTTTAATAGCTAATAATAGGAGGAAACATAAAAGGACAAATCCAATTTAAGTGAAAGGGTTCCTGTGTAAGCATTACTTGTCAGTCTTTGGTCGTACTGTATAGGGACCAGCAACGGAGCAGTGGCAGCAAAGAAATATAAAGTCCAGATTTAATTCTGATACAGAGAAATACAATTTCAAAACCGGACGTCTTATCATAGGCATGTCCCATTGGAGAACTCATTTCCCTAGCAAAAGGCTGTCACTGCCATTATGTTGTACAAGGAACCAATTTACTACTACAGCTAAACAGGGTTACTGGTGCTGTTGGAACTTAAGCATTTGAAGTTATCACTAGAAAAAAATAGCATTTCAAATGTCAGTGAAATGGGAAGGTATAATTGAAAAGTATCAATCAGAGAAGCAAAAGGGTTTAGAAGGCTAAGACTGCAGTTTTAGAACTGCCTTCCCCCCTCCCCTCTTCCTCTTTTTATTTTTTTAAGCTTCTTTCTCTGTTTCCTTTTCCTTTCACATGCAACTTTAGATCTCATATTGTTAAATAAAATATTTTAGCTTGATACTTGTCCTGTGCCAAACATGAAATAAATTTTGATGATTTTCTTCATCAGTCTAAGTGACCATAGTTTCATGACACAGAACTCTCATCTCATCCTGCATCCAGAGCTGCCAATCTGGAAGAAATGTAGATGAATGAAATAAAAATCTGATCTGAATTTTAGTTGCTTTGTTTGTGTCTTTTTTTATGCCCACCTTCTGAAAGAAGACCCATTCACTTGAACTTCCTTTATATAACAGAATCTTTTCCCCCATCCCAGGCTGATCCTACAGAGAATTTGAGAGTGAATAAACTTTTGAGTTTTCAGGACTTGAAAATAAAGAGAAATGGTCTGTAAAACAAATTGAATTAATTTGGTTTCAAAATATCCTAATCTTGCCAGTATTGCTAAATTCGTTGTGTCTCCACATAGAACAGGAGGGACTTTTTCAAACTGCCTCATTTTCTGCATTTTATTGTGAATCAATGTGTGGCAATATTAGTAGCATGTTTAGCTAATATCAGAATCGGAAGGATGGATTTACACAATCTGCTGCTCATATGTAGAATATCAAGCTTTCTTTCATTATTACTTTCCTTTGCTGTGCATAACGGCTCCAGGGGCTTTGGAAAAAAACAGCTTTTAGTCAAATAGCAATTAGTAAAACAGATCTGGTGTATAATCATGCTAAAACTTGCTTATTTTACCCCTTAAATAGGTTGCCAAATTGCATGTAGCAATTTGTCCTTTCAGCCCAACATCAGTGCCTGAGTCCCAGGGACATTGGTTAGTCTGAAATACCAGCACTGCTTCTGGCATTCACACATAAAGCAAATTTATCCATTGCTTGCTACAGCTCCAGGAAAACAAAACTGCAAAAGAAATTCCAGTTCAGAGCATTGGCCCTTATTCATATTTTGAACCTGCTAAGAAGAGGTAAAAAGGTAATGTTAGAAAGTTCTGCTGAGTAGTGTAATGTATTAGAACATATGTGCTTACAGAGGTAAACATCAGCCCTGTGTTCCACAGCAAAGAGATGAGACCTGCAGAAAGAGACAGGCTGGAGTTCCATGGTGATGAGTAACAGAGCCCCCATATATGGCATCTCCTCTTTCCACAGAATAATTCCTATGTTCAGGGGAAAAAAGTGCTATGCATTTCTAATGGAGATAGATTTTTCAATTTAAAAAATCATCAGGATGGTGAATTTTTTTTATTTTTTTTCTTTTAGTGACTGAAGAGTTTCAGAAAGTTCTTGGTCAGGAATGAACCCAGGCTGTAAGAAAGAGAAATTTTTATCTAAAGTTGGGTTTAGGATTTGGTTGGAAAAAATCTGAGAGTTTGAGCTAAGGCTGGGAGAAAGGCACCCGCAAGGTAAAGTTGCATATCTTCTTCAGAGTTTATTTAAACTTCTCCTATTTCAGAAGTAATTTTACCTGACACAGAAGATCCTTTATCCACATTAGAGTGCAGATATATTCCTCCTCCACCACCCTTTTGATGAATTTCAATTTCAAATAACTTAACGGCTAACAGCTCGCAATTGTTCTTTATATTAATAGAAATACATGGTCTCTTTTGAAGTTCAGGTAGTAATTCAGTTCTTAAAATTCTTCTGCTGTTTATAAATTATTTGAACAGGGATGTCATAGCTTTTGATGCACCGTTGCAACCCCTGTTAAACTACATTCTCCTATTCAACTGGAAGCAACTTTTAAATGCTTAGGAATCAAATTAAATGTGCAAACTGTAACCATTGAGTTGTAAATTACATTTATTTTGGACGATGGGTGCATGTTATTAATTATATCATGTGTCCACTTCAGGAAATTGTTGAGAATGATTGTGAGAAATCAGATTTTTGACTTAAAAACATTCAGAGAATTTTTTTGTGTGTGTGTTAGAAAGTATGAGCTTTTAAGGATAATGCCTTGCTCTCAAACATTCTCCAAATTTCATTTCATTTAAACAGCTGCAACAAATTGGTAGTGTTGGGAAATTTTAGTGGAAAAAAATCCAACCAGAGGAAAAATTCAAACCATTTCAAATAATCAAAAATATTAGATAGAGGGAAAGCACTTTTGCAATGCAGTGCAGCTCTGCAAATCATTTGTTGAGAGACCTCTGGCATAAAAACTCCCTTCCACTACAGGTGTAGCTCATGTACTCCCATTTCCTAGAATGCCTCAATCCTGCCACTGTAGGAGCAAGGTAAGTCAAACTGACTTAACTGAAATGAGTCACTGCTGCTGGAACTGAAGGGAAGGAGGGATTGCTTGTTTCATCAGCTAATATTGTGGAAACCTGCAATTTCTACTCGGGGTGAGTGTGATAATTTCATAGCTCTGATTATGTTTCATGTAGATGAAGAACTATAGATTGTTCAGAGGTGTCTGCCCACAACCACCTCAGTCATGCAGGCAGTGAGGAGCTGTCCCATGTCATGGCATCCTATAAACACAGATTACAAAGATAAGCCAGATTCTGTTTTTCAGAACAGTTAACAAGAAACCCCAAAAATGAAATACAGTCACCAGGAGGCTATTAATAAAGAGACAAAAATAGAGGGAGACTAGACTTTTCACTGAAAATTTCCGAACAAGAAAATGAGTTAATTTATGAGTCATTTTAAACAGTCCATCCAAATCTGAGCTCAGAATAGTGATATTTCTTAAATACAATGTGCAGACAGTTGGTAAAGTCTGTGATTCTCTGATGATAATGAAGGGAGGGGGGAAGAAGATAGGCAGAGGGAGATAGAATAGTAATAATAGTTAAGGAATGTTTCTTTACCTTTAAAGAAGAGAAAATGTCTCCAGTAAAGGAATATCTCTTCATTTTATCAACTCTCTAGCCATTTCTTGTCACCAGAAGAATACTAGAGTGTCTACTATAACAGACAAAAAAGAAATATACATGCTTTATATACAATCATTAATTTAAAAATAGAAAAGAGATGCCTAGCTTTTTTTCCTAGGATAAAAGGAACCAGTTTTTAAATCAAAACTGGAAGAGAGGGAAATTAAGGAAAAAGCTAGAGGGAAAAACTAACGGGATTAATATTGATGCAGCTATGGCAAAAGCAAACAGACAGGCAGGGACAAGATTGCATCCAACCTCCAAAACACATGTAAAGTTGGAGCTAAAATGTCATATGCGTATGCAATTTATATGCAAAAATCTTTTACATAAAGATACTAACTGCCAAGTCTTCTTTCACAACTTTTTCAAGGCTTGCAGTAACTCTGGGATTTTATATTCTCCCTCCGTCACCTTACTGAAGGCACGACTGTCTGTGAAGAACACGGAAACTTTCTTAAGGCCATGGTATTAAATTCTTTCTTACATTGCTGGGCTGGTGGCTCAGCAGGAAGACCTATTTTTGCTTGTGTTCAAGCAACTTCCCTGGCAGTTCTTGCCTGCAACAGACTGTAGGGAAGTTGCCAGCATTTAGAAGCTCTGATGATGTGAGCCAACCTTAAACTAATAATTTTTTTATCTCAATATAAGTGGAAGAATAACATAAAAATAGACAATTTTTAACAGTATGGTATTCTGTTATGAGAGAAGGCTAAATAACACGGGTGCCATATGAACATCTTTCTCCTATCTACAGCACCTAACTTTAGCATAGTCCATATGTCTATTTGTCTGATAGCTGAACTTATTGAAATAACATGAGGTTACAAAAAAGAGTTCTAAAGCTTAGTGTCCCAAGACCTTTCAAGGTGAGACACCCATCAGTCATAAACACATTTTTTTGCATGACCTTAAAAATCAAAACCAATTAGTGAGTCTGCTGGAATTTTACATGGGAAACACAGACATATTTTTAAGAGTCCAGAAATTGGGATGAATGCTGCAGCCATTTACTACTGTCTTGTGCCCCTATTTTGATACATGCAAAACTTCTGCTAGAATCTCTTAGGAAGCTTCAGGATGGCAGCATAGGCTGGAGAAGCAAGCCCCCAGAAAAAAAAGCCTGCACACACAAGTGAGTCAGTGGTCAGCAGTGGGGATGGCACACAGAGGAACTGGAAACAATTATTTCATTTCCAAGTTATTTTAAACTCACTCAGAGCAGTCTCCTTCAGACAAGAATGATGGGCAAAGCCACCAGAAGGAGACAAGCAATGGTGTTACAAATTTTGCTTTCATTTCTCATCTCTGTGGCTATTGTACATTGTCAGACTGTTTTGTGAGCATTTCCAGAGCAGAGGCTTTGACATATCTGCTCCCAGCAAACAGTTTAAATGTTGGCTTTAAATTCCTTAACAGATTCCAGGCCATCATCTTTTTTAATTAAATGCAAAAAAACTATGTTAATGCAACGTTAATGTTGAGATTGTCATTGGACAGATGTCAAGAAATTCAAAGTTATGGTTCCCACAGCAACCATAATTTAGCGACCCCCTCCCCCACTTCCACAACCACCCTCCTGAAACATATTGGTCTCAAATTGTATAACAGGCACCAGAGTGAGGGGAAGCTGTGAGAGGCAGAAATTGTGCATGGGACCTTTTGGAGCTGCTGCAGATGGGGTGGAGGCCAGCCCTGTTTCCAGAGGAGAAAGTGCTGCTAGCGGCAGCACTGGGACAGAAGGGCTCCTATCTGCACCTCACAGTGCTTATATCCTTGTGTAGCTGGGGTAAACAGGGAACTCATTCCATCCACTTCAGCAGGGTATCCACCAGCACACCTAACCCAGCACAAACCAGCTGTACTGTGCACTCACAGAAATGACCCCTATTGTCCATGTTAGGATATGAAGCCAAATGCTGACAGGAGCCAGCTAATGCCACAGCACAGACAGAAATGCAAAGGTACCACTATACCCACCACAGTTAACACAGCACAACAAAACTCTCCTTTATTCGTCCCAGAATATAATAGACTTCATCACTATGCACCAGAGTGAACACTGAAACACACAAAGCACAGAAACAATAACTTCCAGTGAGATAAAATTTTTCACAGTGCAGCTTTTCAAACCCTGATCTCTCAGGCTTTGTATGTAAAGGAAAACTACAAATTGCTTCAAAAGAAAAGAGCCTATAAACTTAAAATATAGTCCAATACAGTACTGAAAATCATGACTTTGGAAGCAGTACTGATTTTCTGACATTTATAATTTTTCTTATTTGCCATTCCAGCTAACTTCTCAAAATTCAATACATTAAAAAAATATCCATTCACCCAACAATGTCATGACCTCTTGCTTGTTAATATTGCCTAGTGCACTACAGTTCCCAACTGCCCTTCTTCTAAATTGTCTAATTGGAGTTAACCTAATTAAGTTAGCCAAAAATTACCCTCAATATGTAGTTTCAAGTTTTCTGCATAACCATCAGACCTGTAAAAGCACTTACATTAACAGAAGTACGTCTGTTTTTCCATGCTTTATCAGTTTTCCTACACCTCTCCCTCCAAACCAATTTGAAGTATTTTAGAGGACTGTTACACCTACATAAACTAATCTTCTGTCATTTTGTGCATGCCTTTTTTAAGATCTGGAGCCTTTGAATGACTCTACATTTAATCCTAAAGTCAGTGAGTTACATCAGTCCATCATTACGACAGTTATATTACCAGGTCCTCTCCTGAGTAGAAATTATACATTCCTAGGTAAAACATCATGAGAAAAGAATACTTTTACTACTGCTTTTTCCTGACTGTATAAACCAGAGTTGGGGTAAGCAGAATTTCCATGCTTTACATCATTTCAGAAAACATGAGGATTGATGCTGTTGGTGTTCTTTTTTTTCTCACCAGGTTTAAGACTGTCATGGAAGAGAAAGTATGCTTGCAAAAAAGTGCTCAATGTCCCAAGTCCCATTTACTAGTCTGGGCTTTAGGAAACTTGCTAAAGGCTTGCTTCCTAGGTTTTTTCCCTAAGAAGCACATGATGTGTGTATGGAGCAGGAAGAGAAGGTGACAGAGAGATGGGAGAAGGCAATCTTAACCTTAGGACACCCATCAAGTGATTTAAGTCTGTATATACACTGCAGTCCTGCCTTTGAAAGACAAATCAAATAATGCCAACACCTTCCTTTCAGACACTTGTTTTATTCTCAAGCCTGTGGATAGCTTAAAAGTTACATTATATCTTCTCCAGTTTTAGTGAAGCAGTTTCTCATTTGATTTCATATTCAGTTTGTTTTTGTGGAAGCAGGAGGAGCTCTTTACTTTACTTGATAAATGGTAACATCTGGCTTTGTGATGGGCCATCACCAGCATGTTTAAAGAGCTGCTGACGCTTCAGGGAAAACTTGGTAAAACATTTCATTGAGGCAATTCTAGTTATTTATTCTATTTTCTGCATTCCTCGTCCTACACTTTATACTGGGGACATTTGCATGAAAACAGACTACAGCTCCTCATCTTCACATAGCATTTTTTTGTGTGATGTCCTAATCACTAATCATGTTTGTGTCACAGCAATCATACCCATAGCAACCACTTATGATGTCATAGAAAATTAGAGTTTCTGGGAAGGGCAATGAATAGGGTATAATGATGCTAAAAGGACAAACTCCATATTACACTACAGCAGTGAAAATTTGTTAGAAGTCTGTAACAGAAAACTGAATTGGGCTATTGCTCTTACACAAGCACACACAGGACTTGTCCTTTTGATTAGAGAAATACAATGAGCTAAACATTCCTGTAAATCACAATATTTATATAAATATTTTAACCTGTTTATGTAGAGAGATCATCAATTGAAAAAAATGAACAGGCAGTTTCTCAAATAACATTTTTGCACATTCTCCCAGGAAGCTTCTTTCCTTGAAGTAACAGCAGGTCAAATATAGCCAAAGGTGTAGACGTTGTACAAAGAAGGCTTCTACAAAAGCCAAAATAAATTTTTGACTCTTACATAGAATCTTTAAGTTCTGTGCAGTTTTTTCTGGATATTTGTGAGAAAATAAGTATTGCACATTCCTTAGGCAGCTTAGCTATAACTGGAAATCATAAATAATAAGCAGGAACATAATATAAGAACAGAAATCTTGCCCAAGCTTTAGAATGAAGCTTTTATTTATTTTTATACTGGGTTTAGATACTAAGCAAAATGAGGCAAAGCACTTCATGTCTACGATGTAAACTCTGTACTTTATCCATCAAAATATCCATCAAAAAGGTGAGAGCTAAAATTTTTTTCCTTAGGCCATTGTTAGAAAATATTTATTGCAGGAATTTCACTTTGGCGATTGCACAAGCACACTGAGATACAAGGGCAGATGAACTAAGGCTCTTAATGATTAAAGAACTAAGCTGTGAACTTGTGAACTTTTATGTATTTTCCAGAAAGTGCAGTAGGGATAAAGCTGTCAGTGTGTCCTACACTGTGAGCAGTCATTCTGCACCTTGTCATTGCACAGGTAACAGCCCATGAACACATCAGGTACGGTTCTTTCCTGGCCCTTACTTCCATAGCCTCTTGCAGTGGAGGAAAACACAACTGCAGCCATAGGAGACCACTCTTTTCATCATTTTCCCAGAAGTAAATATTACTGCAGCTGAGCTCTGCCTGAAGTTTGTAGTTCTTTTCATCTCTGCTCCCAACTGCACTGCCTGGAAATGCCCATTTGTGCACTTATATATGTTATTATAATGTGCAAAAACTTGGAATTGAAAAGAAAGTAAATAGTGTATCTTTATGCTATGTTACATTTTCTAGAAGCACAATTGAGGTATCAATCACTCCATTCTGGCTGCATTGATCGGTAATTTTCATTTTGTAATTTCAAATAAAGCTACTCTCCACAGCAGCAACGACAGCACTTTCCAACATATAACTTCAGTTCATTTTAGCTTCATGAGTTAAAGATCCTCTCTCCCCATCATTCTTGCACATCTTCTAAGTGGTAATTCCACTTTTCCAATTAGATTGCTGGAACACGCCAAGTAAACAGTCACCTTTTCCTAGAGTCACAACATCTAGCTAACTAGAAAATTTAGTCCAAACAACTGTTGAATTGCAACTGCATTGTAGCTCCAGCATTTAGAATGTGGATTTTTACATGTATATATGTATATAAGGTGAACTTTAGACAGTACTAATCATGGGAGTAATTGCTCAATTTACACTAATTTGCAAGAAGGAACTTGGTAAAAAAAAAAAAGTAAATATGATGCACACACACACAAAGGGAAAAAAAAGAAAATACTGTCAAAAAAAAAAAAAAAAAAATCCTGTAAGTGGATGAAGCCAGAAGTCAGACATCTTCAAATCCTTATTTACCACATAGCCCCAGGCCAGTTACTTCTCTCTGTCCCTCAGTTTGCTCATCAGTAAAATGGGCATCATAATAATTTAATTCAACAGGCTGTTGCAATGACATACAAATTCATTGCTCTTTCAAAAGCTGTGAGCTCTCCTAATGAAGGGTTCCTTCAAGATACAAAGAATTCATAGTGGGAAATTATTAAGTAATTCATTTTCATTTAAGCAGCATTTCATTTAAGTGACATTTCATTTAAGTAACTCATTTTCATTAGTTCTGACCAACAGTTTTCTGTGATAGCAGGTTTGGTTTAGACATAAAAGCAGAAAATTCTTAGAAAAATTACTAGAAAACTGTCTGAAGGAGAAAGGGAGTGAGAGTGCCATTGTCAGGATCACTATTCTATTTTTGTTAATTATTCCTATTGTATTTAAATACCATGTACCAAAATACTTCAGGCACATCAGAAATATTCAAAACAAAGAAATGTTAGAGAAGCTTCACAAGTGACAGTAAAGCTGAATTAAGAAACCAGGACAATATTACCTAAAAGCTACATGAATCCTGCATAAGACACCATGTTATAAATTAAATATAATATTTATGCAAAATTTTATGCATAATTATGCTACAAGAGCACTTTGGCATGAAACTATGATTCAGGCCACACAAGGCTGTAAAGAAAGCATTGCTGGAGAACCATGTTTGAGGTGGACAAAGAGAAGAAAGAGGTGAGGCACAGGGGGAGCTGGTGTGACTCATGAATCATCACACCATAGCAGAAGCCAGGCAGCTTGGTCTTCCAACACATCTGGTTAGAAGGTCGTGCACACACATTCACACACTCTTTAAGAATGTGCTCTGACAATGGTTGCATGCCCTCTTGTATTCTTTTTCAATACATATTCACAAAACAAATGTTCAGTTCCAAAAATACCTAGCAGAAATTAAAAATTATGAGCTATATATTTATGAGAAAAAAAAAAAAAAAGTCAAGCCCAGAGATCATCGGCACATGTTTTGTAAGACTTGAATTGACACGAGGACCACTCACAGAGCAAATCCACATAAACATATGATAAGTTTTGTCCTTTGAGTTCAGCAGCTGATGACAAGGCAGACTACCCTCTGTGTGAAAGAGTCACAGCCACAGTCAGGATCTTACAGCAAAGTTTTCCCACCAAGGCAGCAGAGCACAGGAAAAGAGCTCCAGTTCCAGCTCTGCCACCACCTTTCTGATGATTTTGTTCACAGCATTTCATGACAATCACTGCTCTTTCCCCAGCCTTTGTGCAATCTATTCAGGTCACATACTCCATAGGGTCTACTGGGACTTCCCAGCATCAATCTGATAGCATCACTACCATCATTTACTGCCACTGCATGAGATGAGGGGCAGCACCATCCAGAGACAGACTCCCAAACACCTACAACCATGACAGACTTGTATGAACCAGATGGAGTCTCTCCTTATTTTGTGCAATATTTCCTTTAGTTCAGCCATAGCTAAGGGCATCCAAATGACAAAAATCTACTGTTTCCCTCAGCTGAAACAAGAACAAATGTTTATCTACTTAATACTGAAAGAAACTGGAAACACTGAGAAGCTGAGTAGTTTTGCAGGCTACAGCACAATTTTACTGAAAGAACTTGACAAAACCAGTTCCTCTGCAACCAATACTTAATGACAATGCTACACGCATTTATCATTTTTTTTAATCTAAGCTTTGGCATGTATGAAATATTGAAATAAACTGAGCTAAGAAACGAATAAAATATGTGGAGAGCCACAAATGGGGCTTCTTTTGTTTGTTTTCTTGATTTTTTCCCCTACTCCCCACCTCTGCAGTGTCTGCCTGCAATGATTATGTTGACAAATGAAGTTCTGACTGCTAATTAAATTGAAAATAGCAGATATACTGTGACAGTGATCTCTCTCTCCCTCATACATCACCAGTAACAATGTCTGTGAGTGGTTTTCCCTGCTCAGCTATCCCCAAGGCCAATGGCACAAAGCACAGCAGCTGACCTACACTGAGGTGAGAGGGAGGGAGCCACTGAGTGTCTCCTCTCACATATCAAGAAAGGACAAGAGAGTTTAAATGTGTAACTACCACAGCCTGGAGCCATCTCTGTGCTGGGGCAAGCACTGAGACACCACTACTTTGGCTTGTCCTTTTTTTAGCCTGGTGGAGGTTGGTTTGTCCTCTAGGATACAGCTCATGGCTCTGGGGACTGGGGATCCATGTGATGCTCCATGCATCCGTATGCATACATTTCTCATGTCAGCCTCACAAACCTGTTCCTGACATCCCATGGATTCTAGCAGTTCCATATTGGGCAAAAGGCAGTCAGTACAAGGGGAAGTAGTGGCATCCATTGGGATAGCAGTGAAGGGATTGCTTGCCCTGCAAGAGCACAAAAGAAGGATAGATAGATTTGGGCTGCAGTCATCCCTGCTTCCACCACCTAACCTTAATGGCCTTTTCTAACAATTGTAACCATTCCTCAGACTCTCTACTGTCCTAATGATTCTTCTCATTCTGTGATGTTTTATTTCTACTCCCTTGGTGCAGTCCGTTTCATCTCTATAACAGCAAAAATTTGAAAGCCACCCTGAATGCTTTGATTTTAAAGAAATGCTTGATGTATACGAGCTGTGAAAATTCTAATCCAAATCATCTCTGAAGTTTATGATTTAATAGCTAAAGAAAAATTTGTTCAATTGTTCTCATTGCACCACCTGCTTTTTTGGGATGGACTATGGGTTTTTCTTTCAGTATATTTGCAGGAGAAGACTCTCACAGACAAAAAATGCAAGTATTTGAAGTAAAAATGTCAGCATATTGATTTACCTATATAGAATATACACACATATAAAAATACAAACATATTTTATCACTGGTAATAATATAATTTGTGTTTCCATTTGAGTTAGCTGAGGTTTTCATTTTTTCCTCATTTTGGGTTAGTTAATGTGATTTCATTATTTAAGTATTCTCTTACAGAATTGTCTTTCTGGTATCTTTTTCATTCACAATGAGCCACCCATACATTTCTTTCCTCATGAGAGAAAATACTTCAACAATGTTTTCCAGGATTTCTGAAAGGAAGAAAAGTGTAACTAACCAAACTCATTTTAATTGTACTAAGTTGGCAACCCCAAGAACAGTGACAGAATAAGAATCTCTTACCAAAAAAAGCCAACTACCTCTGTTTGGTGTTAATTTTGTCTTTCAAAGTTTCTTTTTCATTTTGGAAAATGTAAGGAGTAACCAGATTGTTTTTGTAAAATACAGTTTATATCTATTTCCAGCAGGTCTCATCTAACTGAAGCCTTAAGTGAAGCCTTGGAAGTATCTAGGCACTCTTAACAAATGAAGGTGCAGAGTGACACATAGTCACTCTGACTTGAAGCTCTTTGGGTCAACAATTATTTTTTCGATCAGTGTTCAACCAGAGCTTCACACAACAGGAGCTGTGGAGGGCATCCTAAGCAAGATCATAATGGCTAACTTAATTCAAGCCTCTTTTAGGAAAATACCAAGTGAAAGCCTATTGTTCGCCCTTCTTTTCAGTCTCACAAAAATGATGGACTCCTTTCACTCCAGGGAAACTTTTGCTGATATACAGGTTGGGAAGTTGATGAGACAGCTGGACTCATCCATGAGAAGTTAGAGAAGTGTCCATGCTATAAAATGCCCCCAATCTTCCTCACACCTCTTTCTAACCAATTTAGTTTGCCTCACTCCTATGCACAGAAATATACTTTGCCCTTTAGTCACGCAATTTCAAGGTTGTACTCAAACACGTACTGGAAGATAAAAGCTTTAAATAATGTACATTCTCTCGTTGTCCTTTTCATCGAGATCACAGGTGCATGACCTCGTCCCCCAGCACAAAAAGCTGTTGTCATGGAAACAGCTCAGGATGCCAACTTGACAACTGACATTCAAACCAGGAGGGACACCTTGTCTCCTGCCCTCCCCCACCAAAACACTGTGTTATAGCAGGGGCCAAATCTGCAGTGTTTCTTCCTTGGCAGGGCTGGGATGTGCTCTGCTGTGAGGAGGCAGTGCAGCTGGCTCCAGCCCCACATGGCCACTGCACCCCAAAAACTGCCTTGGTAAAACATCATCTGACACTACACCTAAGAGTATCCTTTGCTTTCAATGTTTACTGAGATGTGATAAGGGGAAGAGGAGGCCACCTTTCTTAATGGCTAGAACAGAGAATCTCATACCAGATCTCTCACAGTGCCACTAAATCCATTCCTTTCAGAGTGCCAGACAGATCGCTGTCTTCCTAGAGGAAAATCACTTCAGCACTCTGCATTTCCGTTTCCTGCATGGAAAATGGGGATAACTGTACCTATGGCAAGTCTCAGATAAAGAGCTTTCAGTAATCGGTATTGTAATCTATTTTTTTTCTTATTCTATTTCCAGCTATATCGATACTATGGTAATTATTCACCATTTAGCCCTACTAATTGAGTAATAAATAGCCCAGGAAGCAGGAGACGAACTCCTGGGCAAACATGTTGAAAAAGAGGATGCACATTCCAGAGAGAAATAAACTCAAGGGAAAGGTCTCTTACCTGTATTTTTCCCCCAGGAGATTTAATTGGAATGAACAATATAGTTAAAACACACCCATACTCTTTGCCTCTTCATACCTAAGCATTGCAGAATGTGTGAAATATGGTACACAACTTTAAAGGAAAAATAAACAGTTTTGCATGTACATATATGTCTACTCACACACATATATAAATAAATAAATATGTATCATTGTGGCTGGGGGAAGGGAAACAAAACACATACAACAGCATTTACTTTCCTGGAGGCTTGTGCATATTCTCGTGCCTGAATGCTGTCTTGTGATCTCTACATAACCTTTGAAACACAAGTGCATATTTCACCCTTGCAGACTAGCACAACCATTTTTTTGTCATTCCAATTTCATTTCCAGTGCGGTGTGGACTGCGGGCTCAGCAGTCACTGGAGTCTGAAGTGACTCTTGGGACCTCCTCACTGTTCTATATGCAAATGGCCCTGCACCTGGGCAGCCGAGCGGGCTTGCCGACAGTTTAGTTATGCAAATCTGATTGATCGAGAGCATATTGCAGAAGAACACACGCAGGCCTGAGACACTGGCAGCTATATTTCACTGGCTAAATTCCCGAAGAAAGAAAAAAAATTAAATGCCAAGCATTTTGATGCATATTCCTATCAACCCCTGAAGTGCTCTAGCGTTTATTTCGGTATGTTTTCAACACTTTGCTTAAATGTTGTTAATGCAATTTCTTGTGCTATTGCTGAATTCACAGAAGGGCTTGTTTTCTGTGGCTTTGGTTGTTTGATTTTTTTTTTTTTTAAACAACCCTCAAAAAGACCCAACAACAAAGGGACAAAGAACAACCCGAAACAACAACAAAAAATAGTTGTGATGATGTCGCAACACAATAGGTCTGTCAGTTTATTTGAAATAATTCTCCAAGCAAATGGAGTAAATCCAGTGTTAAAATATAATTAGGTCTTACAGTACAGAGGAGTGCAAAGAAACTGATGTACTAGCCCAAGTTGCCCAGACTATATTCTTTCTGCAACAAAAGGTAAAACAAACAGAGGGAATGTAGATTATATACTGTCACCCAATGTCGAAAGCACTTCTCTATTTACTAAACACTCTGTATAAAAATGCAGGGAAGAAAAAGAAAAAAGAAGACAGAAAATAAAAGAATCATCTGGGATCAGCTTAAAATAATAAATTCACTTTTTATTTAACAGAAAAAGAAGAAAATAAAAGAAAAAATGACAACCCACCTATGTGTGAGCATGTAGAAACCTCTAATAGAGAACACGCTTCAGGCATCAAGTTAATCTCAGTTTATTGCATACAACTGATTTATCTTCATTTATAAATGAGTGGTGAGCCCTGGTTCTAATATTTGCATTTCTTGTAGTTGTGTTTATGTACTTTAATGCCTTGGGGAGCCATTCATGGTGTTGAAATAACACAATTTTTATTTTCTTTTCCCAGTTTTTCCAACAGCACATACAGACTATTTCAATGTTTGAACACTGTTAAAGCCACTGGGAAGAGACATTAAATGAGACTTTTCAATCACTCATTTTATCTTTTCCAAGTCACATTGCAATAGAAGTTTTCAACAACAAGAGGGTTAACCAGACTAAATTCAGAATATATATTTTTATTTATTTGATGTTGTGTTTTTTTTGCTTTTGCTTGCTTGCTTGTTTGCTTATTTGAAACAGTCTCTTCTCAGGCAAGTTTTGGGGTTGGTGGTTCCACAGCTAAAGACTCACAGTTGCACAGATCTCAAAGCAGAGAAGAGAAGCTGTCTCCAATGGTATACCTAAAATGACTAATGCAGCAGTCCAGTCTCTGTTGGAGCCACGAAGCACTCCACAAAACAAATTGTTACAATAGGCCACTAGACAAACACCTATTAGTCTGGTCCTACAGAATATGAATTCACAGAAACTCTCCCAATAAAATATATTTCCATTGTGAATCAGTACATGAAGTTCCCTACCTCAGAATACTTTTACATAAACAGCAATTAAAATACGTATTATTTGACTTAACTGGAAAAGAAGAAGTATTTGATTTTTAATCTCGGAGTTAAATCTGCCTTAATCACAAGAGGACCGTGCACAGAACAAAATTCCTTGGTAACAGAAGATTGTCCAAAACCACTCTTAGAAATCCCCCTGAGAAATATAGTTAAAATTTCTAGAGAGAAGCCCAAGTTATCTAAAGGACTTGAAAAGCCAAGCAACCCTGCTGGAGCAATGTTAGAGCACATCTTATTGAATAGAAAACATTTCTCTGCACGTTAAGTTGTATTGCCTTTGGCAGAAACTCTTCAGCTGCAAATTTGTCCAAGGAATGACATACAGTACACATCAGAGGAGTAATGAAGGAAAGAGGCTTAGATGGGCACTTTGCAGCTGACGGGGAGCTGTTATTGAGCCTTGTCTGCTGCATTTAGCAAAAGGGGGGAAAAGAACCCAACCGAAAAAGAGGGACCATCTTTGTGTGCCCCTGACTCTTACTGCCATCTCTTTAAAATAAATAATCAAACAAATAGGAAAAAAATAGCCATCTGACAAGCAAAGCCTAGCCAGAGGGTCAAAAATGAAGATCCTGGGAAAGGTCAAGTTTAATCTCTACCCACGATGCCCTACTGCATCCCTCACAACAGCTGACTAACAAAAGGGGCTCAGCACTGTGACTGACAGAATTCTTAATTGTATCCACTCATTCATGACAATTTGATTAAAATATTACGCCAAAGTCTCACCCCCTGTTTGCTTCGATCCTCCAAATCTAATTTTGAATTTTCAGAAAGGAGATTACCTCCACAAGCATGACTGGGATGCTATTAACTTCTACTTAATCTTTATTACTGATGTGAATTTAACATATGTATGGCTTCGTCTCGCTCCTGTTGTTTTCTCTCTAAAGTAACGTCTAGGCAATATACAAGTAGCGGACATTAATTTTCACTTTGATATTCTGTCATACCAAAGCTCATACTTTCATATGAAAATTTAAAGATGTACTGTCTTAATACTATGGCACAATTAGACTGCATCAAAAAAAATAAAAAGCCCAAACACGTACTTGCTTCCTCCAGTCACCACCAAAGAAAAGAACAAAGCCCCACAGAACAGACTTCAAAGTATTATAACTTCTCAGTGTTATCTCCAGCTGTATCCCCTTTATTAGAGGAGCTGTTCCAAGGACTGACAAGAACAATTCTACTTAATGTCAATAATGCAGTTGTGAAGAAGTCAAGGAAGCAGTCAAAAATTCTAACCAATGTGGATTATTCCCAAATTTATGAAACTAATAACTGAATATGGCCATTGTTACTTGTGTCCGCATTTCAAATATATTTGAATAAAGTATATTATTTAATCTTCAAGGTGTTTACTCTACTCCCACACTCCTTTTCTCCCCAGCAAGTAACACAACAAATGGACACAACCAGCTGCAATTATGTTCACAGAAGCATTCACAAACCTATTGAACATGAAGCATTTCTAATAAGTAGTCTGGTCTGGAAAAGAATTCCACCCAAAATATTATTTTATTTCCTTCCCTTTCCCCCAGAGGATCAGAAACATATCTTTTAATATTTTCTTTTGCAAAATATTTTTGTCATTTCTGTCCATGTCTACTTTACTCTTATCACAAAAAGAGAAGCAATAAATTAATCTTCCTAAATTCAGATGCTGTGACTTTAGGCCTAATTTGCTTGTCCCACTGCTGCTCCCATCAGCAGGGGAGTATTTGGACTTGCTTCAAACTAGAGGGAGGATATCACCTCCAGTCATTTAACATGTATACCACTTATAAGGAGTTGTAGAGCTACTCTAAGTTTCTCAAATCCCATATTACCCAGACAGTGAGGGATAGACTGATATCTAGAAGTAATGTCTAGAACAGGTTTCTCAGAATCCTTTTCCACAGTTCACGCATTTTGCTAAAATAAATATTTGGAGTACTGTTCAGAATTTGGGTTTTGTCCAATCAAGGAAAATAATCTGTATTTCTGTATTAAAACATTTTTTCAGCATTTGCCCAGGACTGAAAGTATATTCACACTTAAAGTATTTAAAACTCTTCTTCCACCTGTGTGTATCAGACTACAGGCATATTCTCTCTAGCTTATTCCTTCTGTTCCTAGCACTGTCGTGAGACTCAAGAACCTCTATACAGGGGAAGAGCACACAGTAAAGAGCTTCCATGTCTTGCAACAAGTTTCAAGTTTTCCAAAGCATTCCCACTGCAGCTGCAAAAATACAAAAATTGTCTGAAGTTGCATCATGACTGTGACAATACTAATGAACACTGAAAATATTAATCTCACTGGTCCATCCCAGAGAAATCCCTACTTCAACTGATTTCACCACAGCTTTTAGAGGATTGATACAAAAAGGACTACCTCACAGTAAGAAAAAGAAATGTGCAACAGGTCTGCCAATCTCATCCTCAAAAAGAACCCTCGTCCCCAGTTCCAAATCTCAGCATTTGTTTAATCCTCAGTATGGCAGTACAGCGTATTGATGCCTGAAATCTTCTCAATGCCATCAGGAGTACAGATGCTACAGATTGAGCATGTCATGGTCAGCTTTGCTACCCAGCAAAAGGGAGGATGAAAATGTGATAGCGAGCTCTGCTTCTCCCTTGCAAATGAACAGTAGAAGTCCTGCACCTTCAAAGACCAAAAAGTCCATTTCTTGTTAGAAGTACAGGAAATGAAAATGTACTCATTTCATTCTCTGAGGAGACAATATTTTCTGGGACTTTTCTGGATAATACAGACCAGAAGCTGAACAGCACAGCTGTATTGCAAGGGCAGACTTTACAGGATAGGTTTAATAGATAGTAGCTTTAATTTGTTTAAGGTCACATTACTTGCTTATACAGAGATATCACTAGAGGTTCCTCTTTCTTTTGCCAGATTTTTAGCAATTGTAGAATAATCCCGTTTCCTGTGTCCCCCAGTTTTCAATAAATCACTGTTAGGAAGACATGCACTGTCTGTGCAGGCAGAACAACACAGAGATCTCTCCCATATCCCAAAAGCATAGCATAACTCTGCACACTTAATGACACTAACAAATACTTGCTTTGACTCCCTATCTCCAAGAAAATGCAACCCCGGCCACCCGTCTCAGCCTCCCTCACAAGTTTTCTGCTCCACAAAAGTCAGCAAAGCAATTCCTCTGTTGCCACGGGACAAAAGTATCTAGACCCAAAGTTAGCGCCTAGGTTTAAGCAAGTGTGGTTGCACAAGGGCAGGGTGATAAAATCACCAGGAACTGTCTCAAGAATTCAGGTGAGGGATAAAAAGACTCACTGTCTCTGAGGAAACGGAACACTCCCCACACAGGGCCCTCGTGAGGCCACAGGTTCTGTCTCAGGATTCCCAAGTCCAATAACAAAATTAAGTCCCTGATATTTTTCACCCTAATTTTGACATAGGCAGTGGCTATGTTTTTAAGTTAAATCTATGTGCAACACAAAAATTACTAAGTGTGGAGGGAGAGGTGGCCACTTACAGCATGCCAAACTGCATTTCTCTGACTGTGGTAAATCTCCATGGAAGGTGGCCACTTTATGGTTGTCTGCTCACAGTCCTGGATATCAGACTGGAAGTTACTTCCAACAACTCCATTCTACTGAATGTCAAATGGAATGCTCCACATTGCTTAACATGTCTCTAGAGAACTGTAGCCAAAGGGTCACCAGATCTGGTTCTTCCCCCACCCATCTCTAAAATCAGAAGGGGATTTTTTTCCTTGCTGTAGTCTTTTCAGTTTTCTTCCTTAGCTCCAAAGGTCATGGAATATTACAGAACTTGTGGAATTACAGCAACAAAAACACAGATAAACACATGGTCATGCTGAGCCTTGCTGCAGCCAGCAATCACATTAATGCAATGCTTGCTCCAACATGCCTGAGCTCCCCACAAGGTTTCTCCAGTGGGCAACTGGTGAGAGGGAAAATAGTCAAAAGGCTAATGGGAGCATAAATAAATAAATAACCATAGATTGGAGAACCCAAGGTTTGAATAAAGAGTTAGAGCATCCCCCTATGTGGTTCAAAGACAGAGAGTGGAAGCTAAATATACCAGGCTTTTAAAGTTTCCAGATGATTATTTCTGAATAGGCATAACAGTACTTTGAAAATTCATTTTTACCACTGTATACACAGAAAAACTTCACTGATTTTCTGAACCTCTTTCCATGCCTGGAGGTTACATACCCTTATAGGAAGAATCTCAGGTGTTAGCTCTTTTATGGGGTTTGCTTGAAACAAGGAAATAAAAACCAAACAAACCACCTCTCCCTCCCCACACACATCTCTAGATGTCCATTCTCAGTGCAGAGGCAGGACCTTTGTTAGGAGTTCCTGTCTCTTTGAAGGATAATACTAAGCATTTATTGTTTTTCTAAATATAACTCAGAGTTTTCAGTTTATTTCTCTTGTATCCAAAGAACTGAAATCAAACTGGGGGGAAAGAGAATAGGACACCCCACAAACACTCCAAGCCCCAAATCAAACTTGACAGCTCCTTAGGAATTCAACCATCGTTTGAATAAAACCAGCCTGCTTTCTGTTCACTGCATGCGAAATGGTTTCCTGTCATTTCCAGTAGGATCTTTTTCTTTTTTTTTTGCCAGTTCACAACTGCCTTCTATTGTCAATGCTTTGAATAGCCAACAACGATTTAAAGTGGTGGGCTCCTATCAGCATTGTTCTCCTGTTCAGAGGCACAGAGAACAAGAATACATCTATGTTTTCCATATAGTGTAGAAAAATGTAATTCTCTGTTTAGTGTCATATCAACAGCTCGTGTCCCAATTCACCGCCATGGGCAATGAATGACAGATTGTGCTGTCCATCCTGACAATGTGACCAAGATATCTGTGGTCGAGACTGCTATATCGTTTTTCCCCTTTCCAAAAAATATTGCCAGAGAAATCTCCTATTTTTGTTCCTTTATTTTTTTCTTTATCTAAATACAAAGTAGAGATAAAAATGAAATTGAGTTCATTAAACAAGCTGCAAATAATGTCTTGATAGCACAGGAAATGCTACATTCCCCGCAATTTAACATTGCAGCATGTGCTCTCAATGGAGCACGGATTTCTTTATAATACTAATAAAAATAGCTGTAGTCCCATTCTTTCAACAAAGGCTTCCCCCCACCCCAGCAATTCAGTAGAATATATCTTATTTTCTAGTATAAAAAAGTTTCCTTTATAGGTAGCAGGCACATCACAGTTAACAATATGTAGCTGAAGGGTGATTAACTCCAGGTACCATAGGTCTGGAACTGGCAATAAAGAGGTAGCTTGGAGCTGTGCACTGGAAACAGCATTTATTCAAGAGAAGAGGAGAAATGAAACAAAAGTTTGACAATGTTAGAAAAGAAATGTAAGAAATAGGTTGAGGCAGCTATGGCACAGCAATGATTTACATGCCGTTAATGTACTGTGGCTGTATGTTTTGTTCAGGACAATATTTAAATAAAAGCAGCGCTAGCCTTGGCAGCCTGTGTATTAACACACTGAATTTATGTTGCCTCCAAGGTAAAGAACATCTTCTTATTGTAACATATACAGGAATTACAGTGTCGAGAGCATCTTCAGCAGTATATTCTACCTTAAGCAGAGCTTACTGGATTTGTTTCAATTTACTTTTATTTTTCCATCATTTCTTGAGTGTTTTCATCTGTTTGTAAGTTGTTGAGTATGATGATAATTTTTCTTTTTACTGCTTCAGACTCAAAAACATTTCCAGCAGAGGAAAAAAATACATTTACATAGGCAACAAAGGAAAGTAGCAGTTTTAGCTTAACAGATGATTGGAGTTGTTGGAGTAGAGAAGTGATGGAGTAGAGGTATCCGGGCTACATACCTGTGGCACAAGAGTTTTCCTATCATGTAATGGTTACTTTTATATGAGCTGCAGACTGGTGCTGTGGAGAACAGAGACAAGGGCAATGTCTCTGAACAGGCCTTTTGACACTCTGCCAGCATCAGTGTCATCCCTGTCTTGATCCTCCTTTGCGTTTTACATGGCTCTCCCAAAACTATCTGAGCTGCCAGGTAATGTTGGTCATAGGGGGATCTTAGCAGCTGGCTGTTTTGTGACAAATGACACAGAATCAGCAACAGTACATGACCTTTATGGATTCTGGCTGTCTCTTAGAAAAATGTGAAATATTCACAATGAAATACAAAACCTACTTGAAATTCAAGTTGCTCCTCAGACAATTACTATGGAACCAAAAGACCTAACTGCCCTGTATTGGTAAGATATTTATATTTCTACTGCCTCCATAAAGTTCTCTGCCTTGTGCATCATTATAGAAAATAACAAGAAGTCAGAGCTTTTTTAAGTACAAGGCTGGGCCTAGATGACTGTCTGAAGTACAGATGAATGACAGTGAGAAAAGCAATCCCAATGGTAGCAATATGATCTGGAGGCATAGCCTTGGAGCAGAGGTGTGAAACCTCCAGACTCAGCCAAAATAAACCACTGCTACTGTGGGGGGAAGATGTGGAGAAAAGGCACGTAAAATTCAGGCATTAGTTCAGAAAAGCAACTGCAGCATTTGCCACAAATTTCTGAACAAAGCACACTGAATTAGCAATATAAGTAAATCATAATATCTTCTGTCTCCCAGAGCAAAAAAGTTAATCATGTGAGGTCCCTCTGAACATCTGTTGTACTCCACAGTATGGAAAAGGGTGAGTTTTAGATCAACAGACTCTGACTCTGTCAGATCAACTATAAAGAACTCAGGGACATACTTGAAGGGCCTCTTCTTCCTCTTCTTTCAGGTGACATGCCTGCTTCCAACTTAATTGAGAGTAGGCTTCCCTGCCCAAATTCCTTATGTTATTATTTAGCATCACAGTCAGAGGATATAATTCTGGGCTTTGAAAGGCTGTTGCAGGGAAATTAACAATCCCTCTAGGTTTAAGATGTGCTGTAATATGTCTAGTAGGACAACAGGAAGATAGCAGTAGGACTGGAGTTCTGTGTTTGGCAGTTATAATTCAATGGGACTGGAGAGTTTCCAATATAATATTAATGCCACTACAGAAAGTGAAGTATATGGGCAGTATAGAATTTTTTATTTGAAGACATCAACAGTAACATGAAAAAGGAAAATTTAAAATTGTAATAGAGAACTTACTCTGCAAGAGCAGAAAAAATATCTTCTGCATCTCTGATGACTGGGAAGCAACTTGGACTTCAATCCAGGGGTTCCACACACTCCCTGACCTCCAGTTAGGAAGCTATAAAAGACTACACCCATGCCTTCATTGCCAAAAGAGTTGATTTTATTACAAGAAAATTAACATATTTCAGCAACAGTCTCACCAAGGTATGGGACAACTTTCTTCTTTAAAACACTGTATAGGCAAAATCAACACCATAAACAGCATCAGTGGTTCCTCTTTCAATAAAAGGTCCATTGCTTTGCTTCCAAAAGGATTTTGTAGAAAAAATAATAAATGTTCTCTATGTCATTACAACATAATCTATGTTTTATTGATCTGTACATTCCAGTCCAGGTCTGAGAGCTCTTTTGGGTACTGTTGTCATCAGCAGCTCCTGCAGTCACTGAAACACTTGCTCCCTCAAATAAAATAAAGGTTTTCTTCCCAAATCAGGTTCAGTTCACCTGGCAGAGGCTCCTAGATCCTAAGGGAAGTGCAAAACCTTACACTAGAACAGCATTCTCTTATGACTGTGAAGAGCACTGACCTCTGAGGTAAAAATTGATGATTAATTACTCTCTAATTGTATTTTCTTTCTCTGCAAAAGATGAAACGTTGTTGCCACATGCAAAACGCATACAACTTACTGTAGCTGATTATATATTATCCACAGGCCTAGTTTTCCTTTTCCAAAAATAAAAAAAATTCTCTATGACTACTTAGATTTTTTTCCTTGACCAGTTCCTCAAAGTTGAAAAAAAAAAAAAAAACAGACCAATGAATCAAAATCAGATTAAAAAAAAAAAAAAAAAACTCAAAACCACAAACAAACAAAAGAAACAAAAAACCTTGCTAGTAAAACTTTTAGAGTTCCTCACACCAACAGAAAGCATAACTTTAAATTAACAAAATACCTACTTAGAATATACAAGAGATAGTTCTGGTGACATGTCTTGGAGATCAGAATGTAAAACGTTGGTAGTTTAAAAGGCTGGAAAAAAGGATCCTTTGTTAACTGCCAGAGCTGAAAGGTATGAGTACTGAGCTTTGCAAGGAGAAGGATAATAGAGGGCTAGTCAAATTACAGGTATGCATAAAGGAAAAAGACTTTTCTGTTTGTAAAAGTAGCCTAAACCAGAAGACAAAAAGTGGTATCAGATGCCTGGCAGAATGCGTATCTACACTGATAAATGCAAAAGACAAATGAGACACAAATTTTGAAAGCAATTGAATACCGAAGCATCATGCTTCATGACAAGATCTCATTATGATAATCCTCAAAACAAGTTTCACCAGACAGTTTTGCTGGAGGATATTCTTTGACTCAAGAGGCATCCAATAAAGTTCTATGTATGACCAGTAGGATGCTAGACTAAGTTGTCACAACAGTCCCTCCTAGACTTACATTCTTTAAGAACTTGGAATTATCACAGCAATCATCCTCCTCTCACCACCTGATGGGTATTCTGTGGGTGAATGACATAACACATTTCTGAGAGTTACCAAGCCCAGTCGCAAAAATCTGTGAAAAGGCATGAGGTAAGGCAAAATCTGGGCAGATAAAGTGACCTCCAGAGTGAAGCACAAGTAAAAAAAATGTATTTTCAAATGAACTGATGCAACAGCACAAGTTTGTGCACAAACACAAAGTGCATAATATGATGTGATTTAAAATATTCCTTCAGGTGAGGATTTAATAACACTTAAAAAGCCCTGACAGCTCCCTGTCAAGGTATGTCCATGTTATTAAGTTGCAAAGCAACTGTCTTGCTCATAAAACAATCCAAACTGGAAAACACATGGTGGACAAAGCCAAGGACAGCAGGAGTCAGTGCTGAGCCCCATTTTGATGATGTGTTGAGAAGTGCCTCCTAAGAACCTGCATTAGCTTTCACGAGTCGCATCTTCACCCAATGCATTTTCATCACGCTGAAAGATGAGCAAATAAACACCAGGCAAAGAGAAGCTCTGCAAGGAGGAGGCAACACTGAGAAGAGCATCACTAGGACAAATTTCCCAAGTCACTCCCAGAGCTGAACACAAGAGCTACAGTAAGTGAGAGACAAGATGACGATCTGTAAAAACCTTCTGTCGCTATGTCAGTGAATGCAGTGGGACCATTTCATGCCTGCATTCCAGCCAGTGCTTGGGCTTTTCTCCACCCTTCTCTAGGACAAATTCTGTGTTCTGCTGTAACTTCCTGCTCTCCTCACCCATCCATCATTTAAATCCCTTCTGATCTTAACCTGATACTAATCTATTATTTCTTTTCCAGGAACTTCATTTAGTCATGGATTGATTTTTTTTCTGTATTCTGTAATTCAGTTCTCCATTCTTCTGTTGTTTCACACACTCCCCATCTCGTTACTATACTTCCCAGCTTTCTGGTTTTTCTTCTTGCACTCCAGCTCTGTATTGTAGATACAACTGATTTTTCTTTCATGGCCTTTTCTTAGGATCATTATGATGCTTGCTACATATTTTTTTTAACTTTTCCAGTTTGGTGTGTTAAAAAAATCTTATATTATGCAGCCTTGTATTTCCCCTGGCAAACTGGCCAAGCTTCTTAAGTTATAGTAAATTTGTCCCAGCCAGTCAGAACAAAAACCTGACTGTACTCCTGTTTTCTGAGTTCTTGGTTCACCTGCATGTAAGAGCCTACATAATTAATTTCTTTACAGCCTTTCTAAAGTATCTCTCACATCCGTTTTGATAGGATAGCATAATGCTTGAGACCCTTCAATGTGTTTAGACTGAAAATTTTTCTTGGAAGTCTATCTTCTTCACAAATACTTACCATTTGCATCTGCTCTTGGTCACAAAGTGCTTTATTAAAAACACTCTAAAACTAAAAAAATATCCACAGACTTTAAGCATTTCCCAATTTTGAAATGCATCACAGATTGCAGAAGCACACTGACAGACCTCAAGACAGTTTGCATTAGTCCACTCAGCCCTCCACACTGTTGTGTCCAGATTACATGGGACATGTTTAAACTCCATGTGTTGCATAGCCTGAGCTGGGAGACAGCAATCCCCTAACTTGCCACAAAAAAACTGAATAATCATGTCAGGATTCAAAGTGAATGGAGCATGTATTGTTTCCCTCATGTTCCCATTATTTTTTGTCTTTTGTCTGAATATTCAAGCAAATTTGAAGCCCCATTGCTCTGACTGCTCCATGTGACTCCCTCGTGATCCAAGGAGAGCCAGAAGGCAGCAGAAGTCCAAGCCTTTTCCAAGTCCTATATTAAATGAATGAGACCTTCTGTGTGCTTTGCTGCCTGCAGGGCAATATCCCTTACTGCAGCACTACACCTCAAGCTCCAGGATCCTTTCTCACACATCTTTATTCTCTGCTTTCTGTTTCCCAGGATGGTAGAGAACAAGATGCTGGTTGCTGCTGAGAACTAAGGGGTTGGAGGGGGAAAAGGGCTGCACAGTACTTACACTGCCAATGGCCAGCAGCTGTAACGAGAGAGAAAATACAGCTGAGGTTATAAAAGCTTAGCCAAATTTTCTTCACATAGAATAGGTAACCTATTTACTTTTAAAGGTTAATAACAGCAACAAAAAATACTCTAAAGAGGTAAAACTGGGAAGATGGATATATGTCTTCAATAACAAGTGGACTGGTATGACCCTGGCAACGTCAAGATCCCTACAGTAGCTCTTCCTCTGTCATCTTGGATATCACTTATTTTAATAACACATTTACTGATGAGACTAAAACTAATGTAGCATGAAGAGAAGGATGGAATAGAAGGCATCCTATTTGTCAATACATCGTCACTGTCACCCTGCTTTGGTAATAAGGTGAGATATGAACAGCAGTCTGATTTTCAAAGACACCATGCAGCAGCATGTCTCTTCATTTTCATCTGGAAGTGAGGGAGATCAGAAGTGCTGAAAAAAAGTTGTCATTTATTGGGTTTTTTTCTCCCATAACTTATACATTTGTTATCAATAACTTTATCCATTTGAGATGAATTTTAGAATCTATCAAAATAAAATATTTATGTAGTAAATATTCTATTCTTATGATTCTACCATTATATTGATATTTTTAGGTACTTTCCTTATAGTACAGCTCACACTAATAAGGCTTATATTATTTTTCAGAAAGCACAAACTCTCCGGTTGGAAAAAATAGTTTGAATATACAGCCTTTGAAAACAGGTAGGACAATAATTTGCTTCATATCTTGGGAATAAAATGATTTGACTCATGATTTTTGAAAGTCTGAGGTCAGGAACAATTTCCAGATTGTTTTACTAAACCATAAAATAATAATAATAATCAAAATCTTAGACAAAAGTTATTCTGTTGCTGCTACTGAAGAGAGATTTACCTCTATTTCCCAGGGATTACCAATATAATAGTCTTTAATAACCTGCAATTGTCAGACAAGCATGTTTTATTCCTGCACTTTAACAATAGCCCAAAAGTGCCAAAAGCATTTGCATTTATCTTCAGCCAGTGAAGTAGATGGCAAGACCAGAAGGAGCTTTATCTAACAATAGCTCTGATGCCTTACAATTGTCTTAAATATTGCAACAAAGAGATACCTCAGCATATTTCCCTGGCTACCAATGATTTGCCAAAGGTCAATAACTTTAGCTTTAAAACCCAACTGATTTCTAAAGATTTTCTTGCAGCTGAGAGATTAATCCAGACTCTTATAAACATATTTATGAAATAAGAGCAAGGAACTTCAGCCTGGCAGTTTAGAATGTAACACCATTTTGTATCTATATTATTTTTGGGATTAGAAACCATTAATTTCTAAAATTGTGCTGTGGAGCATAAGTGGCAACAGCTGCAGCTATCTGTTTGCTGTCTTTCCACATGGGCTATTTTCTGTGCAAGATATGCATGAAGAACACAAATAAATGGGGTGCTACCTCTTTAGACAGGGCCTGGCAAATTTAAAATAAAAAACTAAAAAGCATAAACCATGTTTGCCTTAAAATAATAAACTCAAGTGTTAATAAAAATGGCATCTTAAGGCAAGTCCTTACACATTTCCTGTTTCTGTAATCAATTCTTCTTCATGCACAAACTAATACAATGCCTCTTCTTATTATGTCACTACTGTACACAAAACATTTCATGCATAAAATATTAATCCCAGACACAGGTCTCTGAGAGAATGATTGTACTGGCTAAAGGAAGACAGAGGGGAGAGAGAGGTTTCTGACTATATCTCTAGTAATGCTTTCCAGTTCCAAAACAAAACTGCAACTATATTTAAGCCCACAGCTTTTGAATCGCACATAAAAGCAAATCTTTGGACAGTTTAATGATGTGGACAAGATGACTGAGAGAATCAGAATGAGACACACCATGTGTCCCATTCAAATTTGATCTATGAAAATCCAAAATAAACCAAACTCAGTTACCTGGGTACTCTTTGTACTTTACTTTTACACAAAACTTACCATTTTAAAGATTTTATTCCAAAGTGAATCTGGGAAAAGTAGAAGTTTTGATTCTTGCACACTAAGTGGGAGTGTGGGGTCAGGATGCGAAAAGAGGGACGAAAAAAAAAAAAAAAACCTCAATGAACACAGCATTTGAGTCTTCAAAAGATTTTTATTGTTAAGAATTGTCATTCCTTATTTCACAAGTTCAGAATACTGCCCTGTCAGAAATATAAATATCTAACACACCGTAATTCAATTAGGAGAATCAGGCAGATCTCTACTTCTATTCCTTCTTGATAGTATTATGGACTATGTGAACTCTGCCCCATGTCATGCCCTTGCTGCCCCTAACATACAGATCCAGACCTTGGCTGGAGGATGCTTTTCCCCTGTGTTTCACATTTCCTTGGCAATTGAAGCCACAATGTATGAGGGAGAAAAAGAACAATTATTTCTTGCCATAATACTGAGTCAGAACATGGCTGAGGTTTTACAGTATTAGGACAATTTCTACTCCTTCAGTTCAGCCCTAACCTCAGATCTACTGGTTAAGAAAAGAACCCATGAAAGATTTCTGCCTTCCACAGAAAGACCATCCTCCAGAGTTAATTACTCAGGGCTTCATCCAAACCATTATTAAATATTTTCCCTATTGGAATCTCAATTTCTTTTCTTGCCAGAGAATTTTGCAGTCTGAGATCTACATAGAAAACTATGTAAAGAAATGTTTTCAAAGAAGTCCATCTTCTGCCAGTGGGATAGTTCACCTGGATAAAGAGTTATAAGTACAATATAGTTCAATAATAGAAAATGTTTTTCAGGAGATACAGCTTTGCTAGACTGCAATTATTCCTGATAATCCCTCTGTGGTGGGTTGACCCTGGCTGGATGCCAGGTGCCCACAAAAGCTGGTCTCTCACTGCCCTCCTCAGCTGGACAGAGGTTTCCTTGACCAAGACTGGGACAAGGACTCTGATCCAGCACAGGCTTCCTACAGCTCACAACCTCCTTTGGGCCACCTGCTCCAGTGTGGGCTCTTCCAAGGGCTGCTGGTGGGTATCTGCTCCCCTGTGGTCCTCCAGGAGCTGCAGGGGCAAAGCTGCCTCACCATGGTCTTACCATGTGTGGAGCACCTCTTGCCTCTCCTTCTGCACTGACCTGAGGGTCTGCAAAGCTGTTCCTCACACATCCTCACTCGTCTCTGCAGCTGAAGTTGCAGAGGTGCTGAAACTTCTTCATCTTCTTAAATATGTTATCTGAGAGGAACTACCAGCATCAACAGATGGGTTCTGCAAGTGGTGGGTCCAGCTGGCATTGGCTGCCCTGGACATGGGGGAAGCAGCTCACAGCTTCCCACAGAAACCAGCCCTGTAGCCCTCCCACTGCCTGGGACCTGGCCACACACACCCAATATACTCCCTTTGGAACACGCCAGACAGCTATTCTTTTATTGCCTACAGCCTCCAGAACCTTCTAGATATTTATTTTACTCTTTTTTCTTTTTAAGTGATTCTCTCCATCTTTGTTTTTCCATCTCTATTATTCTCCACTCACTTACCTCTGAGGTCATACACTGCAGTCCCAGAATGGTTTGTGGTATGGTAGTGGTGGTTTCACCTCCGGACTGTGAAGCAGTGCTTTGCACACACAGGCCACAGAAAACCACATTTTAAATAGAAATTAAAGGCTGCTCTACAATATGAATAATGTTACATTAAGAAGAGGCATGTACTGCTGGAACAAAAAAACCCACTTGTACTCAATATTGGATGGGAACAATGTCCAATTACAGGCTTCTCTTGCAAAATAAATTAGAACTTCACTAGGGGTATCAACTAATTACCTCCCAGAAGAAAAGCTATTTAATTTGATATCAGTAAGGCTAAAGGAATATTTAGCTCCTACATTTCTGTATTAAATGACTTTATAAGTCCTGCAGTATCAAGATGTTAAGAAGTGCTCAAATAGCCATGATCCCACACAGTCCACTTGCTACCTTTTGCCATGTGGAATAATGTGTGGAAAATTTCCAAAGTTCCACCACAGAATTAATTACAGACTCATCACAAAATTCTAAAACCACAATACTTAGGAGCTAAGCAAAACCAGCTCTCTAATAGATTTAATCAACTGTAGGGTAAACCCTGAAAATATGATGTAAAAAGAGATAAATGAATTTGAGTAGGCTACAATGCTACTCACCAGGCTTTTTTATATTGGTGAAAAAAAGCACTGATTTATTACACACATCCCCCAGCAATATTCTAAATAAAGCGTTTAAATATAATTTAAAAGTATTTAAAAGTGACAAAATTCATGCTTCCTTTATATTAAAGACTGAAAAAAATAGTTTCTTAACCTACTAAAGGTGATCTTCCTTGCCAGAAGGACTCCTACTAAGCAAGGGTAGCTTATCTGAAGGTTTTCTAACTGTTAGATGCTATAAATGTCACTCCTTACTGCTGGCACCAGCCTGCCATTTAGCTCTCAGAACAGAGAATAGGGAGTGCCCTTTCCTAAATTTGTTTGAGTGTCTAAGACTATTACCTTGATCTCCTGGTCTCTCTCACACATAGTACATTATTTTATAGCACAAACAAGTGCACTAGCACACCCAAACCCTCTTAAAACCAATTAAATATGAATAGGACCTGACCAAACTCACTGTTGGTTAGCAATTAGTTGGTTGTTTTGATAATCACATTACAGAAGGGGTATCCACAGAAATTCAATCGCTCCAAAATTAGTAGCATACCAAAGGCTAAGGACACATAGACAAAGCCGTTCTGGAGCACAGGAAGTTTAATTTTCTCTCCCTCTCAACACCTACTTGCCTCCCTCAAGAAGAGAGATAGAACCAGGCCATTGCTCCCTCTAACATGCTAAAGCTTTCAAATAGCTCCCAGGCATTTTAGAAGCAGTTGTACAGTGTTTGCTTGCCACTTTCAATTAAACATGGTACAGCAGTCTGATGTCACTGGGATCTACTAATAGGAAGAGTTTATTTAAGAGTGTTAAAACTCCAAACAAAGAACTGTCCAGAGAGGTCTGCATTTTCTGGATAAACACTGGGCAATACAGGGACAACAGGGAGAACAATATAAAGCACTAATGTTCTTTCTATAAACTCTACCAACATTTGGTAAATGCAGATAATTTACTGCGTGTCATCAAAATAATTGACGTGTGGGATTCAGTAAAACTGCAGATATCTTTATGCATCTCCTTGGAAGCAGTAGATATCTTGAGGAGCAAAATTATTAGAAGTATTTTAGCCTCTAGTAGATTCAGTCACCATTGCATTTAACCAAGAAAGTTTCTCCATATGCTTTGATTAAATGGAAGTTTTTCTGGCTGGCCACCCCTTCACTTTTAATAGCTGTGTTTTCAACTATTTTAATACACCTGGAGGTATTAAAAGTAGACAAAATCCAACTTGTTCCTGGGCCTCTCTAAAGGAGGCAGAGTGAGCAGCTTCAAAGTGGTAATAGAGATCAGAGAAAAAGCAGGTAACAGGAAAAGAAAGACAACTTGATTGGCAAAATGATATGGAAGGAAAGAGATGGTAAGGAACTGGAAGGAAAGAGATGGTAAAGAACTAGAAGGAAGCTGTCAGGAGAAAGGGTTTGTAAAAGTCTTTGTTTTTTAAACAAAGGGTGCAATTAACTCTATCCATGAGAGAGTTGAACTCCAATTCCTTTCAAGCACTTTTAAAGTACATTAAGGTTCTCACTAGAGTCAAGTATGGATACTTAAGAGAGTTGTTACTTCAGCTAGGTATTTATCCTGTGTAACCATGGAGTTTGGCCCCAGCATCACATACCTTGATCTATTGGATGCTACTGCTTTGACTTGCAAGTTGTTTCAGGATTAATTTAACAGCAACACTATGAAGACTGAACAGCAAACACGTCTGGAAGACCTCTAAACCTTCCTGATCAGCCCCAGATAGAATTTCTAATCAGTTCCCTCCCTTTCCAAATAGTCAATAGTCTAAAGAATTGGAAGCCAAAAATTGTTTTGAACTTTGCAAATGCAGTAGGAGTAGAAAATACTTGCAAGAAAAGCAATGACAATATAAAGACTAGTAATCTCATTTACATATAAAGAAAAAAAGAAATGTCTCTGTTTTATTCAAAAGGCATAGGATTATCAAAACAAAGTCACATCTCCCCATTCTATTTAATTTTTGTATATAACTCAAAGACTGAAGGAAGGGCGGATCAATCTCACTTTTATTGATTGTGCCTCCTTCTAATCAGGTTCCCTGCCTCTTTTTTCACCTGAATATACAGTGATGTCTGAGTAACAAACCATGCAGAGCTATGCTGCTTCTTTAAAATTAAGATACCTCCTGACTTTTTTAATGTCATGGATTCTTTTCTGCCAGGCTTTATACATCATTGATTTACAAAACCTCTGGTTTGATATTAGATTGACTTGACACTGTCTCACAACATAATGAGAAAAATATAAAAAGCAGCAAAAAATTATACTCTTGGCATGCAGACCCTTGCTTGACTGGGGCTGGAAAGAGAGAGGTGCTTCCCACCCACATAATTGTGGCCTCTTGGGGTGTTTCAGACAAGGTTCTACTCAGAAAAGCCAGTAAGTGCACACTACTCACTGCGTGTAGCTACTGTCTTTTCTGCTCCACAAATGTAAAAATCCAGTGTCTTCTCCATTGATTTCTGGTAGCAGAAGATTTACACAGGGGTAACTAAAGCCTGAAAACTTCTAAACCTGACAAGGGCCAGAAAATAACTCAGCTTGGGTCTCAGATAAAATGGGACAGGTCTCCAGTGCTCTGGTGCTCTCAACAAATCATTTAATATAAGAAATGTGCCTATTTGACAAAAGGCTTGGAGAGACAATAGAAAGCCAAAATCCAAGAACATATTTGCAAGGTGTTTATCCAGATGGTTTTTTTATGTAGAGAGTTTTGGGGCTCAGCCCACAGCCTTTCTCTGATATAACTCTCTCATTTCCCAGAAAATTGCTTCCCATTTCACAGATACTCAACTTCTTCTCAGTTTATTTATTAATACTTCCAAATCCCAAATTTTAGACTGTAAGTTATTCTAATATTTGCCCAAATAAATATTTGTCTAAATACCATGAAATTCCTGTAATAGATATGTTATGTAAACCAACACAAAGAGAATTCTATATATAATAGCACCAATCAGTCTCAGTGCAAAAAGAAAGAAAGAAGGAAGAATTAGGAGGTGGATAGACTTAGAACATCTTTTCCAAAGTTATTCATGGACAATAGCAAGTAACATATGTGTGGTTCAACTCAGCAAGAAATTGCCTACTCCACTGTATAAAATACAGCTGCCCTAGGAATGCTGCCCAAACCTGTTCTGCCTGCATGAAAAGAACAACCTCCCTAAAGTCCTGACTGCTTCTGTATACAACCAGAACAACCTCAAAAAGAGAAGTGAAGAAGACAAACACTTTATACCTGGCTGTGGATAAGAACAGCAGAATTTCTGACTGCAATTCATGTTTTCTGGCATTGCCCACATATGGTCTGCAATTTTTGAATACCCAAAATGTTCTTTGAAAATTATTCTGGATTTTTTCCCAAATGGATAGGTATTTTTCCATTGTAGAAACAGAAAAGTAAGATTTAACTCCCTGCCTTGATTACATTTTGCTGGGTTGCTTTGCCTTCATGCCTTTGTAGCCAATCCATGCACAAATCCTGATTTAGGCAAGAAGCTGAAACAGGGCTAGAAATACCTTTTTTTCACCTTTCCACAAAAACCCAATAGCAAGCATGCACAGCCCCAAGCAGTTGCATTACAGAAACTGAAACTCAGCTGCGAATCCAATATATGGAGCTGACTGAACCATCTCACATCCAAACTGGAATTCTAGCAAGACTCTCAGCAGATGCAGTTGAATGATGAAATAATTGAAAATATAAAAATCAAACACTCTACCTTTTGCAAAGTTTTATTTCCCCAGTGCTTTTTATGTTTTGTTATTCTTAAACTTATATATCTTTTGTGAGAAGAAAACTCAGTTTTTGATCAGTTTTGGTTTCTAGATACCTGCACATGGTAAATTGCTGAATGACATTCAAAAAATTTAAGTTTATATACAGAACAATTTTTGTGAATTTTTCTGTTTTCCATCAGCTGCATCAGAATGTTTGTGCCAGCTTTTACTTTGAGTTTTATTACTTCTTTCTAGATAACTCTCAAGCTCCCTTTTCTCCAAAGATTAACACATCTCTTGTGAAATTATAGTATCCCAAAGGAGATAATTTAATTACTTGAATTCTTCCTTTTTTTTTTTTTTTTTTTTGAGATTTCATTAACAAGCTCTTCTTTTTCACTCACAGCTCCTCCAAACTAAAATAAAAGTAGTTAAGTAAGTAGTCATGATGTTTTGGTTCCAGAACTGATTTGTTGGAGACTGTAGTGTTCTATTCTGTTGCCTTTCTTTTAGTATTAATTCTAAATAATCTACTGTGAAAAACTCTCACAATTTATCACACTTTCTGCCTGTGGCATTTCCTTTTAGCCCAAGGATAAATCTTTCTAACTCTGGCAAATGTCAGGAATGCTCCTGTGATACAGGTGATCCAACAATAATAAAAATCAACAGCTAAAAGCAGACTTTATTGTATTCATTATGATACTTATGGCCTGTTATAAATTTTCATCTCATTCTTATTTAACAAAGGCTATATATTACTATCCTCTATATCACTGTGACCAAAACCAGAAGACCATCTTGAGTTATGATATGCTATATACATAATCATTTTTACAGTAAAGATAAATGAAGAAGTTATCATATTAAAATCATACCTAAAACAGTGAAATCAGCATTAGTATTTCTTATATCATTGCAAGGATTTGTACCACAGTAAATACAAAAGAAAGCTGAAGCCTTTAATCATACTTAGATCATTAAATATCAGAATTTATGAGCCAATTAACTAAATACTTGTAAAAATACCTCAGCAATCTGGAACCCACCTTAGTATTGCCAGAGTCAAAGCCATTATCATCCTGACAGCCACCAACAGCATTGTCTTTTCAGTTTCCCAGGGTATTGGCAATGATTTTGTTGAAGTCAGTCATGGCCATGTTGCCAATGTGTAAAGTTTGTCTCTTGCCTGTAACATGCTCAACAAAACTTCAGCACACATGGACACTGTGAGGTCACATAGCACACATAGTGCCAGGCTAAGGAATTCAGAAAATTAATACTTCTGACCTTCCCAGTAGTGCTTCTGTCTTTGTTTTCTTGTACTCTTTTTGCTGTGCAGAAATAATATTATTTTAGTTTCATGAAAATTACATTAAAATAGCTGCAATATCATGTTTCTATATCCTTCCCAGCCCTCCACAAATAAACAAGATCCAAAGCTTTCCTCTGGAAAAAGAGAGCTTTTTCCAAACATGTTTCTCAGGACAATCATGCCAAACCTTGTCCAGAATGCGAAGGAGGAACCACTTGTTATTTTGTTTCCCATTCCTTAGAAAACATTTCTCTTTGCATCAAGGCAACTCTTATTTACAATTGCAGCTCTGTTGATTTCTCTCATTACAAGGTTTCTATATGAGAGGAGTAGCTTAGCTTACTACTTCTGTCACTAGCACACATTTTTTTCAAGAACACAGACCATGGAAACAAAGCTTTGCATGGAAGAGCTTTCTTTGATTTTTGTCATCTTTGAGCCAGTGCTTAACCATCATCATGTTTTTAGATCTGTCACTGGTTACTTCTGAAGTACAAAAATAACTGCATTTTGTGAGTTGTGTGTGTGCAATGTGTTGACTCCAGACTGGAAAACCACCCTGCCAGAACAACTCCAAAGGGAGTATGCAAATCCTTTTTAGCAACACTGTTCACCATAAAACATCAAAACACTGTCTGAATGCATCTGGGAGATGAGCAATAATTTTGTTCTGGTCAGGCTAATCTCTAGTCTTTAATATAAACTCACAGCTACATAAGTGAGATGAGAAATAAAGTATGGAATGAGCAAGAAGCACTTCAATGAGTGTGTTTTAGAGGTGTCTATATTTTGCCACTAAAATTACCATTAACAGACACACAGTTTACAGGGAATTTTTAAATTTTTCCCGTAACATTTTAATCAGAAGATCACAGTTTAAATCAAAGCTACTTTTAGAAGCACAGGTTTTACAGCTCCTTATTCCACAGCAAAAAAAGGGCATGAGGACAGTGACTCCAGAAATCTTCCAGGTTCTGGAGTTCAACCAAAAATGAGAGAAATTGATGATTGCTTAAAGGAACCATTTTTTTAATGGTGGTGAAATATTTCAGGGTGAGTTTCTCTAGAATCCAAATATGATTAAAATTGCAAATGTATTTAAGAACATCAAATAACTCAACTTGCCAATTAAGACAAATGGATATTACACACAGCACACTTAATCTTATGAGAATTCAGGCACAAGGTTTACTTCATAGCACATAGCACACTTCCAGGTTATATCTTGTTTCCAGAACTGACATTTGACTTGGACATCACCAGACCAGCAACCTGGAATGCTGAATGTTTTACCAGTTACTTCAGCACTACAAACCCCCACCAAAGATATACTTTCTTACCAGTTATGTCATTGTCCCACCACCAAATATTAACCCTAAGAGCTCTTGGAACCACTTTGGCTCTATTGCAATTAACAATTTGCCTGTGTGGAAGCTGTCACACACATCTCAGTGACAACACACTAGATCTTTCCTATTCCCACAATAGACTCGTTATGGATAAAGCAATTAGAAGATCATTTGTCCATCCTGAGTATTTACCAAAAAGCCCCTCCTGCTAATTCTTTCAATATTCTGAGTACAGATTCCCTCTCTTACCAGAAGTCTTAGGAGACAGCATCCTGTGATTGGAAAGGCCAGGTTCAGTTCCCAGCATAGCCACCTGCTCTCTCAAGTGACCTCAAGGAAAATAACTTGTCCTAAAAAATGTCCGGTGACTCAGGCCTGGTATTTCTTCAGTATAGTTTTCAGAAACTATTAATTTAATTCAGCAATACAGGTAAGGTGTCTACCATCTGGGCAGGAAAGCAGGGAGCAGCACCTACAGAAGAGGAAAGGTAAAAAGTCCTGGGTGCCTCAACTCAGGCCCTCCAAAACCAGTTTTGAGGTCCCAAATCTCTTTGTCATTCTCCTCAATCTATAAAATGGAGACAAGAACATTTTCCTTCTGCCCAGGGATTGTGAGGATAAATACATTCCTGTTTGTGAGGCACTTAGATAAGATAGCTAAGGGAGCTATGTAAGTTGATAGATTCCTTGATCTTAAGGAACTGTACTCTTGAAAGAAGCAGCTTGACTGAGTTATAAATGTCCGTATTATTCACAATATGAAACTGCCAAAAGATAAAAAACATTCTAATGATATTTGAGAGCAGGAACTCCCCTTCGCCCCCTCATACTTTGAGGACTCTGTCCCTTTGGAAATGGTATGCTTTTCAGTGAGGAGGATTCCCTATTGTTTTCTTCCCTATTCTTTATAATGTAAATGTAACCTCATTTATTTATTTATTTTGTCTCCCAGGCCTCTTTTCATCTGGCAAGATGGTGGGGGAGGGGGGTGGAGGGAAGAGGAGCTGAAGGAGGGGGGCTATTTAATAATGTCCTATTAATCGCAGTGCACTATCAGCAGGCTTTAACCCTGTTCCAATTCTTTGATTGCTTTTTAAGGATTAGAGCAAACTTCATTGTCATCCATTGCATTGCAAAGAGGTAAATTTGAGTGATATGTACACAAAATATAGATAGGTGGATAGTGCCTCAATATATGTGCTGAGTATATACATACATTTATATGGCTTGTACACACACACACACATATAAAAATAAGCTACATCTCCCTGTATGCCTAAGAGAAAAATCAAATCAAGGCACGGAGAAACTGAAAAAAAAAACCCTACATGTATCATTCACCTGATTTCAATTGTGACTCCCTTTGAACCTCGGCCAAATCATTTTGTACATTAAAAATTGGTCAAGGATGATAAGATTCCATTTTCATGGTTGGTAATGCAGAACCAGTGAAAGAATACAATTACAGACCCCTGAGTAAACTCTGCGAATGTCAACTTGATGTAAATGATCAAGTGTCGACAAAGGGCTGGTGGGGAGGGGTGGGGGTGGGCAGGCAGAAATGGAGGGGAAAGAGAAGCAGAGGGAGAGAGAAAAAGAGGCTTCAACTTCTTCAGCAGCCTCACCCAGTGACATGCCAGCATCTTCCCTGTCCCAGCCATTTGGGACCCGACCTTTCGGAGCCAACACGGGCCCCAGTGTCCCACGCTGCCACCTCCACTGTGTCAGGGCTGTGACACAAGTGCCCTGCCCCTGTCTCCAGCAGGCCAACAAAAGCAAGCAGCCAGCACAAAGAATTCTTGCAAAACAATAACATGCCTCCACAAAAATCCTGCAGGAGCCAACACTTGGGCTTTGTATTGAGGCACTGTCAGACCCCGAGCCCTGCACAGAGGGGCTGTGTGACTGCAGGTGCTGGTCCCCAGTGTCACCCCCAGCCCTCCTGGCTGCCTCCCCTCCCTGGCCCCAGCATCTCCAGGGCCCCAGGCAGCCCTGCTTGCTTTGCTCTGCCTTCTCGGTGAGCACTAAGCTGATGCCATAGCAACTTCTCTTTTCATTTTGAGCTGACATAAGAATCTGAGGGCGAATGTTGTGGCCAAAAAGATGTGCAGAGCTCAAGGAGAGAAAAGGAGGCAGAGGTGCAGGGACACTCAGCAGGGACAGCAATGGTTTAAAAGTTGCCAGAGCATGATCTCTGTATTCCTTACACTTCATGATTCCCCAAGGGAGCAGATAAACCCCTGCATTTACAGCAGGTAAACTGAGGCACAGAGAAAATAAGGCTCTGACCTAACCATGTTCCCAAAATGCATCTTGAGCTGCGGGCTCACTGCCAGGTGCCTGTTTCCTCCAGCTTCAGGCTGACAACCTTGCAAGGGGATTCCTGCTGCCCCTTGGGGATAAGGACAGTTCGTATCTAGGCCATGGCCACACCTCATCTGGTCCCACGTTGCAGTGAGAACAACAACACTGCAGTGAATTTTTGGGAATGGCAAAAATGGCAAAAGTCTTTTGCCATTCATGAGCTGAAAACAGGAGTCATATTTCAGTTTATTTTAGAATTATCACCTGAACTGATTAAAGCGGTTATCAACTTCAGTTTTTCTTTACATGTCGCTTTTATTTCACATTTCCAATGTTTTCCCTGTGTGCACTGCATAAATTATTGAAACATTATTTTATTTATCCATCCCCTCGTGACAGAAATAGGTTCTCTGAAAGCAAATCTTGTCCTAATCAGTTTTGTTTTTCTTGGTTTCTCTCCTCAGTATTGCCAGAGCTTTTGGGTTAGTGAGCACTAGTTTGCTTTTGTGGAGAACAAAAAGCACTGTGGGCTGATAAAGACAGGCTGCTAAATTAAAGGTTATTCCAAAGTACATCATTGGCTAGGAAACAATAGGCTTGTAAAACTTTTAGCAAGCTGGGTGGTAAAAGAAAATAATACGCTGAAGATAGACAGGATGGGGATTGTCTAGACCCCAGCATCCCTGCTTCCCATTGAGACCTAACCTCAGCACAAAACTTCCTTGGTTCACAACAACCTCCAGAATTGGCCATCAAGAATAGGAGGATGTGAAATAAGCAAACCCCAGGGTGCTGAAATATGGGCTTAGGTTTATATCTTATATAAAAACAGCAGCCTACTACTGTCCATTCCTACCCTGTACTCAATTCTTTTTTATACTCTAATACATCAATACAAAGTACTGTTACAGAAGCACATACTTAAAATGTTGTACTTTCTTCTCTTTTTGAGTGCTGTGTGTGCCATCCTAATTATAAGCAAAATAAAATTAAGCAATGATATGAACATGATTTCCTACTAAAAACAAATATCATAATGAAGTTTGATGTAAACGTGACAAAAGTTGTATAGCTGATAAGGGACCTAAACTCTAGCTAACTACCTATACTTAAAATTAGCTCTGCTCAAAATATCCCTGGAAATACTACTAAAGACTCAAGTGATGTTTAGAATGTTAGCAGGACTGTTCTGGTTTTGAAGCACAGTTTCAAATAAAATGAATTTTAAACAGTTCAAAACGTTGCAATTTCTCACCTGCACATATGGCTTATGACAAATTTGAATACTGAGTGTTATCTGAATCTTAAACTCTGAACCAGTGTACACAAATACAGTTGGGGGGGTTGGGCACTGCAGTCAAATCTATTTCCTTCTCAGGCTAAAATTATTTGAACAGTTATTATGATTTCCCTTTCCCTCCCTTGATTCTACATTCATGGTTCCCCTAAATGACACAAAATTATTTTGAATAATATAATATTGAATATTATATTATTGAATTTTTCCTCCCCATTACAAAAAATAGACTGGACTGAACCCATTACCTGGGAAAGTCAAGTCAACGCACATCATCCTTTCTGAGAAACTTCATCGTGTGTTGCCAGTCTTTGCAGATAAGTACAGAAACTTAAACATAGTTTGTCTTTATTGAATGCAAGGAAATGAAAATGCTTTTTCTTTGTCCTACTCATATAATGAGAAAGATCTCAGTTAATAGGGATTAAATCTACATAGCATTCTTTTACTATACAGCACAATCTATTTCAGCAAATGCAGAAATGACCATTTATATCTAGCATTGCTGAAACACTCCAGATTTGACATAAAAAAGCCACAGCTCTAATATTAGATTTAAATAGTGCAAATTACAGCACATGTTAAATAACTATTCCCTTGTGTATTTATAGCTTTAGGTTCTGAACTTGCTGTCTTGCATATTTTTAAGACAGTCATTTTTAAAATTTTCAGTCCTTTATATAATTATTGTTATTATTAACTCTAATTATTATTGATAATAATTAACATATAGTCGTTGCCACACTAAAGATGATTTACAAATATTGTTTCACTAATAAATGTGGTGGAAGAGTTTATTCTTTCAAGACACTTGTATGGCAAATATTTTTTCAACTAAATGGTTTCTTTTGGCAATTCAAACCAATTTTTTTCATTTTTAGGGGCTTTTTTGTTGTTGTTGTTTTTAAATACACATGCTTAATTTAGACAGAAAAAAGCTAAATTAAAAATATTTGTACAAAAATGAGGAAAGATGTTACTCCAGTCTGATTTGCCAGTTACATTTTACCACAGCTTTGTAAGTAGTTGCTATCCTTTTTATTTTAACAATTCTGCAGCAAGTTTTTAGGGAAAATAAATATTTCATGCAGATGAGTGGTACACCTAGCAACAGAAACACACAGCAGCTAAACCCAGTAGGCAGAGGGAGTCCAGAGGAGGGCCACAAAGTTCATCAGGGGGATAGAGCACATCCCTTATGAGGAAAGGCTGAGAGAATTGGGTCTGTTCAGCCTGGAGAAGAGAAGGCTTCAGGGTGACCCAGCTCCAGCCTTGCAGAATCTAAAGGCAGCCTATAGGAAAGATAGAGAGAGACTATTTACAAGAGCATTTACATTACAGGACAAGAGGGAATGTCTTCAAACTGAAAGAAGGCACATTTAGGTCAGATATTAGGAAGAAATTCTTTACTTTGAGAGTGATAAGGCACTGGAACAGGTTTTCCAGAGAAGTTGCAATTGCCTTGTCCATGGAAGAGTTCAAGGCCAGACTGGATGGAGCTTTGAGCAAATGGTCTAGAGGAAGTTGGGGGGTTGGAACTAGATGATCTTTAATAACCCTTCCAACCCAGGCCATTCTATCATTTGTGTGCTCACTCTGCCTACTATAGCCAGAAGAATAGCAATTAAAACCAGTAAGCACTAGCTGCCTACACAAAAGAAAGTGACAACCAGGCTGAAATTTTGCAGGTATGACAATACCGAGGGAATAACATACAAGGTTTTGTTTCTTTGGGCAAAGACTCTCTGAAATGTCACTGACCTTTGAATATTTTGACTTTAGGAAGGATATAATAAATAAGTTTGAGATTTTCTACAGCAACAAGAAAATCTTGTTTTTACCCCTCATCTACATTTCCATTTGAGACAGAGCTTTCAGAATCTAGATTAGAATAGTCAATCAGTAACTATAAAATAGTTTTAAAATTATCTTTAAGAAGTAGTATTGCTACAGAAGTACATTTAGGCATCAAGTTTTCAGTAATCTATATCTTGCAGTACTAAATACATTATCTTCTACTTCCAATAATGGAGGGACAAGTTTCTCTAGCTGGTTTTATTAGAGAAGCAATTTTTATATTTACCTCTGCAGCTGAATACAAACATACATAACAAGACAAGTGGATGGGTTACACATCCTGCTGATCTTTATTATTATTAACAATTCAGGAGTGAGAGTCAGTTTTCAGTGTTACATCATTCTAAATCTTTTTTACATTAATAGTGCATGGATTTTTTTTTCCCAGGAAAAATATTCCCCACTATCAAGAAAACCTAGTCGATAAGTAAGTAACAGATGACTTCCATGAAAGGGTACACAAGAAGCCCTGTCTCACTGCCTGCAAGCCAGCAGTCCTGGTGCCCTGCTGTTGGTCTTCAGCCCCTCAAAAGTAGAGCAGTGTAACACAGAATCTTGGAGGAAGAAACTGGCAGAACAATCTGTCACTTCTCAAATAATGGGAATATATAAAGGGAATATAATGTATTTAACTTTCTACAAAAAGCCTGGCTTATTTGGAATACCTACAGTGAACCACACAGTGAAGCATTTGTAATAGTCAAACACAGAGGCTTAAGGTATAGGGAAAGGAAATGGTCCATGAAAGACTGGTCTACAGAGTTAAATCCCTAAACTAGGCTCACCTCGCAGCCAATTTTGAAAACAGATTTCAGGTCAGGAAGTGGTAGGGAATGAGTTTAAGTGAATGTCAAACCCACTAACCCTTCTCCACAAGAGGAGAAAAAGTAATTCATGTAATCAACAAAGGATTAAGGCAATTCAGTTACCTCTACAATGCTAAAGAAAAGCTCAGAAAAGTTCAGAATGTGCCCCTGGGCACTGGAACTCCATTAGCTCACATTCACTGATAATAATCTCACTTATGGGTTCTGTTTTAGACCCTCATCTCTCTCTTCAGGAAGCAACCATTGCCTGGATCTCAGGATAATCCCCTACATGGACCACTCTCAAAGAGTAGTATGTCCAAGACCACCCCAAGACAGAATTTCCTATCCTACAAAGTCCACCAGAACAACTGTGGGGAGGTTCCTGCCTCAAAGGCTCTTTACATTGTTTAGTTTTACAGTTCCTCCTCCACCAGAAGCACATAGAGACTTGTCCTTGCTGGTCCATTGGCCTCTTCTGAAGATACTCAGTAGAAAATAAATCTTAACCTCTGTCACAAAGGTTTGGAGGTCAGTCTGTGTGTGTAAGTGCTCCTCTCCAGAACAGAATGTCCCTGATCTTTCCCTGTCTCCCTCACCAGAAAGCCCTGGGTTCCTGTCGCTGTTGAAACAACCAAGCACTGAAACAGGGTAGACACAGAGTCACAGCATCTCAACCAGAAAGGTTCTACTCTCCAACTGAAGACATATGAGGCTGGCTTTAAATTTCCCTCTTATCTTAACTGGCCATTGAAGGCTATGGCTTCACTCAAGAATTAAAACTTTTTAAATTTTATTTGTTCTTCTTGAGTCACCCATACTCACACAGTAGCACTACCATATGCCAAGTTACACCCAAACTGATATATGAACTAGGTCAATACACTTGTGCTAGCACTGCTGTCTCCCAAAGAAATCAGTACAGGTACTAAAAGGAAAGGGCATTTCCCAGATAGGATCTATCACTTCAAATACTTTTGATTCAAAACAACCTTCAGGTGTCAGTGCAAAACCACTCTTTTCTGTGTAGCTCATTGGCAAAAGATGAGCAAAGAAATGGTTGGAAGGAACTCTGGTGGTGATTTGTTAATAATTTTGATTAAATTTAGTGTAGTCACATGGTTGCTGTTGCATTTTTATCCATGGATAATTATGGAGTCTGCTCATTTTATGAAATGTATTTTTAAGAGTTTATCAGTGGCTTGGGATGAGTGCTCTTTTGTTTAGTGATGTATAAATTTGAATAATAATAAATAACAAAGTGAAAGAGAATGAGGGAAGGGAGGAGACTGAAGTCTGGGAAGACGCTTCGCTGTGTATGTCCGGTGCATTTGATCACAGCATAGATGATACAGCAGCGGGCATTATAGAAAATAAATCAGATTAGATAAATATTAATTGCCATGTACTAACTGTGCACTTTACTGGAGTATATTGATGCTTTCAGTCAAAGACTCATGTCATTAGCATACATTTAATGATCAGTCACTTCCCTTTACGCAGTTGCAATGTTTTGCCCAGCAGACTCTAGAAAACAAGGCTGTGCTGGTGCTCAGTGATGCTGCCTTACAGCGACATATGGGCTCACACTGGCTCTCCCCAGCACTGCACCCCGTCTGCCTCTCACCATGGGGCACCCCTCTGCTTCCACATGGGGCAGCCCAAGCTGCAGACACCCTCCAGACTGACACTTCTCAACCAAAGGCTGTGAGGGGGAACTTGTTATTGAGGGTGTGCTGCCATATAATGTCAGTACTATCACAGCAGATAAATATCCAGCATTTTGTCCTTGCTGCACTAATTGTGGTGTTGAGGAATTCTGTGGCTTGTTGGACCACTAGTAGCTTCACCTAAGCACTTGCAAGGATTTGCACTCGCCTTCAAAAAGACAGAGACAGGACTTCTTCTCTCACATATTAAATAAAAAGTATTAATAAAAATGTTGTTCCTATTCAGAGTAAAGCAACTGCATTCATCACAAAGCTGAATTTGGAGGGAAATTTGAGGTTAACCATCAGCGTTAATACTGATTTGGACAATTTTGATGTGTTAAAAAACCTTCTTAATCATACAAAAATTCAAAGAAAAGAAGGTATACAAAAATGAAAAAAAATCTAATTGATTGGTTAACACTGAAAAAGGCACAAGAAACCTACCCCCTCATCTGTCAAAATGTCATTAAACCAAGACATTACTATGGAAAAGCTTGATTTTGACAAAGCTGCACTTTCCACTAGTAAAAGATCATGAAAGGAATTTTTCTCATGATTAATACAAATAAGTAACAAGATGTTCTTTCAAATTACTTTTGTGGATTTGAGGAAAGTTGTATTACTTTTAGAACTGCATGAGGCAAAGTGTTTTGCGGCTGTGTGTACACCACAATTAAATCATGAAGCAATGAGTGCACATCAGGCATTTATTTGGGGTCCTTTATGAACTTGTGCTGTGGGTCTGCATTTTGTACCAGAGGAGTGAAAGCTATGTTTTGGTGCTGCTTCCTGCACTGTGGTTGTTTGGCTGTGGGTGCTCGTGCCTGTTTTGGGGTGGGCATACAGCTGTGGTGAGAGCACTGCACCATCTGTGTGCTGAGTACAGCCTGCTCTGCTTTTATGTATAAACGTGGAACATGCCACCCCACTCTGTGGCTGTGCTGAACGCCTTTAATCTATGTTATGACAGCGCTGCATTGTGCTCAGCACTGCTGCTGCTCGCTCTGTACTGTAGGCATGAATTCCGCTGTGTGATTACCCCATAACATCACCGGGCTCCACACTGCCCAGTCGTGCCAGGCTCTCATTGTGTGCTGTGTGTTACAATAATGTTGACAGGGCTGAAAGGCACTTTGCAGCTCTGCTGTGCTCCTGCAAGGTGCTGCGGGGGCTTTGTGCGGTGCCAGGCTGGGCGAGGGGAGCGTGGACGGCTCCTCGCCTGCCTTGTGGGGATGTGCAGAATTAGTTATGTAATCTGCACTTTGTGGGTTTTTTTGCATTAATGTTGTGTGCTCTCTGCTGCTTGATTGTGGGGTATTAATGTCAAAATCTTCCATGATCTACTGCTATGTGGTTGTGGTGGAGACTGATAAAATCGTGGCTTTTCTTAATAATGCAGAATTTTAAGAGACAACAAAACGTATAGGAATTGTTCTATATTAAAAATGCAGTATAATTGTATAATTACAATATTTGCATCATGCTAAACAGATTGGCTGGGTTATTTCAGATTCCTTAAAGTCAGGATGGCATCAGGCCTAGAGTATTTCTAAACTGTTTTGCCCGTCTGCAGTTGTATAATGAAACACCACAAATTTTATCCGGCAATACTTATGCTTTCTAAGTGCTGCATTATGAGCATAAAATTACCAAATGTACTGAACACACTTACCAACACTGAACTAAAATTCCTTATTTCTCACCCACAAATTAAGTCTCCAAAGATCCTTTTTTACAATGCTGAAGTAGTAAATACATATATATTTATTTTTACAACCATTTTAAGAAATTAGAAGGAAACCCACACAGTAGTTTAGCAGTTAATTTACAACAGTGCAACCTCTCGAGCAAGTATGTAAAACAAACACACATAATTTATTTCCCTCTTTTGAAATCCCTGCTCCCTGACAGACAGACAGACAGACTCATACACACAGATCACTACAGCTCAAATTGGACATCAGAGAAGAAACTAGGACTTCTTTGCTATCATCCGTGATTGCCCTGAGGGTTGAGGAGTGGCCAATTTACAGCATGAATATAGTCTGGGGATACATGAATCATGAATCATGTTTGATGTATGGAAAGGCACAGTCACTCTGAAAGGCTGCAAATGCAGTCATCTGCTTTTTAAGTGAAAAAAAAAAAGCTTGCAAAACAACAACAAAACTGGATGGATGAAATACCTGGGAAATATTATTTAAAAAACACCATTTTTACTTTTTTTTTTTTTAATTGGGTTGGAAGGGGTTACTTCATTATGCAGCAAATTAGAAAATTCATAATTTATCATTGCACCCAGTCGAAATGCCACCCAACTGAGTCGCACCCCTGTGAAAACCATCACATAGTAACAAACTGTCAAAGCCTGCTGCAGCCGACGGGCAAAATTAATATGCAAATGTATGCAAGAAATTAAAAAGCAGAATTACCCAGGCAAATGAGGTAGCTATACTTGAATTGTTAGAATTATGAATAATTACTGCGAATTTTCTGCTCCTAATATAACTTGTTTTTTGATAAACAAAGACTTAATTATCGAGATGCGCTGGAGAATTTCCGTGGCGCTCATTAATCTTGCAAAAAAAACAAGTCCCTGGTGCCCAAACCGTAATGAAGAGCGCGTGCCCTGAATCTTCAGAAAGATCAGAGGCACCAGGGTGCCAGGGCTAGAGAAAAAAAATGACAGTGCCAATGTCCCCTCCTGTACCCTGGAGTGTCATAACGTCTTCCACTAACTATCAAAGGGACTTATTTATGCCAGCAGCTGAGCTATAAGTCCAATTTACGATGCCTTAAGCAGTGGTGAAATGATCTGTTGATGTGCTATGGAAATGCCATCTTGCAGTAGCTCGTTTTGGTCCCAGTGATACCAACACGATGAGGACCCTCCGCTCCTCTGTTAATGGATGCAGCATGACAGACCATAATACACAAGAGGGACAATCTTTTAGGACCAGTCTCAATGGTCCTCCATTAATCTTGGTTCTGCAGCGCTGTGGTGTCCATGGGAACAAGGGCATTATCATAAGCACTGGTTTTAAATGTTCCCATTAGGGATTGCAGTACAGGGGAGAGATGCATGGGGTGAGAGGGCTAGGGGAGACAGTCCACTATTAGTTTACACTATTTTTTATGACCTGGATTTGAACCATAATGGGTGGTTCAGAGAATTTTCTCTTCCTAAATAACATGAAGAAAACAACAAAGGAGGAAGCAGTTAAGTGTACAGCACGGTGTAGTGCTGCATGTTCGTCTTCTCTGTTTTTGCAGCAAGAAAATCAGCTTGGCCCTGGTGGGCTGAGATAATTTAGCATGAGAAAGCAAAGGGAAAATAACCCCAGGTACTCTCAGCACAGACCAAATCAAACCCGCTGTGAGCTTATTATTACTTAAAAACTGGCATCTAAGTGGAAATGACTGACTCTCTGTCATTATCCCTATTACCACCATGATAAACCCAAGCAGATGATAAGGCAAAATTACAAAACATCAGTTTTGGAGCTCGGAGACTACTTCAGAAGCTCAAGGCAGACTGCATTTTCAAATGCTTCCTTCTCTACACTCAAGTCCCTAAATTTCCTTGACAGAACCATTTCACTGCATAGGCAAATTGTCACCTTTTAAACCAGGGCATCTGTCATTTTTATACAAGGGTCTTCCACTCAGTCATTCTCGCTCTTAATCCTCCAATTTCTCTACACATACAGAGCAGCTACAGCACCGTAATGTTTGAAATTTCATTCTCACAGCCTGCATTGCACTCAGAATGGGAAAGGATGGGGTGACAACTGCCTCACAACAGACAAAAAGGACACCCCTTGTGACTGCTGGGCTATATTTTTTTTTTTTTATCAGCTGGAAGAGCAGCTTGTCTGGGAAGGAATGGAACTTCAGAGTGAGAAGAGGAGCATGAGCAGAGAGTACAAAAAAGTTCTTCCAATATCTTCTGCCATCCTATCACCCTTCACATTACCATGGCCAAGAGAAGTGAATTTTCCCCACATATTCCTTCTGCCTCCTTCTTCAGCCTCTCCCTACAGAAGGGTGACTGGCACATCAGCATGGAATGCTAACTTCTCCAGCAGCTTCTCCCTGGTGCAAAAGTGCTGGAAGGAACCCAGAAAGCAAAGTGTTGCCTAGGTCTGAGTAAGTTACATCTGGCTTAGCAGGCTGATAATTCACTTCACTGGTTGTCTGTAAAAAGGGGTTATTACAAAAGGAGCAGTAATTGTGTCTGACATGGTTGCCTACCTCCATGCTGCTCAGCAAGCAGGACAGCTGCTAAAGTTCTTACCAATAAAAACTTTCCTTTTCCTCCTAGGGATGGGAGAGCTTAATGTTCCAGTCCTGCTAGTGCCCAGGCAAGATTCCTACAAAGCATTGCTGTTACAAGTAGTGGTGTCACAGCCCTCATGATGATTGCTAACACCCTGAGCTGAGTCATGTGCCCCCTGGGGCAGTGCCCCAGATCCCACCACCTGATGATGTGGGGCTAGGAAGATAGCTGGTATCTACTTCTATTTCAGATCATAGGATAAGCAGGATCATTCACTTGTTGACACTAAAACCTGCTTCTCAGCTAGTGGCCACAATGTAAGTCTCTGCATTTCATGGTGATGAAACCACTGGAGAAATAATCCCACATGGTATCAGTTTTGAAAAAACCTTCAAGAAATAGAATTTCCTTCTAGACTAGTTTCTTGTTTTACCAGAATACTTCAGTACAAATCAAAATCTTTCCTCCACCTCCTTTGTGAACAGGCATGGGGAAGAGATCCAAGAGTGCAAGAGAGAAATTTTTATTATTATCAGTGCCCAAAAACTGCACAGTTAAGATTCTTTACTCAGAGTGAACTGGAATCCTCTGCAGAGACTGAGCCACCAGCTATAGACAGCTCCCATCCTCTTTCCCATAATTACCACATCTAGGCAGCACACCAGAAAATGATCTACATATATATATATATATATGTGTGTGTGTGTATGTGTGTATTAGTGTAAATATATATGAATGCATGTATGTTCCTGACAGATATGGGTGCATAAAGAAGGGTGGGCATGCACTATAGAAAAGGGCTTCTCAAAATGCTTTTTGCAAGCTATTGCAATAGGACCTGGCAAAAATAATCAGAGAAATTACTTTCCAGTAGAAGAGACTGACATTGTGAATAGACAAGCAAAGATTTGAGGTCCACTCAGGTTTATACAACTCCAAGCCTCTCAACAAAATGTAAACGTCTTCTATCCAGGTCAGTGTGCTACCATGGCAGAGCTGCACACACATCATGTGCACCTTTCTGACACAACAGTTGTTCAGCTTGCTACACAAATCCCAAAGGAGACTAACAATTTACTGTATTTAAATAACAAATATTTTAGGGTAGAAGACCTGTGCTTCTAGTTGTCAGCTTGAGGGTCTTTACAGTGATGAAAAAGGGGGAAAATATACTTAGATTATTCCTAGTGACCCACATACAGCAAAACATCTGCTGACAACATGGTTGGCCTCCTGCCCAAGTTCAACTATGAGCTGTTTCCAGCTGATCATCTTTGCCCTCACCATAATCTGTAGAGCCCATAGCGAGCAAAGGAAATAGCCAGGGATGTAAAAAGCAATTTGACCAGTTGAATAAGCACAAACCTGCATAAACACGAACACACATACCTCTAACATAAACCTCATTTAAAAAAAAAAAAAGTTACTATCATATACAAAATTCAGATTGTTTAGGTTAGAAGATGTAAACTTGCATTTATCATGGACCTTCATGTTTGTAAAACTCACACTCTAAAAAATTTTAGTTCTTAGGGAAATACATGCACAGTGTGATTAGACAAAACATTGGAAACAAATAAAAAGCCCCAAGAAATAGGTTTTGTACTGTCAAATTCCACCATTGTATTTAGTAAAGAACTATTCTGTTTGTAGAGACAGAAACAATATTTCTAGAAGAATTTGTGTTCCATCCTTTTATTTACATCTGAAATAGTGTTAGCCTGTCATGCAAACATATTGATGTAACTTGACTGTCAACCTCACCTTTCATCATTTGCAGTTATTTCTTTTTTGCTATTATTTTTATTCAAATCATTAATTACTCTCAAGTTTCAGGCTTCTTGTGCTTTCTTTGCCAGCTAGGGAAGGCTCCCAGCTGGACCTGTGTATTGTGAACAAAGAAGTGCTGGTGGGTGATGTGGTGGTTAAAGCACATAACAAACACAAAATTATAAGAGTTTTTCATTCTTGGGGAAGAAAGTAAGGGAGTCAGAACTGCTACCTTGGACTTCCAGAGGGGAGAGACACTTTGATCTCTTTAGGAGGCTGGTTGAGGGAGCCCCTTAGGAGTCAGTCCTGAAGAGCAAAGGATCCAGGAAGGCTCTTCATTCTTCAAGAAGGAAATGCTGAAGGCGCAGGATCAGGTTGTCCTCACGTGCCAAAAGACCAGCTAGCTGGGAAGAAAACCAGCCTGAATGAACAGAGAGATAGTGTTCATTCAGAGAGTGGCTGGAGCTCAGGAAAAACAGGAGAGTTTATGTCCTTTAGAAGGGGTAGGCCATTGAGGAGGACTACAGGGATACTGTGAAGTTATGCAGAGTGAAAATTAGAAGAACTAAAGCCCAGCTAGACCTTAGTCTGGCTATTGCTATGAAAGACAATTTTAAAGGTTTCTATAAATATGTCTGCAACAAAAGGAGGGCTAAGAAGAATCACTACCCTTTATTGGATGTGGGAGCAAAATGTGAAAATGAAGGAAGGGCTCAGGTACTTAAGGAATTCTTTGCCTCTGTCTTCAAAACTAAGACCAGTTATGAGAGTTCCAAGTTCCCTGAGCTGGAAGACAGGGATGGGGAGCAGACTGAAGCACCTAAATTCAAGGAAAGGTGGTCCTTGACTTGCTACACCACTTAGACACACGCAAGCCCATGGGGCCAGATGGGATCCTCCCAAGGTTACTGACAGAGCAGGTGGAAGTGCTTGCTGAGCCACTTTCCATCATTTACCAGCAGTCCTGGTCAACTGGGGAGATACAAGGTGACTGGAAATTGGTAAATGTGATGACATCCATCTACACAAAGGCCCAGAAGGAGGACCCATGGAACTACAGGCCTATCAATCTGACCTTGGTGCCAGGGGCAGATCATCATGCAAGACATACAGGGTTTAGGAAAGACGGGGCTAGCTTGACCAGTCTGATGTCCTTGTATGACAAGGTGTCCTGCTCAGCAAATGAAGGAAAATCTGTGCATGTTTTCTACCTCAACTTTAGTAAAGTCTTTGACACCCTTTCCCACACCATTCTCCTGGAGAAACCAGCTGCTCATGGCTTGGGTGGCAAAGCATTTCTAGGTAAAATAATGACTGCATCCCCAGGCCCAGAGAGTGGTGATGATTGGTGCTACATTCACCTGGTGCCTGGTCACCACTGGTAGTCCCAAGGACTCAGTCCTGCCTAATATCTTTACTGATGATTTGGACAAGGAGATTGAGGGCACCCTCAGTCAGCTTACAGATGACACAAAATTGGGCTGGAATGTTGTTCAGAAGAACATCTGCTGGAGGGTAGGATGACTCTGCAGAGGGGGATCTGGTCAGGCTGGATCAACGGGCCAAAGCCAGTGGTGGCCATTCTATTCATTCTATTCTATTCTATTCTATTCTATTCTATTCTATTCTATTCTATTCTATTCTATTCTATTCTATTCTATTCTATTCTATTCTATTCTATTCTATTTCTTTGTTCCTACTTACAGGTACTCATTCTCCTTTTTAAACTCATCTGACTGCTTAGAGCACAGCCATAATCATACCTGATTTTGTTAAAATTAATAATCACTAATTTGTGACCATAAGGGGATTTTTTGCAGCTTGTATTAAAGGTGTAAGAAATCTTGCCATGCAATTCAGAAAACCATATAGCAACCTCTTATTGCAGTGTTACCAACAGAGAGTGCTGGTTATTTTGTTGTACTTTTTATTAGTATCAGTAAGACTATTGTTTCTTCGCATTAAAGGCCAAAGGATACTGTGATGCAATGGGAGGAGAGAGTGCTCAGCGCCTCTCATTACAGCCTTTCTGGCCCAGCAGAAAGCTTTGAACTGTCCTCTAAAATTCCTAAACCTACAGTGCCTGGGTGAGGTCCTGTAATGCACAAATTGTTTGGACAATTTGAAAGACAAGCATATAGAAATGGAACAGAAAAACGCAACAGCAAGCGACAGAAAACATGATCCCTTAGGTGCCGTAGCTGGAGGCTTAGTGGCAGATGATGTTGCAAAATGGCTTCAAGATGGGATATTTTCAAAATTGCTTTATGAGAATCTTACACTGCTAATCACAAGGCTCTAATAATAAGTCTTCCCTTACTAATAGAAATCTAAGCACTAGCTTGCATTTTCAGATATTGTCTTTGCTAAACTGTGTTGGAAATTTGTAATATTACTTTTTCATTTCCAAACATGCCTCCATATCTGACAATTTAAGAATTGCCTTAGCCCTCCTGAATATACTAGAAACAGAACTCCTCATTTGATTAAATCTAATCATTTTTCGTCATTATTACATTTTAACATATATTGGTATAGCAGATTAAATATTATTTATAGCTTTAATTTGTGTCTTGTTTGGATTGTACAATCACAGGACTAACTTGGCAACCACTATTATCATATTGTTTTATACTTCCCCTAAAATTAAAATCCATTCTTGTCTTTAAGTGTTTTATTGTACTTGTCTTTTCTGCTTTGCATTGCATAGTCCATGATTAATTCTGTTAGCCAAGTGCATATGGCCTGCTTGGCTATCATCCATTATCTTCATCATTGTTGCCTCAAAATGAGCACTTTATTATTACTTTTTTCATCTTTCCAATTACCAGATGTGCTTTTGCATTCCCTTACTTTTCCTACTAGACTGAGATCTACATTTAGAGTAAAAGTCTCAGCTCATTAGTCATTGAAGATTCAGTGATTTTTCCCTGCCTAACTACAGAAAATTTTAGGGTCAGTTCCAGTAGTATAGAAATAAGTAACTTCTGAAAAACAAAAGCAAGAATTTCTGGCTGCTGCTGTAGAAAGAAAGCTTCATTTGTTGTCAAAAAATTGGTAGTTTGGTAGATGATGTAGATGAAAGGAAAATTCCCTCTGGAAATCCTGTTACTACATTTGATTCTACTATCATTCTGAAGTCTCACAAGTCTTATTTAATCTGAGTTTTGCCCACGCCTGCCTGTGCTATAACTGATTTCCTGGAATGCATCCCCTCAGTACCCTCAAAAAAACATTAAAAATAATAATAAATAAAAAAACGCCCACACAACCTGAAAAGGTTGTGTAAAAAGTCTATGAGCAGCATCTCTCACTGGGAAAAACCTCTTGCAAGGTTTCCAGTCCAAATTTTCAGGTTCAGACAACATAGTGTGGTTCAGTGTGCCAACACCTGAACACTTCTCTGACTGATTTCAAACCCCTAACCATGCAATGTTCATTTAGCCACTACGTTAGCTGAGCTAAATGTGACACAGAGTAAAACACCTCGACACAGTAAGGCCAGCCTTTTTTCTCGTTTTTGTTCATTTGATTCACACAATTTAAAGAAAAATAACTTCTTATGAACAAAACACCTCAGTCCACTCCAGTATTATTTCTCTAAGTGTCTTAAATACAATTAGGGTATTCATTTTTTGCTGTTGTTGATATGATTTAGTCCCATTATTGAACATTTAAAAAAAATCACTAGATAAACATTCCATATAATGCCACAAACTCTTCCTATGACATAGATATTTATAAATGCCCACGATTTTTTTCTATATAAGGTCTTCTGATTTTAAAAAAAAAAAAAAATTAAATAAGGGAATATCTATCTCTCAAACCTTTGTACTGTAAATCTGTTTCTAGGCAAGAACCTACTCATTGCCTCACAAAGCAATGTTGGAACCAGACCTGTGCATGACCTGGGGATACATAAGGGAAATGTTATAAGATAAGTGAGGGAGGAAGCTGGCAGACAAAAACATGCTAGCTTCTGTTTTCTGACCTAAGTATGCTGCTCTGGGCATTTTAGAAAAATCTGTTAATAATCACTTTGAAGGAGGAAGAAAACATTATAACAGGAAAAAATCCCATAAAGGGGTGGGAGAATGTAGGTTGAAATGTTCAGAAGTGATTAGGGTAACAAGTTTCAAATGTCCCCCAATATTCAGATTTTCAAGAGAAAGGCATGTAGTTCCCAAAGCTCGGGAGCCTAAGGAAAGCAATGAGAGCACTGAGTTGTATAGTCCAGGGCAGGTGAGAGGAACTGTTGAAGTGCTGTCTCAAAAAAAAATTTGCAAGATTCTTTAGTGCTCTAGCACTTAGCCCAAGCTTTTAAAAACATTTTTGGGAAATTAATTGTTCATGTAGCACTGTTTAATTAGCCCATCTTACGCTGACCACAGCCTCTGAAAATCAGATTCTTTTAACTGTCCCTTTTTGAGCATCTCTGAATCGAGGCTACCTTCTTCCCCTAAAAAAAAAAACTTTTCTCCTCAGGCAAATTCTTACCCTTGATCTCTCTAGATCTGATGTTAATACCTTCATGCCTCTCTATAGCCTCTTACTCCAGGCACAGTGACATTTACTTCAACAGAGCTCTGCCCAAGTGTTGTGCCTTAGTGACATATCCAGACTTGGTTCTTCTGTGCCTGCAGAAGTAAAAGATGTCCCATATGTATTAAGATGACAGGGCAATGTGTTGAAAACTTCTACATGTGAAGAATCTTAAGATATCAGATCAAAAGAGATTGCAGAAATGATAAATGTCATTTATACACTGGCAGGTTAATATCATGGCAATGTCTGGATTTTCATCTAAGCATCACCGAGAAAAGTTTGACAAGTCGGGGATAGCAGGGCATGGCTATTTCTCTCATTTGGGCTGATATTTGCTTCATCTGCTTTTACCTTAATAAGTTTGCTCTGAGCAGAAGAGCAACTCTGCATCTTCCCTCCTGGCAAAAGATACAGAAAATGCCTTTTTATCTCAATGAACAGTTTGCATTCTTCTGCAGGAATTCAGAAACTTGCTATTGCTAAATTATCCTCTCTATCTTTTAGTACCGTAGTTGTATTAACAATGGCAGATTGCCTTTGGTAACCCTTTGTTCTGAAGTTTTAGTAACAAAGTGTCTGGATACAAAACTTTGTCATATTGTGTTTTGAAGATTTTGTAGCAGCAGAAAGTGGAGTGTGTCTGTGAGCATTTATAATGGAGAAAAGCTAAGTGATAAAGTGCACCTTTAACATAATGACAGTAATTCAGTCTCAGACAGTGAATGCTATTATACCCTCCTTTAAAGACTAAAATCAGTCAATTGAAATGACAATTATGATAATCCTCATGTAATGAAGATTATTTTGAAACAAAAATCTTTTTTGTTGTGTGTGTCTGTAAGTGTGTGTGCATTTACTGGACCCAAGTACAATCTCAAAATTTTCCTCAGCTGGAAATCTTATATAAAACTAACAGTATTTTCTAACAATTCTGCTGGTTTCAGTTGATATTTAATACTGATTGATTTCTCTTAAAAAAATCATAGAATCATTAAGGTTGGAAAACATCTCCAAGATTATCTATACACACGTTTTGATGAAATGCTTTGAACATACAGCTTGGAGAAATGGGCAGCCTTAATGGAAGTGGTTAGCTTGATTGGTCTAAGAATATGATATAATACCCCAAAGCACCCCATGTGTGTACCCTGTGTGTCATCTTAACTTTCTAAGGGAAGGTGCTGTGAGCTTCTAATGCACCACATAGGTAATGAACAGTGAGCACTAGTTCCAGGAAATATTGTTCTAACTAGGACACCAGTCTGTGATGGGTGGCCTGTCACAGTCATCTGAGTTCAAGAGAGAACATAGCGATCATCTGAATTTAGTTCTTATATGGGCTAAATTTTCAAAGAAGTCTAAAGGAGGTCTAATCCTACAAAATTATGAATTTTTAATTTTTCTCATTTTCTTTTGAAAAAATCATTCTGTTTCAACAAATCAAGGCAGATACATTGTACAGCAGAAGTAAAATGACATGGAGGCCTCAACAAAGACATGTACACACAGGGAGCTCAAATGAAAAGGAAGATAAAGAAAAGATTTTCTGGGGCAAAAGAGGCAATAAAGGGAATAAGGACGAGATGACCATAGGCCTCCATGGTCTGATGTGAATGTTACATAGAGCTCCTGCCCTATGAAACAGGTCTGACCCAAAATACAGCAAGTATCATTAAGATTACAAAAAGCATTGGAGAGATACAGGTATATTTTAGTCCAACAAGAAAGATGTTTGCTAGCAAATGTAGCTACATATTTTGTATACTACTGGCTGCTTCAGTTTTTCTGAATCTCATAAAGATACTTCTCACTCTATAAAATACTTTTTTAGAAAAATTGATATGTAAATACTGGTAAATGTTCTTTTGTTCAAGGTTTTCTACTTTACATTGCTCAGTTGATTTAAAAGTAAGGAACTAATGATGAACCTCACAGAGAATGCCCCAGAGATTTCCTTAAGCCAGGTGAGAGTTTACATGTAGTGTTTAGCAATTATATAGGATGCATCTCTTTTTTGTTGAGGGATGGTAATTAAAATCAGGTAATTTTGTACTTTTTTTAGCAGAGCTTTATTCACGTGAACTACCCTAAAATTGAAGTTCATATTAATAAAGCTGGTTATTTCTGGTTAATAAAGATGGTTATATCTTCTTAGACCTGACCTAGTTCTAATAATTTGCCATTCAAAAGATGCAGAACTTAGATCTTTGCAGGAAGTTGTTACAATTCACTGTGAACAGTGGCCTAAAAGGGTTGCTGTATGCAGTCAAATACATTGGCACAGTAGGGAAATGTGATCTTTTCTAAGGCTATTATTCTAATCATTTCATCTAGTCCCTTGTCCAAATATGATATGCACTGGCACAAAGTTAATTTAATTTTTTTTAATCCCTGCAACAGTACAAAAACCCATGACAAAGCAGGGTGTCAAACATGTGCTTTTAGGAAGTCCTTCATTGCCTGTTAATTGTGGATTGCAATTGTGTCAAAGTGATCTAGATGACATTACTCTGCTGACTGTTTTGTGGTGATATTTAATAGCTGGAAGGCCAAATGCAGTACCTGGCGTTCACTTTAAATGTGCCTTAGTACTGAGTGCAGCTTCACATCATGAAACACATCTCAGTCATGCACAGCTGATTGTACCCTTACACACACTCTTTTTTCCTGTGTTTTTTAATGATGTTTTGGCCCTGATCCTGACAACAAACTTCACCCTAGCTCTGCATGAGTCCCAAATACAGTAGTGAGGACTTCAGCTGGAAATCTTGACAGGGTGCCCTCTCAGGCTTGAATCCACTGCAGCAAAATGGTCCCAGAGCTAACTAATGAAATTGCTGGGCAGATTTTAAAAGCAGCGTCTAAATCCTTCAAGCCAAGCTGTGCCCTGGTCTCACATCAGCAACCACAGAAGAGAACTCAACTGGTTGTCCTCTCCTCTCCTCTCCTCTCCTCCTCTCCCTCTCCTCTCCTCTCTCTCCTCTCCTCTCCTCTCCTCTCCTCTCCTCTCCTCTCCTCTCCTCTCCTCTCCTCTCCTCTCCTCTCCTCTCCTCTCCTCTCCTCTGCTGTTCATGAGGAAAAGGAACAAAGCCTTAGTCTTTTAGCCTCTCCAAAAAGCTGCATCATACCTGAAGGTTGATATGATACCCATGGGATCAGGCTGAACCAATTCTCCATTTTTCCATCCTTAGCTGGTGACTAATGCTGAGAGCCCCAGAGGCTCAGCAGCCTTTCAGCAGGAGTCAGGCACTCAAAGACACCAGCAGCAGTCCAGGCCCATGTACTCACACAACATTTTGTCTTCAAGGCTCCCTGCAAACTCCTCACAACATTCCTGACAGGTATCCCTACCAGTATTGTCCTGAGGAGAAAACTAGGGGAGGTAATTAGAGCCTTGTAAAGAAGTAACATCTGACAACCTGCACAGCCCAATCTGCTATGTGGGTCAATAGACCGATTATGTCCTTAGACATAATTGTAGGCACCTAATTGTATTAACACAAAAGCAGTGATTCACACAGTGGCAAAGAAGTGTTCACCCAGCAGTCCTTCCCTCTTGGAAAATTACGTCACCCCAGGGCTCTGATTCATGATCCCTGTCAAATGTAACTGTGCCACCTAAAGAAAGGCTGCTACTCCTGTCACAGCTGAGTCTGAACACCCCTACCAAGGAATGAGACAGCAAATATTCTCCCTTATTGAAGACAAGATACAGCATTGCCTATCATCTTGGAAAAACACTGTAAGCCCAAGAGTGAAAATGGGTAATATGTTACTTCCATTACGTGCAAGAAGTGGAATGAATTGTTGCCCATTTCTGCCTCAGTTTCTCTCTTTATTGAAAGAATTGTTAAAATAGGACTTAAATGAGCAACTAAGTGTTCAATCCAGTCCTGAGTTGGTGGACTGAACATTGGCTGGTCACACAGAGCAGCTTGGAATTTCCAGCCTTGAAGTCAACAAACATTTAAGGGGAAAAGGAAACTCCACTATCATGCCTCAGATATTACTGTGAAAACTGGTCTAAATACTTTCAGCTCAGACAAGCAGATTTTAATTTAGGGATTCTGTCAGAGTTTATTTCTTTACTGATATTTTTAGCTAAAAATCTCTAGTTTATGAATGGAAAAACTCTAATATTTTTATGGCAAATGTTGACAAATTTACATTTTGACCAAATAAGAAGGTTCTGAAATTGAAGATCACAGAAATGTGCATTTTGATTTTTTTTTTTTTTGAATCTTGTGTTGTGTGGAGAAAGATTGCAATTGCCTGAAGGACTAAAATTCACAAAATAGTGCTTGACAATAACTAAATGCATTTTCCTATAGAGAAGATTGGTTCCATTACTATACACTTAATGCTGGAAAAAATCTTTTCAACCTCAAGTGTTTAGGATTTAGCTTTCTTAATTATTTTTCCTTCCTCCCCCACATCTTATTGCTGTCTCAGAAGTTCATGTGTCTTTTACTGACTTTGAAACAATGTTTAAGGATACTAAGGAATAAAAAAAAACCACCCAACAAAACAAAATCAAACCTCAGATATTACTATCTGTCTCATAGGCTGAAGTGCAAAGCAATTGCATTCCATCAGAAACACATGCTTTCCTTCCTCTATTACAGGCACTCCTCAGTATAAAAATTCTATCTGAAAATTTAGACAAGCACTACATTCTGTAGACCTGAGTTTTAACAGAGTACCACGATGAATTTCAGAAGCATCAGCATAAACATGAGTGCAGATTGCCTGGGTTTGTATGCAGCTACATCCATCCTTCAAACTTTTTTTTAACCTACCTTGTGGCTAATGACCTCAGGTGGGAATATGAGAGTATTGCATTTAAAAACCAGGAAACTTACAGGCACAAGCCAAATATAGGTTTTCTGCAGTTCTGCTCTGAAGAGACAGACCAAAATCAGAAACTTATTCAGAACACCTCCAACTTATTTTTGCTGGAGCTGGAGTCAGCAGAACAACAACTGCTTTTTTTGATTTTCCATCACAGATGTGTGACAAAAGCAAAATACAGTGTTGGACACTGACTTCTAAAACACTGTAGAGGCTGAGCATTCTGCAATTGATCTTTGCTCTTTTAGAGAGCACTTTGACGTCACAGCCCTGGGAGAGACAACTGGAGAGGCATCCACACTCTCTACTTTAGCAACATCTTTGATCCCAGGGGCCCGCAGTCACTCCAACCCCAGCAGGACCCAGAGCCTCTGAAGAATACCAGCTCCCACCAGGAAGCTCATGGCCAACAGCTGCTAATGGCCAGACTCATCAGCTTTGTTTTCTGTTAAACTTTGCCAACCCAGGAAACTGTTATTTTCAGGTTGCTTTGAGACCAAATATCTTTTGGGCTCTGGGAAATAGGTCTCTGACTGAGAGTTCACCATTAAAGATAGCAAATTGATGTTATATTAAAAATAGTAATAAAAGCATCTTACATAATTTTGCATTTTTATACACTTAAAGAACGTCAATTTCTTGAAAAAAAAAAAAAAAAACAGCCCACTTACATCCAGCAGAGTGAGCCAATAATAATGATGTATTTTACAATGTATGAACTTTGCCATGTGCTGCAGAGGTATCAAAAAATCAATACAACTAAATTGACAAGTTTGTCAATGATTGAAATTAATTTCCTTTTTTGTGGTACTTCACTAAACTGAATTCCATAGTGTCATATTAATTAACATCCCACTCAGATGGTCTGTCTACATGGAAAATGACTAGGTTATCTCTGGGCAATTTCAGTGAAAAGTTTGTATTACAAGCAGAATAAAATAGTGGAAGATATTCACATGGAGACACAAATGATTTACTTACTAACATAATTGAAGTAATCAAGGTTGAAATTTCCAGAAGATGCCAGTCATTTTCAGCTGGACTCTAAGGACCCAGTTTTCTGAAAATGTATATTTATGCATTCCAGAAAATCCATGTCTCTCTGAGGCAGAGTCACAATCTTTGAGCAGAAGAAGGCCATAAGACCCAGTAATTCATTATAAAGTTACCAGCACACTGACTAAACTGGGTAGCTGTGTCTCATGGAACTCAGAGAATTAAAAACAAACAAATAAACAAACAAACAAACAAACCACAAATAACCACCACAAAACAGAAACAAAACTTAAACAGGGTCACAGAGGAAAGTTCTTTGCAGTTTCTGAATATAGACTTGCAGAGGTGCTCAATTTTATATTAAAAATTAGTAAGATGAGTTTAGAGGGCTGGACTGTAACTGTTATGAAATTTTATGAAGACACAAGGGATCAGAATTGTTCACTGTGATACGCAGTTCTAGCTTCATTTAGGGAACTTGGAGAATTTAATTCAAAAGACCCTTTGGTTTCTCTCCTTTTCTTCCTATTTATATTCCAGACAACAAGAAGTATGGGTGTTTTTTTCAGAGTAAATATTTTGTTATTTGCAATTATGTTTCTGCAGCTGAAATCAAGCAGCTGGATCAGAGATCCTCTGAGACAGATGCTAAGGACCGTGTTTTTCACCTTGGTCTTTTGGGCCATGCCCTTAATTGGAGCTTAGTGTCCCATTAATGGTTATGCCTCCTGGGATTTTTATGACCATTTCAGAAGTGCAGTTTCTGCCTAATGTACTGCTGAACAACAAAGAGTCCTTGTAGTCATATCCCAAAGGCCCCCCTATTAAATATACAGCAGTTCTCAATTAACCTGACGTTTAAAAACCACAATAGCTCTAAAGGCTATCTGCTTTGCAAAGCCCTTGGTCTAAACTGATAGCATTTAATTTTCCCCTAATGCAATTCTGTCCATATGCAAAGACCAGCTTGCATGTGACACTAATAGTTGACTTTGTGCTCTGTTGTGACCAGGAGGACCTATTTCTGTATCCATGAGTATCAGTTTCAAGGCATTAGGATACTGAAATTAACCTTGATTGTATCTCAGAGTTGAAAGTAGTTGCAGGTTTAAAGAGTAACCACAAGTTTCTATGGAGTTTAAGCTACTGCAGGAATTGTGTAACAGCTTTTTCTGAGGAATTGGGAGGGTGGATTTTAAAAAGAAGATGATAAATTCACTAATTTCAGCAGCAGTGTGAAAAGACAGAGCTGAAATGATTCCTTTCTGAGGAAAGTGAATTCTACTTTCTGAAACACCTGTGACAAGCCAAATCTTACAAAAGAACAATTATTTAACCACAAAAATACACAGACAACTATGTTAAAAAGTCAGCCTCCCAAGGTAAAAGTAGATTTTAAGTAAGGAAACTAATGCAAGCTGTTATTATTTTACGCGCTTGAAAAATATATTTTCTGACCTTTCTAGCACACTTGTTCCAACTTGAGTTTCAAAAAGGTTTGATGGCATAGCCACAAAAAAGGGTATTTAGCAGCTGATCCTATGAATCTACTGAAGCAAGTAGAGATAAAATACATAGAGTCTGCACAGGCTCAAAGTAAATGGCTCAGCAACAGATATATATTTGCACGTATCTAGTACAGGAAATTAAAAGCTTTCCCTTGTTGCTTACCTGAATTTCTGAGATTTAGGCTCCTAGCATGGTTCTAGGATGCCTTCCTTGCTGGTTGATTCTCTATTTCAATTGGAAAAGCACATCAATGGGAAGAAAAATCTGGTTTTGTGCAGAAAGCAGAACAGAGCAATGCTTGCAAAGTTATGGGAGAGGAAAAAAAACACAAGAAAAAAACAAAAACATGAAAGCAAACAATGTGTCCATTCTTCATTCACAACCCCATCACTCAGCAGCACCTGAAATTTCTACCAGCTGCTGAAAAACTTCTCTTGGCCTTTCAAAAAATCAAAGTAAAATTTTAAAGCCTGAAAATTTAAATAAAAACCAAACAAAAAAAAAAAAATCTGTGAAAATTATTCTGTGAGAATGCAATTTGTTTCCAGAGAGAAAGCTTTTAGCAAAAGGAAAACAATTACCAAGTACTCTGCCAAGGGAGAGACAGGCACTGTATTAAGTCTCTGGAGATACCAGTTCAGAGCAACAGGTTTTTTGTGTGAACCCAATGTCAAAAACACCATCTACTAGAAGATCATAAGGATCAGACTTTCATTTCCTTAAATATCTAAATTTAGTTCTTGTTACTAAACTATAAGTTTAAAGAAGTATGCTAAGGGAAGCAGATATTGGAGGGGGTGAGAGGGAGCAGAAATGACATTAGTTCCAAGCTGTGGTTTGGTACATTTCTATGAATAGACTAACTCTGAAATTCATTCCACTAAATAATTCCCTCCACCCAACAGCTTCCAGGTTCTGATTCATCATCCCAAAGCTACAGCACATGATAAGGCTAATTTGAGGTCCTTCTCCATAAATAAGGTCCAGCTGAACACAGAGAGGTAAAATTAGTTGTAGAGAAGGAAAGACATAGGCTGACCATGCAGAATGGAATGTTGCTCATCACTGAGGTCTGGAAAGTGCCTCCTAATGAGGAGTCCAGGTAAAGATTATCAACATCTCCAAGATCTTAAGAATATAATGCTCTGGTTCTTAACACTTTTGCTCTGGTTCTAAACTGTTGTTTGAATGCTGCTCAAAATAAGCCAAATCAAACAACAACAGCCCAAAACCACAAACACTGCCCTCTTTCTCTTTTGCTGCTCCTTCTACTACAAGTCACTTAACATTTTTCTATATGTTTGCAGCTTGCTGATTTAATTAATCAATCTGGAAAGGGGATGTGCTGTTTAACATCTTTGTTGGTGACATGGACAGTGTGATCAAATGCACCTTTAGCAAGTTTACCAATGACACCAAGCTATGTGCTGCCACTGACACAATGGAGAGAAGAGATTCCATCCAGAGGGACCTGGACAAGCTTGAGAGCTGTGCAAACCTCATGGTTTAACAAGGCTGAGTGCAAGGCCTTGAGCCTGGGTTACAATTCTGAGCACAAACACAGGCTGGGCAGCAGTGAATTGAGAGCAGCCCTAAAGAGAAGGACTTGGGGGTGCTGGTGGATGAGAGGCTGGACATGACCCAGCACTGTGTTTGGAGCCCAGAAAGCCAATTGTTTCCTGGACTGCAGCAACAGAAACGTGACCAGCAGGTCGAGGCAGGTGATTCTCCCCCTCACTCCTCTTCTGAGGCCCCATCTGCACTACTCTGTCCATTTTGAAACCCCAACATAAGAAGGATATGGACCTGTTGAAATGAGTCCAGAGGAGCACCAACTCAGTAGAGAAATACTCACTTCATTGTTGTTTTCATTTCTGGCCTAGTTTCTGTATTTGAGTGAGCTAAACTGACTAACTCAAACACCTGAGCCAAACCCATCCCAAATTAAGCAACATATGTGCAGTTCTGAGCCAGACTAGGAGATAGGGTACAGGAGAGTTAAGCTCCACTCCTGGACCCTGATGATCCAATACATTGGCTCAGATTGTCCTGAAAATATGCTTTGTGACACAGAAAACTGAAATTACTCTAAGTTAGTTCCAGTAAAAATTTTGGTGTAGTTATACCTCCCCATTATGAAAAGAAGGAGGTCCCACTAAACCAACTAAATTGACGAATCAACAGGGGAAAAAGCATGAGAAGGAAAATGGTTTTACCTAGCATAAAGAGATGACTTAGCACAACAAAATATGGAATAATTGTCAAGCTAGTCCATGGGAGAGGACAGGAGTACACAGCTCAGCATGAAAAAAAGAGGTGACAAAAAAAGCAAAAGTTGCTGGTCCTGGTTTTGAGATTTACCTGGTGCTTTCATGCTCACCCACCTCTAATCTGAATGTCTGCAGCCACCTCAGTGCATTTCCATTAACTTCTCTGTGAGGTAGCTAAGATTTTCCAAGTCTTGCAGATGGTGAATTGAAACAAAGAGTACTCAAATAAAAAATACAGATCTTCCTGGAATGTGAACTAAAGATCTACCATGTTCTCTTGGTTTTAATAAATAAGGACAAGTTGCTCCTGGTTCTGATGGCAAAAAATGAAGGAGATAAATTATAGAACTTACATCAAAAATCCACACTCACCACACTCCTTACTGAAGCCTTGATTATTCAATGCATACTGTGTTCCTTCACAATGTTTGTATTATTAAACAAAATTTGTAATGTTAAAGATTTTAAAGAAAAAAACTTCAGTTAAGAGCATTGAAAAAGCAGCAAATGCACTTCAAGCAGAAAGCTGCCTTTATCATTATAATAATAGCATGGAAGAGCTTTATAAAAAAAAGCCCAAAAAATCAAGTGTACAAATTATCCGACATTCATTCCATGACATCCTGACAGCTATGTTAGTCCTGATAAAAATATCCAGGAGGACGGCACATTGCAGATGGCACTTCATAATGCACTCACTTAAAAGCAGTCACTCCCTACCTCAGAGAGAGCAGCTTGATGAAGGCCATAGGACACTTGGTTCAGCCAGTAAAAGCTGCTTGATGAGGGTGTCTCCAGTTAGTTAGTTAGTAACTTATTCATTCATTCATTCATCTTATGCAAAAAATTTGATGAAACTTGAAGAAAAAATCATAGCCTTGCACCTTCTTTGTGAAATTCAGAATCCAGAATCTTGCTCAAATAATGTCTGTTTCTCTGAAAATTACAAGTATGAAAAATGGGTTAAATTGCCCTAGACTTTCACCTCTGGAAACATGAGCTCAAACCTTACTTCCTATACACTACCATTGGAATGATTGACTATTTGTCAGTGCCACAAAGCCAATAAATTACTGGGCAACCTGATAGGATTGATTGTCAAAAGATGCCCAGGAATGGAATATCCTGTCCAGGATGAGGTACCTAAGTAAGTGACCTTCAGGAACAGTCCATCTCACAGCCCACCCCACTCTTATCTCCATTCTGCTTTTCAAAAGAAAACCATTTTGCCTACAATATCATACAGAAGAAGATGTTAATAAATACCAAGTACAGAATATAATTTTCTTAGCAAACAAGATGTCAGCTCAACAGCACAAATGTCATATTTACATTCATCTTATTAAGATTTATACCATTTAATGTTGGGCTTTAAGAATTATACTATAAATGGAATATAATTTTCATATAAAAGGGACAGTATAATTTTAAATCAAGCCTGTAGAAACTCACTCATCAGTGGTTTATGAAACTTGAGTACACTGATGCTTCAGTACTCAATTAATGTCAGGCAATATGGATTTCAATCTGGCTTGAAATATATTTAAACAAATGAAGTAGATACAAATGCTGGCTCTTTGGCCAGCCAGAGCTAAAAATCCATTTTCTACCCCATTTATAATAAGAAGTAATCTGAATGTAATTTATCTAAAGCACAATATGTTTCCCTAATTTTTACATGTAACCATTACTTATAGTTTAACTAATAGTTATATCCACAGATCTTAGTGAACTTAATTGAAAATGCATGGTATTAAAACATAAGACTCCATTCTTCAAAAATAAAAGCGTTATTCTAAGGAATAATTGAAGTGGGGCACAGGGGCTGGGAAAAGGCAAAGGAAGGAAACCTTAACAAAAATCCTTAAATGCAAACATTTCTTCCCATTTATGTTATATTAGGATTGTTTTTGAATAAAATTAGTCTCTCTCAGCCCCATATTTCAGTTTAGATTACAAAATCCTCTCATCTGATTGTCACACTTTACGCTGAAGTCAAATCCTTCTGCAGCAGAGTGACATGTCAAGGGTGACAATGACAAATTGTCACTAAGTAAGGAATAACACATGACAGGGCGTTCGGCCATAATGAGATATATGCATGCCTTGAGAGCGTTTGCAGGCATGAGGCTGAAGGGCGATTGCTCCCAGCACTCATAATGTTGCTAGGTCTCATTAAGACTTTACATGCACTGGAATAGATTTCCAGTGATTAAAAGGAAAAAAAAATATTTATGAATGAGTAAATCACGGCAGCAAATTTTATTTTTATTCATACACCCCTAGAAGTGTATATGGTTTATAAGGCTGAGTTGAAAAAGGAGAAAGGGTCTTTTATTCCTCTTTTGAATTTTTTATGTTACTGTCCATCATGACAACACACAAGTTCCATCCCCTCTAAATTAATAGCAACAGTGAAATCTTTGGCCTAATGGACTTGATGGTGCTCCCTGACATGTACTCATTTGTAGCCATAAACTTTACATGGGCTAGGTGTTGCTCTTCAAATATATAATGATTTTATTAATGTCTCTTTTTGTTGGTGTGGGTTTAGATGTAATACAGGGGCATGTCAAAGTTCACAGAAAGGTTTTTAACTTATCCTTTGGGATTTGATTTCTAATGACTTTTTAAACTTAGTACCTCTTAATTAATAATAAGCACAGCCAGTAAATCCTGACAAGACTATCATAACATAGAAACTTTTATGAAGAAGGTCAGGCCTGTGGTTAAAAGGACATAGGAAGTCATATATTCAGCTCAGTCAGTGTCTCTCACCACTAGAGAAGAAAGATGAGAAAATGTTGTTATGGGGTTTATTGCAATCCTCATGCTATAGATCTGTTTGACCCAGGATTCAGGGCAAGATGAAGGACAGTTGTTTGTGCAGAAAAAAAAATTAAGTCAGATAACAAGAAGTGTGTAGTACTTATGGTCTCCCCACTGCCAAGAGCAGGTTGACTGACCTTTCCATTCCCCATTTTCCTTGATTAAAAAAGGCTGCCATGAAATTTAATTTCTCCACCATCTCTAGAGCACATGGAGATTTTGGGCCAATTCAGATTGAAAAACCTCTTGGTATTAATTTCAATGTATGATAAGTTTGTCACCATAAGCAATAGCAGTGATTTTCTCCCACTTAAAGAGAAAAAAAAATCTAATTTTTGTCTAAATGTGAAAAACAAAGTCTCATTCCATTCTCCCCTAAAAAGACTATGTTTCCTCATTTTGTTTTAAAGAATGAAGAGACACTAGAAACTTTGTGGATATATGTCAGATGTCTCAATATTTACAAAACTGAAATGTTAGTCTCAGATTTTACCACCGAAGTAAGCAAGTTGGTGATCGTATGTTGTACCTTTTGTTTAATCTATGCAACATTAGGAGCACCTTATTCTAAACAGAACTCCTTCATGTCTCTGAAAGAAAGGAAGAACTATCATGACAGATAGTAAAATGGAAGAAAAGGTGACTGCTTTGGAAGAGAGACAACTAAGTCAGCCTTGGAGTCCAGGCGCTGAGATTGTGTCCCTGCTTGGATGCACAGCCTTGTTAGAACAAACCTTTATGTCAAATCATTTAATTAGCCAATAATACTTAGTATTTCAATAGCATCAGTCACTCAAGAGGTTCACAAACCCCTTACGGAAATAAACTCTTCTCATTTTGCTACCAGATATGCCTCTTCAGAAATTCTAGGGTAGTTATGACCTCAGCTCAATCCATGACAGCAGCTAGAGGGAAAACAGATTTTCCAGATATAAGGAATTTTTCCAGCATGATACCATTCTAGATATCCCAAACTTGCTTCCCAAATCTCAGTCACAATCATGCATAAAACTAGAACTGACCTTGAAAGCCTTTAAGCTTGGATTTGAAACAGAAAAGAATCTGTGGGTGCTACTGCATTGCTAGGAATGAGGCAAATCAGACTGTCCATTTGAGAAAACAGCCTATCAGATTGGCCTCAGGCCTTGGATTCAAACCCCTACCCACTTAAATCACTCCTGCTGAGGTATTTTTCTTGCTGCCAAGGAGAGCAGTTTGTGCCCTTACCTCTCATCCAGCATGTCCCCAGCTAAACATTCCAGCCTCTAAGCAGCAGTGCCAGTAACCAGCCTCAGCTCTCCCATTCAAATAATAAAGTCACAGAACTCTTGGATCAGGGAACAACCCCTATGGCTGGAGCTGACAACCTTGGATTCGTTGCTCTCAGGGCAGTAAATGAGTTATGCAAGTACATAAATTTCAATTACTCACTGCTTTGGAAAGGGATTTCTGGATTGTATTATCTGTGGTTATATCCTTGGCAGTGGGGCCACCCAGGCATTTTTCAAGCAAGAGCGACACCTGGGCTGTAGCATTCACTGGAATGGGCTGGTTTATGCTTGCAACTCTTAACTGTCCCACAGAAATATGTTTCACAGATGGGATGGTCATTGAAACAAACTGGGAAGTGAACATGATGATGGCAGTTTTATGCATTGGCAACTTGTCTGTTTTAATTTTAGATTTTCTTGATGGCTGTGTTGGCCCTTGACAGCCATGGCCCCTGGATATTGCAGAACAGATTTTTTTTTTATTTTTTTAGTGTGTACCATTTATACTTCTTATATCCTAGCCTTTTACAAAACAATGCAATTGTGCTGCTATTTGTGGAGGAAAAATTACAACAACAAGCCTAATTTTCAGTTTGCACCCATGAACTCTAATCTGCTTTAATACATTGACATTGGTGTTTGCATGGGGCCTGTCCCAGAGCAAACACACAAGGAGCAGTCCGTGTTGAGTACAACAGAGTATGGGGACATGACCCAAAGACATTCCCAAGTATTAGGGTGTTACACCTTTCTGACCTGCACACCTCTCTCCCTACATGGACAATATCTTCCTCTGCATCACAGGAAGCACATCAGTCTCTAGGAATTGTCCAGGCCCCTTGAGAAGACACAATAATGTCCAAGAGAAATGCCATAGGCAGAGTGGATTAGGAAGCATGCATGAATAGATTTATATGCAGATCTGGGGGCTGGTCAGCTTGGGTTCAGAAGTGAAAGGAAGGATCTTCTGAGAACCTTCCATCTTCAGGAATGTGGGACCTGGTGGATCCTCAAAGAGAAACATTAACACTAGATGTGGGACGCCAACCGCTTCTAGAGGTCAAATTTGCTCACTATTTACCTCAAAAAACCCAAGAATACTAACCAAAGGCTCAGGGAGCTAGCTGGACTCAAATAAATGAAGCTGCAGTAGCCAGGGAATTTTGAAACCAAGGAAGGTTCTAAGGTTCTTCTCAAAAGAATGAGCAGAGAGGAAAATGGGGGAAAAAGGAAAATGAAATTACAACAGGAATCTGCAAGTATATAGATTATCATATTTTGAACACATTTGGAAAGCAAAATATACTGAGCTAATGAAGTTTGGTTTTGATTATTTACATTCCTTTATATTGCCAAGTATAATGAAAGCTTTTTCCTGTTCAAGTAGTGAGTACAGACATGGGTCTTTAAGGTAAGCACTATAAATGGCTAATCAAAAAGAAAGTGGAAAAGACCAACATTCTGAAATGAAAATGTTTTGCTTCTCCTGAGTGACTTTAAAACATGTCTGGAAAGTAGATCCTAGACTCTTTCCACCTGGTGTTACAGTTTTCCACTTTTTTAGTCTATGGTAATTGTGTGAGGCTTACACTGAGGTGAGAAAAGGCTCACAGAAATGCTCAGCAAGCACATTTGAGCCCTGAAGTTCAGCAGTTCTCAGGGAGCTACAGCACTCCCTGTGACAGGAAGGAAGGAGGAGCCTGCAGCCTTATTACAACAGTAGTTTCAGCCAGACCAAGTCCAGGGAACAGGAAAAATAGTATGAAGTGATTTTCCCAGCATCTTCAGCCAAGCTTAAAATTTTGTTTAGATGGGAATTGAGTCCTGAGCCTTCAGACAGAAACCTCTTTGAGCTGAGAGTGAAACAGAGACAGTTCTAGGGTTGTCTCTTTTTTTAGTTTGGATGTGTTAGTAACACAGTATAACGCAACAGTCAGCTACACATCATCCCAACTGTAAAAATTAAGAAGAGCTGTTGAATGTCAAGTGATGAAGCACAAAGTGTCACAACTTCAAAAGTCCCGTTTTTCTGGCAATATTTACTTATTCACATGACACATTAACATATGTAATAAGTACATAAAAGAACAAATGTCATATGGAGAAGTCAATGTGTACCCATAATATACTGAACAGTATTAGGAAAACCTTAGATTGTTTTAATTTCATTATATAGATACCTGAAAAATAATTCCAATGCTGCAATAGTAGCCTTTCCTCCTGTGACTGTAGAGAACTTAGCATTATCAGGGTTCATGACTATTGCTCCTCTTTTCTGTCTGAACACATTTTATAGAGAAGAGTTTCCTTTTCACTGAATTTCTAAAGGAGTCATGGGGAAGGAAAAAAAATAGAGTTATAAAGAAGAGCTGTTCTTTAGGAAGTTATTTTGAGCATTTTTAGCTCTAGCTTTGCTAGCAAAGGCTTATCCCATCAGTCCTTAACTTATATAAATCATGCACATTATTAAACCATGAGGTTGACACAGAATTATTGTGTAGGATTATGACCGGATCTTGAAAGTTGATTTTGTCTCAGTTAGTTCACTGGCATACGCTTAACTGCTTTGATGCTTCCAAATTATTTCTAATGTCCATTGCATGTGTCATATGGCAAACATCAGCCAGTTCTGCAAAAGCTGTTTCTAAACATGTTTGGTTAGATTGTTTTTAAGACAAGTCCATTTCCTCTGCCAAATTTGAAGAATAGACAGCCTGACATGTATGCAGCACTTCAGCTTCACGGACAATAGTCTTCATTCATTATTTGGGTGAGAAAATAAAGTGTAAGAAATGAAATGCTGCTACAGGCTTCCCTACATCTGATGCTAGTAATCAGTTTCTCCAATGAGAATATTTTGGAGCTGGTAAATATGCAAAGAAAATAGAAACACAAAGGCAAATGATGCAAATTTATGACCTAGGTAAAAATAAAACAAAATATTAAAAATAATTGCAGTATATTTTAGGCTGGTACATCTTAAATATTAATGCTTTTCTTCTCCAAAAGAATAAAGATTTTATTGATATTCATCTACTAAGTTAGAACAGATACATTTGCCATATTAAACTTCTAAAACTGTGGAGATCCTTGGGTAAATAAATCTCCCAATTTTTAAAGTAGCAAAATAGTAGCAAAGATGCTGACTATGTGGTATTAGTTAAATAAACTAACACATTTCACAACTGAACTGAGACTCTCACTGTTACCCTCAGTCTTGAACTTCGACTTGACCTAATCCCCTATCAACTGATAACAGTTTACCATCTGTCCTTGGTCAGCCCAGTGGAAGACTTCAAAGGATAGATTTAATAGCATATAGTTTGGCCTTGACATGCAGACTGTATCTGTTCTTACTTAAAGAACAATAAAACCTTGTATTTAATTTCTTTTTTTTTTCTTTTTTTTTTTTTTTTTTAAAACAGATGGAGGGCTGGTGTCTTATTCCATTCTGTCACCCCATCTGGACGCCTTAAATGTGATACTAAGGGAAGCATGGGGTGAGCCCACCAAAAGCTCAATTCAAGTTGAGATACAGTGAGAAAGGAAAGAAAATAGACTGATACCAATCTTGCATTATGGCAAAATAAAGGCATTTAAGGCTGCCATAGGGGAATGTGGAGAAGAAACCAACACTGACTCCTGAACATAACAATGCAGGATTGGAGTTCACTTTAAGTTCTCAAAGAAGTATGGATGCTTCATTAGTAACACCTAATAGAAAATAAACATTTTTCTCCACCAATTTATGTGTCACATTGCAAGGTAGCAAACCACAAGCCTAAACATCACAGAAATAATTTTCTGCTTACTATTCCTCCTGAGGCCTCACCAAAGAAAAAGCTGCCTTGGGGAGTTCAAAGAATATGTTTTACTCTCACTGCAAAATTAACTGATTTTCTCTTTTCAATATGATCTCTTCGTTATAATCTAGAGTTCAAAAAGGGGGAGGGTTGGGTTTTCTGTTGTTTTTGGTTTGGTTTGGTTTGGTTTTTTTGTGAAACAATCCAATGCTTTAATATAACAATGGCATTTTTTTAAGTCAAAGTGGTAGATTTAGCTAACATTCTTTAAGGGATGAAGGACCCCTAAAATCTGAGCTACTATCTGCTTAACACAGGGCAAAAGACTGAACAAGAAATTCCTACAGGAGAATACATTTTCTGTACTGTGAAAGTAGCAGAGCACTGCATGATTATAAATATCCTATCAGTGCTTAGACTCCTTAGTCTGCAAATGCTCTGCACAGACAGCTAAGGATGTCTTCTCTTTTCACAACTCTAAAGTAGCTACCATATTCAGCTGTAAAATAATAAACAGCAAATTGGTTTATTTTTAGTGGTTATTCAGAGTTTACATTGGTCCTTTACATAGGAGGACCCCAAGTTCCCTTGAATTGCAGAAGAGTGAAAAAAACCTTATCAATGGTGGGACACTCATGTTAAAGTGATGTCCCTGATCCTAGAAGCACGAGTTTCAGTCCCAGTTACCTCTAAACTAATTATTTCATTCCACCATATCCTGACATTAGTAAACTTGGTGGAAGAAATGAAGGATGGCAGGATAGTACAAAGGAAAATTATTAACACATATTAGGAATTTAACTCTATCCTTTCCTGGTGTCTGTATCTATCTGTAGATATGAAAAAAAACCAATATAATCCCCTTTCATACAAGTAAAAGATGTTGGGTTATTCAACATGGACAAAAATTCATCATAATCTTGTCACGTTAATCAAAGCTTTGACAGACAATGCCAAGTCCAGTGATCAAAACACTGCAAAAGTATGAACAGGTTCCTGCTCAGTGAATCTCTGCATAGACCCCTACAAGTATATTTAAGAATATTATTCACTAAAATAAAAGAAGAAAATGAAATTGATCCAGTACAAAAATATTTTTGTGTTTTCTATGACAAAGATAAAACCTTGTATTTTGTTTGGATTGAAAAGAATTATTTGTGTAGCTTGTTAGGGTTTTTTTAAGAGAAAATGCAAGTCTAAATAGTTTCAAAGCTGCTGATGTCAACTTTTCCTTTTTCACCTCTGACTTTTATTCACAAATTTCAATATTTAAGGAGATCACTTGGAACAGAACAGCCCTATTTTCAGTCTCCCAGGACAACACCCCAGCCCTGAAGCAATATTAGAAGTATGAATATTTCCTATTGACACTGTTCCACTTTGGGAAATAAGCATTTCTTAGATCAAAGACAGAAACTTGAGTGCATATCTTAAACACAAGACTGTGCAATTACTTTATATAAAATATATCTAGCTTGAAAGCTCCAATGTAATCTCAGCTTCAAAATGCACTCTGGCTGGGGAGTTATGTACTCTTTTGACATACAGGAAGGGCCTGATTTAAATCCCTGTCATCAACTCCTCTGTGAGAGACTACAGGATAGCACTTCTGTGGAGAGAAGCCCCAAGGAGACAATTTTTCAGGAAATAATAAATGAACATGCATCTGTGTATGTGCTGCAACTTCTGTGAAGTCAAGAACTGGGAAAGGAGGATTTGAACTTGAAAATATCTGTCCTCTGACAACACCTTGGGCACTCAGCATGAGGCAGACCAGTCAGCACCTAAACATACAAATCTCCAACCCCCAACAGAACCATGTAGGAAGAGCACCTGCCAGCATTACTACAAAGTGGAAATCTTCAGAAATAGTTTTGTTCACTGGTGCAGGGTGTTTCTTCCTTGTTTCCTCTAATGGACACTTCTCCCATTCCCTAGCAAGCCTATCTGCTTTGAGATAAAACCTGCAATGATGCTGGGAGCAGCACCAGCCTGAGGGGGAGGAAGCATTTTAAAGCCCTTTACCAAAGCCTCCATATGTCTCAGACTCAGTCTGCATCTCTTCCAAAGGAGTCAGGCTGGGGGATCTCTTCGAAGGCACCAATAACGTAGCGGTCCTGTTTCCTTAATGATCTGTCCTTTCTCAATTGCAGAGGAAAAACAAGTCAAGTGTGTCCTTATACACTACTTTAGTAAAATGGATGTGCAGTACACACTTCATTACAACCACCATGGGAATTAAAACTAACTTGAGCAAATGGCCCCAGCTCCATGTAATTATCTTTTGAAGACACTCGAAGACAAAAGGAAAAAAACTCACCGAACTAGCTCAAGAACAGCAGAGTTTGCCAAGGGACAGGTGAGCAGCCAAGGCTGACCGTGGGCTCAGTGGCTCCCCCATGGACTTGGCTCTCCTGCAGTGTCCCGGGCTGATGGCCAGGCAGGTCCCATGAGAGCAGGAGAGCTCTGGAGGAGAAGCCCTTCCATGGGTGTGTGCAGGACAAGGCTGGAAGGAGCGGGCTGTGTGTCTGAGCAATGCTGCCCTCCCATGGCACTCGCTCAGCCCGCTCACTGCTGAACCCCACCCCTCAAATTCTCCACCCCACCCAAAGGGCAACAGCGGGGCAGGTGATGGGCACAGGTTACTGTGCCAGGCTCGGGGCCTCTGAAACTGTATTCCCAGATGGCTGAGTCAGATGGCAGTGCCCATACTCAGCCCAGCCCCCGTAATGGACCACAGCCCTTCCCAGCCTTCAGGTCCCTTTTTCTCATCAGTTTCCTGGCTTTGTAGCTCGTTGTCATGTTAACTCTTTCAGAGGTAGTCCAACAGAGATGCAAGAAGCTGAAAAGTATAACTGAGAGCATAAATACTCTTTTAAAAACAAACCTTCAAATACTGACAAATACACAAAGCTGTGAGAGACTCCTGTGGTGACATTCAGGGGGACTTCAGCCCAAACCCAGCCCTTGGTCATGCCCAGCACTGAGCCTTCCTTCTAATAGAACAGTGGTACCTCTCTTCCTTGAAGGATATTTTAATTTTGAAAACATCTAGCTCCTTTTCTACCTACTTACTTCTTCGTTGCCACAGAATGGCTGAAAATGGCTGTGGTTGTAAGTGGCTACAAGTCCTGGCTGTAAAACCTGAATATGCACACAGATTTTTTTTAAATAAACATGCCACTTGTCTGAAATGGGGCACAGAAGCCTCGAAGGCCAGCAAGTAGCTTCTAACAAAGGCACCCATGGCTGAAATGTGTTTATGTGGACAAAAGCCCACTGCTAGATTTTTGTGACTGCTCTTTGTGGAGAAGGCAGCTTGGACTGGGTACAGGACACAGGTTTAGAAGCAGCTGCAGAACATGAAAGTATAAGGGAAAAGAAATTGTAAATTAAAGAGATTTAGCATGGTGGGAGAAAATGACAATCCATTGACTCTGCTCAGATCCAGTTGTACCCTGGATGACAACTGCGTATTTTGTGCATTTAGTGTAGTTGGCAGAGGCAGTCAGAGGCACAGAGATACTTTTAGCTGAAGGTGAATAGTACTTCTCCCTCAAATCCCTGGGAAATCACTTCTCCAACACAAAATAGGTCTGCCTTAAGCCACACCAGCCAGCTTTCCAAATCCATTGTGGTCAGAGCTCTGCAGGTCTGAAGCAAACTAGTAGCTTCTGTGTTATATAAAAGTTACTGACTTTGTGTTTACCATGTGCCTTCTCAGCTGCTTCTTGAATCTGGATTGTTTCCAGTGTACATATATAGTTTATATACGTTTATAACTTTATAAAGTTTTAAAAGCTTTGGCAGTCTGTCAGCCAGAGCTGTGGTGTAGGTCTAGTGTGTGTTTATGGAGCGTGAGCTGGGAAGTTTCAAGTGTCTTTATGGACTTGCAGGTGGAGGTAAGTAGAAGCTGCATCCCACATGAAGAGGATTTCTTCTGTGTATTAAGAACAGTTTTCCTCCAACCACAAATTCCTGACTGAGCTTCACTGTAATCATTCAAATCACCAGATCCCAGGAAGTGACTCCAGTCAGACCTGCAGAGCCCACAGCTGTCTGACTGGACATACAGGCTGTCACCCCTCAGTGCCACCCCAGGTCTCACAACCCCCTGGCCTTCCTGCAGCCCACACTGCCTTGCAGATGATGACAAACCTGAGCTGCAGGCTTGGCCCACCCTCCAGCTTCCAGCCTTGAGTGCCATAGCCATGCCAGGCAGGACGGCCCCTTGCATGACTTAACTCTGGCTTTTGCATGAATTGTGGCAAACCCCACTGAGGAGTTGGAGAATGGAGTATCAGAAAGTCCACTACTACCTTTGGATGCAGAATTTATCCTTTGTTTCAGTCTTTTGTCCCACATCCCACTCCCAAACACTCTCCTCGTGTGTCCTGCTCCCAAGCTTTGCTCTGTCCTTGAGCAAAACCATAGACAGGGATACACCCCAGTGTGTGAGTACCTGGCAGCTGGATCTTAGAAGTCTATTTCTGAAAACAATTATTCTCACCTTGCATGACTGCCCCCTGCTATGGGCTACCACACCCAGTAGTATGTGGCTCTATGGGTTTTACCACCCCACTATGACATGCTCTTGGAACCCCATACAGAGCTTCTGATGGGAGGCCACAGCTGGCTTCCAGCAGGAAACAGCAGTGGTGATTTTGCATATAAAGCTGCTAAAATACAAGCTAATGTGAAGTGTCAACTTCCTTCTGGGCTGCTGTAGCAAACACTAAGAGGAAGACAGAACACATTTCTGTAATGACCTAATCACACTCAATACAAAAGAGGATGGAATGTCGTCTTGGAGAGGCTGTATTCAACAACTGTGGATCCAGGAATGCTGGACTCTGTCATGTGCATTCCTCACATTATCTAAGCAACTGTTTCAAACCATCTCTTGACAAACTAATTTTGCTCTCAGAATTTCAGAAGATGGAGGCACTACTTTTGTCTCCCCTAATTATCCTCAGAAAGTGAAGCACAGCTACTTTTACTAGCATTACAAAACACCCTACATTTAACCCAAACTTGTAAAAACAGTGGAAGAGTTTTACTGCTCTAATACACTAGGTTGTACATTGTTATTTCCCTTTCTGAGAAAATGCCCTCTATGAATATATATTTAGAATTCTTCCTACAAGCTGATGACCTGATTGCAACCATGGAATTACCAGAAAAATGAGAATTTGTAAATAATTATTTCAAAAGGTTCTTTTCTTTTCAATAGGTTCTGTTCTTTTACTAATGATGTACTAGAAGCTTCCTATAAAAAGATTATCTACCATTTTGAAAATATCAGATCCTCAAAATGCAAAGGAAGTTATGCCTGTTTAGTGTGCCCACTTGAATGAAGTGGAAGGTTTCGAGAAAGTAGTAGGGGAGTTCACACAAGATATTGCAAATAATTAAGCAATCAGAATTTTCTTTTGCATAGGATTCTTTGTTTATAAAATGCAAAGAACTTCTCAGAAGCACTGAGTTTTACCATTTCTTAAAGAGAGGTGAGAAAGGCTCAAAAATTAATCCAGTCACAGCAACTGAGAAGGGCACTGAACCCAAGAGCCTGTTGACTTCCCTGCTGGAAGCATTAGGAAGTTTCCCTCAGATAAAAAGGCAGAAATGTGCTAACTTCTGCCCTCCATAATACCTACAGAGTACTAGCATTATAATTATGTTGATGATATAACCTATTCAGTCAACCATCTCATGTCCACACAGGTAATTATATTTTAACTGCTAAAGGGCTTTGGGAAATTGGCAGCCACGTGAATGCTTGGAAGGTGCAGCACATACATTTGCCATCTTAAGGTGATTAATGTAATTCCCAGCCCAGGACTGACCAGATGATTAGTTCAGCGCTACCCTTCATATTTAAAAGAAAATGGACTAGAGAAATAATCCAGAACACTACTCCTTATTTGTGACTTATAAAGGAGTTTAGAGAAGAACCACTGCAGATAGATAGCTCCTTGAATTTGACTGAATAGGCTGACTCTGGTTTTTTTCACAAGGCCTCCACAGGACGTTAACACGGGATCTAAATAATTTAGCTTAACAATTAATCAAGAACAAACACTTTTCAGGGCTTGTATGAAGGACTAGGAGATCAAGGGACATGTGCTGTGTGGGAATTTTATATGCAATTTAGTACCTGACTTAGCGTGTGATGCTAAGCAGACTGACCTCTGTTTGTGGTCTCCTGCTTCCCTTTAAAGAGAAGAAGGTACCTAGTTCCTAGATATGAGTTTCTCCTACTGATGCTCAGTTCTTGTAGAAAAATTTAGCTTCTTTGGAAAAAAGATGTATAAAAACATTATTGATCCCAATTGTTTTGCATACTCTGTTGCTGCACTCAATGAAACAATCGAATACAGAACATGTTTCTGCAAAGCCAGCATGTAGAAAATTCTCTATTGTCTCTTTCTGCATTATCAAGCTGCCCACTGAATTCTTTAGAGGCCCTAGTCAATACTATTTAAAATATCAAGACTCATTTTACACTCCACATTCTTTGTAATTTCTCTTTCTCTCAAACAGGTAATATACTACTGGGAAGAATGCCTTCCCTTTATAATTATACCACACAAAACTTCAGACATGCACATTTCAGGTGAGTGCCTACAATTTTGAAGGCTCTCATTATCCTTCTAACACAAAGAGACTTTCTGGAGGCCACTTCTTTTGCGAGAAAGGATGTGTGCTTTGTTTCCACTCAATGTTACAATGAAATATAATGTCATGACCAGCTCATAGACTTACTGGTAATCCATTTCATGAAAAATCAAATCCACCTATTGTAGATGTGTGGCTTTATGATAATGCAACAACCCATACAGGATATCCTAGCAGCAGCGAGTTCCAACTTGTCCCTGCCAATCATTCAGCTTCTACTGCATGTCTCTTGCAGTCACAGGGTAGCATGTATATCTTGACAGCCCTGGAAATTACCCTAAACCACTTCATCACATTCCAAACCAACACTTATTTTGATTACGAAGTTAATAGCTTGAAATGGACATTCTGGAATTAACCCTGTGACCTGCTAGATTGGTGACAAGGAGACAGAAAAATGTGACGCAGGCACCAGGCTGAGTGACAATGCCTGGTGTTGCCTGAGGCTTCACTACTAGAAGCAATGTTGGAAAATGGAGGTAATTGTAGGTTTTCTATTTCTTCTTTTGGCCTCCAAAAATTTGTTTTTCATAATTGACTTGCACACATGACTTAGTGTGACTTAATGCATGATATATACAATCAATAAGAATATATATCTTATTCTAAATAAGAAAATATCAGTGATGAGGCCTAATGATGCAGCTTGACTGGATACTTGGCTAATTCTCCACTGTTCAAAGGTAGAAGGGAATTTCTCAGACAGGCATGTGAAACTCTCGGGACAATACAGGTATTTAGAGCTATTCAACAACTACTTTTGGCCAGTATCTGAATGATTTACATCCAGCCCAGTAATGGATAATATTAAAGTATTATGAGCCAGGGAAATAAAATTATTTCTTAGTTAAAAAGGGGCTTTATACTTTACTTCAGAAAACAAATAGAGAAAAGTCCCAAGTCCTATGTTAACAAAGGGTTGTACACCCAGCAGGTTTAGGTAGTTCACTGCAATGAGCAACAATATTAGCACTGCAAAGGAGGCAGAAACACTTAACCAGGGAGAAGCAAAAGGAAATAGGACTGTGATACTGACCCCAGGCACCCACTGGATTGGCTTAGTTGAAATGTAAATCTATTCTCTGATTGATATCAAGCCCATCTATAGAAACATGTAAGACAGGAATGAACCAAATTAGTCTCATTCTCTGAGTATAAGACTTGATAGCTCTGAATGGGAATTTTAAATGCCTGAACAAGGAAGGAAAGAGATTCTGGTGATGGAAACTTTGCAGAACAAAAATATTCCAACCTGAATCCACACAGTATAAAGCATTAAGGACATTTTTTTATCTTTGGAAATTATTTTACAGTTAACTGACTAACAATGCTGAAAATAAAGCCTCTTTTAATTCTCTCTCCTTGGATTTGCAATGAGAAGGATTTTAAGAACTATATTTGACCCATTAGGTTGAAGTACTCACAGTACTGTACATTGTTTTAGTGTACTAAATTTAGTTGACTTCTGTCTCTTTCAATTACCCTTCTAAAAAGGATAGGAGAAAAAAAAATGCTTCTCTTTATATAATTGGTTTGCTGTTGATTAATTTTTCTCTTCTAGTGCTGACTTATGTTCTGTAGGGTAGGAAGGACAAAATAGCTTAAGGGGCAAAAAAAGCTCTTTTTCTGAGTTTGAGCTTGTAGATTCTTCCCTTTCATATTTTTATCTCATCAATATAATGTCAGGATTGCTGATAAGGACAAAAAAGTCTAACAGAGAATGTACGTTAACCTTGGTAAAATAGATCAACTGTAAAAAATTCTGAAAGTAAAAAATAAATTTCTACACATGCTATCCTCATCATTAGTATGAAGAAAAACTTAATACAAGTTTTATATAAATAATCCACTGACTAGTCCTCTTTTGGCACAGCAAAGAACTGCAGAGGAATAGCATGCCCTAATTCTTAAAAGAACAGTGTTCTGCATCAGAGGTACTCCTCATCATTTCAGAAATAGCTCAATTCCATTTGGTATCACTTATGTGTATGCCCCCTGTAAGCTATGTACAACTCTTAACACCACTCAGCCTCTCAAAAGGAGGTAGAAATCAGGCATGAATTCTGGGGCAGGTCTTGAACTCAGCTGCTGCTTTGCAAAGGATGCAGCAGTGAGAGCCAAAGGGTTTCTGACTGTGATGTCCTCCAACCATCAAATGGTAATCAAATACTTTGATGAGGAGGAAGCAAAAAAAGATTAATGTATCTTAGTGATCCGTTAAAATTTCAAAAATAGTAATTGCTGAACTTGACTGCTCAAAAAATCTTTGTTCTGAAAACAGAACTAGGCAGCAATGACTTGCCCTGAATTTCTGCAGAGTCTGAATGATCAAAGATCTGTTGAAGTTTTATTCACCCACCTTGTTTCAGTGTTTAGACTGCGCTGATACTCTACAAAGACAAAAAAATACCCCAGTCTTTCAAAAAGGAAGTGCTCCATTCAGAGAGACATCAACTCTCTCCAACCTTCTTTTCTAACTTTTCCAACCTTATCATTGGACTTATAAAAGTCTCCCTTACTATGTTTGATAGTGCTTCATTAATTATCAGGATTAGTCTACTACTAAAATTTAATGCAGAAAATCAGCAGTCACAGAGCAAGAAATCCAGATCCTGAAATAAGACCTGGAAGAACTTATGACAGAATAGAACAACTTTCTAGAGCATCCTATGACAATAAATGACAGCAAATTGGGTAATACACTATGGTATCGAAGGCAGAAGAGATGATTATCAAGTGTACATGGAACTGGGACTTATGACTTCCTGCAGACAGGTGTCTCTGGAGCAGCTTTCCTAAAATTCCTCTTTCCCATCCACCCTTCAGATGTTCCCTACCCTTTCTCTTGACAAATATCTCCTTCAGACATTGGGATGTGACCAGGAGGAGGGAGAAACAAACCACATCTGCACCATAGCTTGTACAAACCTAGTTAACTGGCAATGCTCAAAAATTCTGTTATAAGGTGTGTAGTTATGCAAGTTTGATAGTCTTTTGTGGGCTTATGGCTTAAATAACTTGCCAGCAGATCATACACTAGAAGCATGTCACTGCTTGTGATACAAGAGCAGGTGTGTTCTTGCCCATTACTGGAATGCAGCTACTGGGGCAGGATTTGAAATTTACCAGTTCAGACAAAGATATCATCTTCAGGTTGCAACAAAGGAAACAAAAGAATGGAAATCTCTTAGTAGACAATAATTTTTTTAATTATGGACATTTATTTAATGAATGCTGTTCCTGTTAAAGCTCCACTTTTTGAGCAGGCAGCCATTTAAAAGACAGAAAATGATGCCATTCCCTTTGCCACCAGAGGTTTGGATCCCTGTTTGACTGAACAGTTCTACTAGAATGATCAGCTGTTGGGTGCATAATATCCCCTGGCACTTGTCTGAAGAAGTCTTTCAGTTAGAAATATAACTTGCAATTTTTACTTGGGCACTTCATTGCTTGCTGCTGACCTATCCATGCATTCAGGCAGGTCTCCTCAGGGAAAAAAAAACTCCCAGAGGAATGTGATATGACTTACAAAATTCTTTGGCCATCTTTCAATCTAGATACTTGAGACTTCAAGAGATAAGTAGGGGCTCTGCCTTGGGGACTATTAATATATTAAGAAACTCAAGCACTCCTGAGAAGCCATACTTAGATGAGACATATACACAGAAAACTATCATGCCTATGAAGTAAAGGAATACTCTGGTGGCTGAACATCATACAATTGTATGATAAAACAGTTTTCTAGAAGAAATCGCTTCCTTGGTGCATTTCATTCCATGTTTGATGGTCTTTCAGAAAAACTAATAGGATTGTCAAAGGCAAAATGATAATGTGGAAACACAGTGAGTGTAGGCTTCTCTGATGAGTCATCAGGTGTTTCTGTAGGACAGAACTAGAGTGAAAACGGATGGAAGGGAGAGAACAACATCTGTAGAACCTATAATGACCTGAGGAAATGCTACAGTGGAAAAAAAGAAATGAAAGGAGAGAGTTTAGGGGAGAACAGAGAGGAAACTCTCACTCACTATTTGTGTCTCCTTGAAAGCCCTATGTAGTATTATAGTCCTTGCCAAGCTGTAAAACTCAGGTGACCCACAGTGATCTAGTGGGTCTCCTAGTACCTGTTCAGGACTCAGACTTCTGGTCCCAGGGCTCTGAACATTGCAAGAGTGATTGATTAGAACAGTGCAGCAAATAGCATTGTCTGTGCTGAAATGGGGAAGAAATCAGATGCACAGGATTGAAAGAGACAGATGAAAGAAAGACCCAAGGCAGATGGTTCTGTCTTGCTTTTATCAGACAGATGTGATGAAGAGGAAGCAGCAAGGCAGCCACACTTGTAAGAAAGGCCCACACCTTGAATCATCAGCCTGGGCAAGAGAGCCTGTCCAGCACAGCCATTCCATTTCCTCAGCATAAGCACAATGTTGTGCCCTGGCCTACTCCAATGCCTGCCAGTGCCCCAGGTATCTCATATCTCCCCTCATTTTCTGTGCTCTTCAGGGCAACATGAATTTCATTAAGGCTAATAATTAATCTAATGAGGCTACATAATTAGCCTAATAAAGCTAAAATACTTGTTGAATAATCAAAATACTCCCTTGAAAGGCAGAAGGAAGAAGCATATTGCCATGAAATAAACAAAATAACTAATAAAGGGAAAATCATTTTATCACAGGCACTCAACTTCTCATATTCTAGTACAGCAGGTATCATGCAGAGGGATAGGAAGACAACCACATCTTTAAAGAGCTTACAACAGAAATTATGAAAAAAAACTGTGAAGAATGCAGCAAAAATACAAACACACTTAAATATACTTTTTCTCACTCCTCCAGTTTCTCATTACCTTGGACACAGTACCCTCAGTTAATCAAGGAATGTAAAGTTCAAGCACAAGTTGTGTGGTTCAGCTCAAGTTTGCAGCATGCAATTTCACTTCTGAATTACTCATTCCTTGTAAGGGTCTCTCTTGCAATTTTGCTCCTACCCCTAATCTTTGAAGATAATTTGGCAGTGTGATTGACAGCTAAAAATATCATTATATTCCTAGCAGGCAAAGGATACACTTTTAAAGGAACATAAACTTGATTTTCAGAGATAGTGGTTACCTGCAGCCCTTTAAATAACATTTTGGGTGCTACTACCTCTCAAAGATCAGGCTTTCAACATAAACAACTGGAATTCACCCCCAAAACAGAATAGTTTCCATGCACTAAAAGAAAAGCATTCTGGTCAGATTTAGAGACAATCTTGGGCAGAGCTTTCACCAGAAATGGATGACAAATTTCAAAATTGTTTTTAGGAGGGCTTTGCCATGAGGAAGGGAAACAAGCAATCAGCGACACAACTCACTGCCACACATAAACCATTTCACATATGAGAATAATAAAGACAAAAACTGTTGTCAGTCTCCAAAGAGATTTATCAGGTGATACCTAGTCTGGATAAGAGATTAATTTTAAATTCCACCTTCTTCCCCTTTTGACCACACCAATTAAAAAAGCCCAAAGCCTACAAATTACCAATGATCAGCTCTCTCAGTGACAGGAAACTAGTTGTTACACCACACCCAGATATTTTCAGCACTACATTGTCTTCTAAATGTGGGGCTCTTTGCTGTATAATTTTTGCTGTGGCTATCACCAAATATTGTTAGAAGTGAGTCAAGGACTGCACATTTGCAATTGTAGATCCACCCTCACCAATCCAAAGGAAACAGCTCCACAATGAGAGATTAGTGAGAATATAAGAACAAAGGCATTATTATTTTTTTATAGATATGTCTCTTTTCAGAAAGGAATTCAATTTATTACTTCCACTATTTTTGTTCAGGTTTAGCAGCAGATAGACAAAATTAGCTGGAGGGTTACTTACTTTCAAGTAGATCCAGTGTTCCACTCCTCTCCTGGCAGAAAGAACAAGTACCTTCAGGTTTTCAAGGCACAGATCATGTATTTCTTGTGGTATGAAGTCATTTCTTTTAACATTAAGCTGTGCAATTCACCAATTCCCAGAACTGCATGTTAGAGTTTGCATTCTGAACAAAGCTAAGTACTGTCCCTTCCAGGGCTCTTTTGTCTTTTAAATGCATCCTCCTTGGTTGTATTTCATGTTATTGTGTTCTCACTGCTTCTGTATAATGAACATATTAATCCTTAATTTTCTGGGTTTCTAGCTCCATTTGCCAAGGAAGAATTTTTCTTCTCTCAGAATCTGCAGATGCAGATCCCCACTGTGCCAGCTTCTTCCTGTCTTGAGTGGTCTGGCAAAAGGAATTAGTTCAGGAAAGTTCATAAAAATGTATATTTTCTTTTCATTTCTACTATACTTCACAGCTGTCTCACTGTGTTCTCATCACTTTTCTTTTGAGTATACTTATGAAAGCCCATCACAGCAGTGAAGGTCTGCAGGGTTGGAAAGCTGACCTTGCAAGACAAGGGGTAGAAATATGGAAGCAAATCTTTCTCCTATCAAATGAGAGTCCCTCCACACCTCTTTTACTCTTTAGGGTGCTCCTGAGAAAATGCAAAACCTCAATTTTGAATTGTTGCAGCATCCTCCATGGGGAAGAAAAAGCTTCCTACAGCAGCTTAGGAAGTTGTGAAACTTGAAAGCCATTTGACAGTTTCAGGTATTTGTACTAAATGCAAGGGCATTAAAATCTGGCACGGAAAACTACATGGGTAGGATATGCATCAGTCTGGAAGATGACAGGTTTTGGTAGGATAAGAGGAAACACAGACTCCACAAAGGAGTACAAGTGCAATACTGTTTGTGATTTCATATTTAAAAACATGGCACATCCATGTAGAGAAAATAGTCAAATTGTAGCAGCTAGTAAGAGCTGCTGCATTTTTCTAAACCCCAAACTGGTGCAATAGAGGTACCATTCACAGAGATAAAGAACTTAAATGAAGCATCAAATTCATGGAATCAACTTTCTAAATCTTCAGCTGCTGAATCTTGATAATATCAGTGAAATGCGGATGAGTTAGCATGCAGTTGCATAAAGCTGAGATCCCAACTAGGACTCTAAAACTTTTCAAAAAAGTTGATCCCACCACATCTGCTTTCTCTCTGTCAATGAGAAAGGACATGATGAAAATCACTTCTCACAAAGAACATATTCCTCCTCCCTTTGAGTACCTTAGCACTGCAAAGAGTCCAGCATCCTCAAAAGAACATGGGAAGTAAAGGAATTGGTATTTACTCCCACAGAGCTTTTCCAGTCAGTTTGATGTTGCAGTGCCACTATAGGCAAAGGGATCTGACTCTTGTTCAAAGAGCACCAGCTCTGTGTTCTGTTTTACAATGGAACTGGTACACTATGGAAACTCTCATTTAGCTGTCCCACTACATATGCTGGTAAAAGCAGGTATATACTGGTTATTAAGACACAACCTGGAGTCTGCCTCACACCTCCTACAATGAAGCTACTGATACTCACCAATCATCACCTATACAGGGCATTGCAAACTATCCTTGAAACAGCTCATCAGCAACTGGTAGACTCTCTATTAAAGCCATAATAGCATTAATATCTGATGTCTTCCCAAAAGTAAGGTTGTTTTTTTTTTTAAAGCAGAAAATCTGAGAAAGGCATTATCAGTCACAGGATGAACCAAAGGCAGTTAATCCCCTGTCTACATCTTAAGAAAAACAAAGAGGAGAAAAGCTATTTTTAAAAAATGCTACTAGGGATAAAAAATTCAGACTGATGCTATATTAAATTACATGGGAGGCTGAGGTATCCAGCCATGGTCTTCAGTAAAAAAGAAAATTATAGGGTCTATCAATTAGAGAAGTGGTGCTCTGAGCCTATGTGCTGGCATGCTTACAGTTTTTTTAATGTCTGGCAGGATGTCTTACAAACTAAACTCAGCAAGATGACAATTCCACCAGAAGGTGCTTCAGATGGTTTTGCTAATAATTTTGATCAGCTGAAATGGAGAAAAACATCACTTCATTTATTTGGCTTTTTCAGAACCTGTCAAATCTGAGCAGAACCATTAATTGCCCCCTTCTACATCTCCCCCCAACCATCTCTCCCACTTTCTTCCAGAAAAGACACACTTCAATTTCTTTACTTTTTCTACAAGTATTCTGCGTATTGAGCCTTTGTTTCCAAAACAAACTTTGGTCATTCTTTGTACACTTCCTTTCTAGAAGGAAGTGCCATTTCTTGAGAATATTCATTGAAGGCTGGTACTGCTACTGCTGCAAAGATGTAAGTGCTAACCACCATATATTGGCTTTTGTTTTAATAGCCTTTTAACCAACTTTGTTAATGGACTGAATGCAATTTAGATATGGAACTTGGCTAAAATGTAGCTTCAATTGGCTATTAAAATTTAAGAGCCAACTAAGATAGCTAATTACAAAAAAGCTCCAGTGATAATGCTAAGCAGAATTAGTAATAGCAAATGACAGTCTGTCTAGTCTTATTCCCAAAGGGAAAGAAACTCTTAACTGAGAAGTCAACCAGACAACGTGTAGAAAACCTAATTGCATTACTGGTATTATGGCATCCAAAATCTGGCAGCTCACTGGGACAAAACAGTGAGAAAAGTCTGTCAAACTACTCAGGAAAGCAACTGACCCCCTTCTTAATGCTAGCTGCAGCAAATATTGGGAATTATTATTTTATATTAACTTATTGGAAAATAATTCTGTAAAAATTATCAAACCAGCACTATCTAAAAAATATGTTATAACCATCCTGAATTTGACTGTCTCTCCAGATATTTTAGATTAGGGGAAAATATAAACAATCTGTCTGCAAAATGTTCAAGCACTGAAAGCATTCTGTGCTTCATTATCAATATCCTCATTACACCATCAGCTGAAGTGCTGACTAGTTCTCCTGTGAAGATTTATCATGTATGGTGGCCACTTTGAAACATAGGTAGCGGAGTCTTTAACATTCCCTACTCAAGTGTCTCCCTGCTGTGCCTGTAAATGTCAGTCCAGTTTTTTCACGGCTGCACGCACAGATTAGAAACAGCAGGAGAGCTTGGGAGTATGACTACAATACTAGTAAGGACACTTGTCTTCATGGCACTGCTCAAGTGATTCTTGGAATGCAGGACCCTGCTGTTTTCTAATATTTACACACAACTGGAGTCATCAAGAGCAGTAAATGCAGTCTAAAGGCAGCTTGCTTCTTTTGTGTTAGGGACTTTACTTTCAAATGGGGATGTCAACAAAATCCGACTGCACCCTCTGCCTCTCCTGAAGTGCTGCATTTCCCCATCAGTGCTTTGCAAAGCAGAGAGAGCACGTGTGTGCAAGCACGCACTGTATGTGATCCATACGGCAGCACTGCGGGAACGATCACAGCCTTCCCCTCCGCTCCCCCAGCCGTCCCACGCTTTAACTGGAGCCTGGCGCTCTGCAGTGCCTTGTGAGCACAGACAAGCCCTGGAACAACGTTCACCTTGAATAAAAAGCACCCTTTTCCTTGACAGAACATTTGCCAGGACATCTTTTTTCCAGGACATTTCTGGGGTGGGAGGAGGTAGGGGTGGCTTATGAAATTCGCACCTCAAAACATTCTTTTCAAATATATGGAAATAACTGCCTGTTCCATTTGGCTTTGGTGATGTCAAAAGAAAACACAGTGCTTGAAAACTTGAAAAGTAATCAAAGGAAGTTTACTGGTAAATAAGTTACTAAAAAAAATAAAATGTCAAACAATTGAAGTACAAAAAGAATGACATTAACTTTGAGTATGTGACAGGGAAGAGAATACAGTATGCCTTCCTAACAATAGCTATTCAGAACAGTGAAATATACATTCTGAACAAAATGATTAAATGAAGTCATTAAAACGATAGTTTGATCTGAGGAATTTTAAACATAAGACAGGCTTTAGAAATCCTATTTTTACATCTGAAATGAAGAGAACGCTACGCTTAAAGTTGTTAGCCACACTTTGCTAATACCCAGGAAAGCAAGCCTAACAGTCAACAGAAATGAGCAAGCACCTCTTAAATATGGTATTCCAGTTTTATTTCCAAACAACGGATTCCCTAGTTACAAAACATTATATCATTCATTCATTCAACATTTCATGCTACAACATATTTATTTAATCTCATGAGCTGCTACTCAGACATTACACAATCGAGCAAGCTGGACATCCACACGAATACACTCTCACTGGCTCATATGGATTCCTATTGTTTTGCCAAACTTCCAGTTGCCCTGATAGGAATGATGTTCATGCCATATTACATGTATGTTGTACTAGATATATGAAAAGTAGCAGTGTTTTACACTGGAATTCAACATTATTTTTTGACTTACAGCTCTGAAGAAGAGACTCAAAGCTAACCAAGGAAGTACTTTTACAAAAGGATTTGGAAGATTACATGCTCCTCAAGTGATAAAAAGGTAAACCATTATTGCTACGAGAAGCAGGCATGAATGGAACTAGATCCTGCACAAAGTTACTCATAATTATATTCTAGTCTTTTCACTAATATAAAAAGAAAACCTGAGGGTGTGGTTGAGAATAGGCATTGGTTTTTGGTCGATTCTTTTCTCTGTCCTGGGCCCTTTGTCTGAAATTCTGTTCTCTTTCTTTCCAAAGAAACTGTGAATACTTGGAAAAGTGACACAAACACAAATACTATGCAAAAAAATGGCTAAAACTCAGTACCTGTCTTCCAAAGAATTGTTTAAATGCATTTTATCCAAACTAGAATGGAAGGACATGATTTTTCCTTAATGTTCTGTTTTTAATTCAAAAACCTGAAACATATTTTAAAGCTATTTCTGCTTTTCCAGACTTCATCTCAGTGTGCTCTTAGGTGACTACCAATATGACTTTACTCAACACTGTAAGAAATCAGATGCAACACTGCTGTTTCTTATACAGTATCCATAATGAAACTATTAAATAAGGCTTTATCTCTACATTACAAAGCAGAAAAAAAGCACTCTCTTTTAGTTTGCCTGTAAGACATAAATTCATGTATATAAAGAATAAAAATGCATCCCCACCTCAAAAGTTGGCAAAATTTTGCATTAGTATTTAAGTATACATAAATTATGCAAATATTTTAATAAAACATTTATTCTTCAAAAACAGGTACAAACAGCACTCCATGTTTTTACAGGATTCATCATTTAAAAAGGAAAAAGATTCCAGTGCTACGGAAAAAAAAAAAAAATCAAACAAAAAAAAACCCCACACAAAAAAAAAACACCCAAAAAAACACAGAAATGAGCCACAGAGCAACTTAATTAGTTGCTCCATATATTATTTACTTCTGGGCTCTCTTTCTGGTTGCTGTGCTTTTCTTGGGTTTTGGTGAGGTCATCTTCTGGGTTCTGGAAGCAATTGCATCTGCAATTCAAACAAAACAAAAAGACAGACTTTGTATTAAATAAAATAACAAAAACACAACACAAGAAAATACGTTTGGTTTTTAAAAGGACAGCTCAACTCAAATAATTCATTTAGCTTTAAGTGGGGATGGGGAATATGCCATAGACAGAGGAGAATCTACAAGTACTTCTGGGCACTGACCTTCTCCTAAAAATCATGTTGTACAGCTCAACTTCTCCAAGAGTATCACCACATGGAGTTGAGCCATTTTTTTCATCTTCACCAAAAGAATTAGATCCTCAACAAAATCTACACCCTTCCTTCCTTCCCATGTGCCACCTTTTAGTTTTACAATGCTTTCCAGGATTAAGCCATTTTTTGGACCTTGTTTTAAGCTCACCTAGCTCTGGGATCACCGTTTAACCCTAGATAGTAACTACCAGCATGAGTAACTACTGTGCAGAGTTCATTCATTCACTCCCTCTCCCCTCCCCTCCCGCTGAGAAACAGAGGAGAATTGGAAAAAGGAAAAAAAACCTCACTGGTTGAAATAGGAACAGTTTAATAATTCCAATAAAGTAAAATATAATATAATAATAATACGTAATTATATAATAACACAAGTAAAGAGATTAATTACCACACATGAAAAAACCCCAACCCACAAGTGATGCACAATACAAAAGCTAATAACTCACTGATGCCCAACCTGCCCCCTAGCAGTAACTGGCCCCTTCCAGCCAACTCCCCCATTTCATATACTGGGTTTGACATTCCATGGTATGGAATATCCCTTTGGCCAGTTTGGATCAGCTGTCCTGGCCATGCTCCCTCCTGGCTTCTTGTAAAGCTCTTCATGGGCAGAAAACAGGAAACTGGAAAGTTGTCGACTTAGGGTAAGCACTGCTCAGCAACAGCCAAAACATCTGTGGTATCTACATTATTCTCATACTGAATCCAAAATACAACACACCACCAGCTACTAGGAAAAAAATTAACTCTATCCCAGCTTAAACAAGGACATCTAGCAATGAAATTTTGGTCTGGTATTCTTACAGTTTAGTGAAATGTGGCATCTTAGAGCATTCTGAATACAGTTTATACAATGGGAGTTGGAATGCACAGAGGCAAAAAGGAAGGTTTTTGTTTGGCAATGTCAGCTGTTAAATTAGCTCAGCTATCAGTGCAACTGTGCCTACAGATTCAAGCTATCACTTGACAATATTTTATTAACAAAGGTAAGGAATAATCCCATCTAAATAAGATTCCTAGTAAACCTGGCAGGCAGGTTGTTCAAAGAGACCATACCTAAAAGCAATAATAAAAACCTCGCTGCACTTTGATTCTTGCCTGCTTACTACCAGGGAAAAGGAAGAAAACAAAACACCACTGCTCATTTCTGTGAATCGCATTCAGCTGCAGTCACTTTGACAAAAAAATATCACACACAATAAAAATTTCTACCTTTTTGCATATACAGTAAAAATGAAATATTTTTCATCTCCCAGTCATGCAAATTTTAGGAGTTTTTTCTTCTTAATCCAAAATTCCTCCTTGAAGATAGTATGCCTAACTATTTCAGTTCACGGTTGTATAACTATATATAATTCCACAATCCATGTCAAGTGTACAGGTAAGAAAAGTAAAACTGAATTTCATGGAAGTCCTTAAAAAAGAAGCTGCCTGCTTAAGACAGCAGCCTTTGAGCACTGGGAGTCACTGATCATTCAAACTCAGTAAGTAAACTTGGGTGAATCAAGGAGGCAGAGAACTACTCAAAACATAGCTTTACAAAAGAAACCCAGCAGTACTGTGTATAGTTCTGGGCTCTATCCTACAAAAAGGGTCTGAGAAAAATGGGAAGAAAAAGTGGTTTCCAGCTCTCTTAACAAAAACAAGAAAACATTGAATTTAATCTGTTTCTCTGAAGAGAGTAAAAAAATGAAAAATGGGAGACATATGATGCACAAAATGTTGCTGCATAAAATGAGTGTGATTTTCATATCCACAGCAGCTAGCACAACTACTAAGCTTAAGAGAAATTCATATTAAATGAATTAATAAATGAAATAAAAATAACATAAATAATATTTATTATTTAAACAATAAAAATAATAACATACTCCCGTTAATTAAATCTTTTGTAACAGTAAGGATAGTTAAGTATAACAAGTGAGGTTGACTAGGGAAGTATTAGAATAATCATATAGGTTTTAAGATAAAATATTAGCATGTATCAAGACTAAGACCAACGTAAATTGATTAGACTGGTGTATAGAGCAGATCTCACAGAAGATGTCCCTTCTTGTCCTCCAATTCTATGTACACTATTTTAAAAACACACAAATCTTACGACTAAGAAATAAAACTCTGCTCAAGTCAAAAAAGTTTCTATAAAATTACAGAAGTTCCTTTGGTAAACACAGAGTCACAACTTTCTTGTTAAAATTGTCTTCTTTGATGAAAAGGAGGACAGAGAGATTTGGAAATATGAAAACAGCAAATGAGCAGATAAAATCAGGTGGGCCTTAGGTGATTTCTAAGTTACATCATAGGTTAGAATATTTGAAAACAGAGCCACAGAGATTTTAGACTGTCAGCAAACATCAGGTAAGTGAAAAATATCTAACACCAGACATGCTAGAAGTGAGCCAACTGCACCACTTCCATATGCTGAACCTACACCTGAAAAAGGCTAATGCCAGTCTCCAGCTAATGGGCTGAAGAGTTCCAGCAATTGTAGCTCTTAAACCAAATTTGTAGTCATCATCATTGAATAAAATACCTAACATCAAAAGAAGTGGTGGAGTGCATTGATCAAACACTACAAGGTTTCCTTTCTCAAAAAAACCCCCCAAACAAAGTCCATGCATACATGTGCACAATCTTACAAACACATTTTGCTCAGTGTTTACTTCTTTAAGAAACACAGGTCAGTAAATCTGGAGTGGTGGATGATGTGGTGGAGTTCTCTGAAAGAGATGTTCTCAACTGGTACCTACACAGATGAAGCTTAATCATCATTTCTGTGTAGGCATCCTGTGTGCCACAGCAGGACAGTGTTAGGACAGATATTGCTTTAATACAGGCAACTACATGCTTGTATTAAATTATTCCACACATAAAGATGTGAAATTGCCACAGTTAACCTGAGAAGTGATAAGGTAGGAATGAGACTGTCCCTAATCTACAATCAATCATTCATACACCACTACATCAGGTCTCAGTGCAATAAATTATTCTCAAGTATAATTTTGTTACTAATTTAAGTAATAAATACATACTTAAGGTTTCCAAAGCAGCTAAACTTAGAACTGTCAGTTCTCCAAAATTCTGCCTGATCACAATATCCCTATTCTCTTGCAAAAAGTGCTTCAGGTTATTTCAGCTGTCCTCGTTGGTATCAAATAACCAAGTCATTCTGCTCAATGGGTCTCTAGGAGACCTTTTTCCTTCAACTGCCCCTTAAAAAGGTTCTACAATCATCAGACTGAAAAAGGAAACAAAAAAATGGAACCCATACATTTGCTATTTACATATGGAAAGAATAAGAAAATAGTGTTGGAAGCTGAAGACTACATTCAGGAACCAGCTACAAACATCAAATGGGAACTGATGGCTGCAGCATTTAATGAGTTAGACATCAACATTCTCCAACCACTTTGGGAAGCTTGAATATGGTGCCAATGAAGAGATATTTTTCTTTTAAAGAAGACTAAATCTTCTTTTAAGAAGATTATAAGAAAATCAAGTCTTCTTAAAAGAAGACTCTTCCTTATTTTAAGAAGAGTTGTCCTACAAGCTCTTTCCCAGTTCAGCCAGGGAACCTCTGCATAACTGAAAATCCTGGTGAATAACACTTCTCAGACAAGCATTTTTGAGTACTCTAAAGCTGCTGAAGAAATTGCAAGGATGACAAATAGTAGTTGTGGTTAGTTGGCTCTGTTTCCACAGCAGCTTTTTCTACAAGAATTCAGAAATACAACTCAGGAAAAAAAGTAGAGGCTGGAAGAATGCAAATATGGAGTTGAATTCCAGTGAATATATGAGTGTAGAGTGGGGATGAGAGAGAAAAGTCAGTGAAGTTGTAAGATGGGGCTTAGCTTTAGCTACTCTGTTCTGCCAAGTACTCCCTTTCCTGCAACAAATAAAGCAAATACTTTTCATATTCTCATAAGGAAAAACATCAGAACACAATAATCTATTATTTATGACTTTATGCCTGTGTATTTTTACAGATAACATCAAATGTATGAGTGTTCTTTTAAAAATTTTAATATAAAATTGTTCCAGATGAAACTGAAAGTGGTTTACTTGTATTTGCAAAATTGCTTCACTGAAGATATTTCAAAACACAATTGTACATAAACAGAAATCACTCGTCCCATGCAGCATGTGTCTGAAATTAACCTTCCTTTTTGCCACATAGCAATTTGCAGGAAGAAGGCAGTTTAATTCAAAACATTACTTGCAATCTTGCAAAAGGTTAGTTCCCTGTAAAAATCTGAGTCACTGCAATGCAATTTTTCTTTCCTGTGGAAAAATTTCACTTGCAAATTTTATTACTGAGTTTGAATTGCAATATTTGTTCAACATACCACAATTCATCTTCAGGTCACAGAAGAACAACCAAAAAAGCAGACATTACTTTTTTTTCTTAAATTTTCTACATGTAAAGTCACTACAGAAAACCTTACACATGGAAAATTTTCATTACAAGGTGTTTTGTTTTAATTTAATACTTTATATTAGCAGGAAACATAAGAAAGTCCCATGAAATGTAAAAAGGGAACCTAAATTACTTACATTTTAAATGTGTTTAAGTGCTAGAAATGATCTGAAGATATTGTACAGAAATAAGCCTAAAATATAAAGGAAGATTAAATAAAGAACTGTGTTCCAAGCACACACAGAAGTACACAGTAACACTCCCATACTTTACATGTTGGACACTAGTTTTTTCACTTTATTATGATTAGTGGTACACGTTTAAAGTAATTCTCACCAAATTTTTCTCATTTGCAAATTGTCAGAAAAACTCTACTGTTCATGAAGAACCACAAAAATAAATTAAATGTAAACCAAATAGATTTTAACTTTCCTATCCACAATATTAAAAAATCTTTAAAATTGAAAGCACCACCTACCACACTATTCTAATTTAAAGAGCTTTTGAAGATCTTCAATCTCAGGGCAGGCCATAAAAAGACAGATCACTTCTTACTGTGTTTGAATATACTTAATGCAAAATATAGAAGTGAGTTTGTCAATATTTCAGGTAAAAAAACAGTATTTTTCTGCTTAAAACCCAGATCTTTCTGGTAATTTCAAGATGCAACATTGCAGCACACGCTTTTAACTTTTAAAATCATACCACATAACTCCTGTCCTAGAACATTTAACTTGCAACATTCCTGAGATAGGTAAGGGAAGGCTAAGAAGGACACATAAAGGGACAGATCTTTCAATCACTAAGCACAGAGATGGATACACAGCCTTAAAACTAATATATACTTCCTCCTGGAGTCCATAACAGATATCAGCCAATACCAAATCCTTCACAAGAAGGAAGAGACTTATTACACAATTAGAACTACTGTGCAGCACAAGTTTCACAGAAAATAAGATTTTTAGGATACAAGACTAAAAGATTTTTAAAAAAATATCTACCTGTAATCTAGGCATTGGTACAGAGAAGACAGACAAATAACAAGTTGCACCATAAAGAAGCTCAAAAAAGTATAATTTGCTTTGCCCTAAAGCTTGGTGACAAGGCCAATAATTCTCTAACTGCAAAAATGCACTGAAGTGGTCATTAAGTAAAAAATCTTACTTGAATAAAGAAAAAAAACTATTCAAGGCAATAACCCAGATACTGATTTAAGCAAAGTTATGCAAGGTAAATAAACATAAAGCTAAGTACCTATTAATTGAGAAATAATATAAAACCACCATTTTGGAATGTTCTTCTAACCAATCCATCGGTAAGACTGTTTTCATATTGGAGCTCTTCACATAGTTCTTTCTTTATATTGCAAGAGTAACCAAAGACCCTCATTAAGGCCTTAACATGTTAGATGCTATCCAGCAATACAGACCTGCAGAATTCCTACCCTTAGCAGTATTGACTATTTTAAAAGTATATCTAAAAATACAGTACTTTCATTGTCATATCTATTTTAGTGTTTTTCTTTCTACGTCCAATTAATAAACCCCAAAACTGTCTTTAAAAATTCAGAATAAAGTCTATTCTAAAAAAATTCTGTATGGCCCTAATCCAGTCTTCATCCACCTTGAGGTTTAAAAATACCTGCCAGGGTAGTTGTTTTATTTTCATTGTAGCTTTGAACATAGGATTATTCACAAATTCTTATGAAACTCTTGTTTTTCCAGCATTTATAAGATTTTCACTGAGGATACCTGTACTATCTGCCTACTCCACCAAACTGATCAAAAATAAGCATATTAGTCCTATTGTATTATGCACTACACCCCTGCATAAGCGTTGGTGGATATGTACAGTGTATGCCAAAGTTTGGTATTCTGTTTTAACAGTATCATAATTTATAAGCCTCTACATTTTACTAATGTACATGAAGGCAGCTAACGTTGAAAACGGAGCTGCAACAGAGGGGGGAAAGCTTCTCATTTAAACAGAAATCATCTCTTCTGACAGCATTTTTCCTGGTGGAGATAGATTGGCTAATATATTACAACATCATCCATACTAATTTATAAAGGATACCTTGCAAAATTCCCCTTTTAAGGAAAGCCAATGGGTTTGTCATGTCTATAAACAAAAAAAAATTTCAGAATTTCACCAAATTTCATGCAACTTATTTTGAAAGTCCAAAATAGGTTGTTTCTCAAGGGCTTTCTGAAATTCTGTTTCCAAATAGTCACTTGACTGCTCTAGAAACACTGATGGCTGATAGGATTGGAAGAGAGGGCCTTTAACAACCTCATCTGATGTAGCCACTCTTGCATTGAGAACAACCAAGGGCAGCTGACAGCAGAAGCAAGAAATTCCAGATGACTGTCCTTTGGAGCTCCCCAGTCCCAGCAGATTTCAACACTGGCAGATTTCCTATAGCCACTGAGCACCTTAGGGTACTCAAAATGCCACACAGCTGATCAGGATCTTTTGGGGATAACTACTCTTTTGGACTGGACAAGACAAACTGCATAGTCAGATGTGGTTAATGCCGATGAGCTAAACAGCAAGAGGCTGCACAGCTCTTCTTGCCATTGCTTTCTGTTCAAACACTTATGAGATGCTTGAACACCCAAAGAGCAACCACCATTCCAATACGTTTATGCTCCTTAGAAACCAATAAAATAGAATTTCAACAACTTTTAAAGCATTCCTGCATGACTTAACTTCAAATAATACAACTAAGAGGTATCAAGAAAATATCCATTTTACTGAACTTCAGGATTTTTTTTTTTTTTTGAGTTACAGGAAAAATCATTTAATGGAGAAACAAGTACATAGTAACAAAAGTAGACAGATTTGGAAACACAGTTTTAAGTATTTCTGTAATAATCAGCCCTTTTCAAACTACAAAAGCATCAGAATCAGAAAAGATTATGAAACAGTTGCCCTTTCCTTCAACACAGATTTATGAATCATGTAATAGTTTGGTAAAGTTTTTAATTCCAAATTTGGAGAGAACAAAATGAGTAAGTACATGCATCACATTTCACCTGAAAGCATTTTATATACTCCCTCTACTTGGTATTCATTAAATTGAGTAGTGTAAAAAGGTGAAATATGAGCCATTTTATCTATAACTCTATTGAACTAGGTAAGAGGAAGGTTTTCTCTTTTAAGCCTATGTTGAAAAATCTATGCAGCACCCAAATATCTTAGTCTGCAAAAAACTCCTTGTTTACAAAAAGCTGATGTTACCACTCTGATTGCAATTCTTCAAGTTCTTTTCCATCTCCTTCTACAAGAATTTCAATCTACAATCCCAGGAAAAAGTATAATATATTATAAGACAAGAAGGTATGTTCTGCACATGTGTATCAAATCACAACCAGGAAACAGTCAACTGTATTAAGCATTTCGTTTAAAAGTCTTAAATTATGTCTAATATGCTAAAACTGTGTTAGCATCATATAAAATAATTTTATTGTTTTGAAAGAAAGTATAATCCAATTAAAACTTTTTCAGCTACTAACAGACTAGAGAATTTATAATAAACTGAAGTTGATAAGTAAATAGGCATTCAAAAAAGAGAAATAATGAGTGGTCTTAATTAAAATTCTTTAATATGAACAGCTGAAAATTACCAAAGCAGAGTCACCTCCTGGACTAACTTTAGCTTTGTTCCTCGTACTCCATGCCATACAGTTTGAGTAAGTACATGAGGGTAAATGCAGAACTCACCAGTATTATTACTGTCTTTGAAAGGTTACAGTTTCCTGTACTGCAATACTCCTTCATCAAATAGTTTGAAGATTTAAAGGAGATTTGTTTTGGGGTAGACTTCTTACTGTTTTATTATTTTTAGACTATTTGACCACAGACAACATTTGGTATTTTACTTAAAATTATAAATCAAAAATTCTTTAGGAAAAATATCTTTGCTATTACTTGAATTCTGTTCACATTTACATAAAGGCATTACAAGATCAGATCCATAAAGCAGTTTGGCTGGACACTTATCATCAGCTTACCCTATACAGATCTACTGAAGATTTCTCACATTGGATTTTCAATAATCCTACTTTATCTGTCCATGACTTTTTCCATACTGCACTGAAACTATGCCAAATCATATTTAAATAATAGCTTCAGCATTTTCCATCCTTATAGCTAATCCTTTCCTTGAAGCTGCTGCTAGCTCTTGGCTTCAACACTCTGTGAAGAGGAATCCTGAGGAGTCAGCAGGTTCTAACAGTGAACTGGACAAGACAGGAGGACAAAAATGAGAATGAGCAGAGAATGAATGATGGCAAATTAACAGGGTTCAGCCACCAATTTTTATCACCCAGCAATTCCACCAGCTTTGGGCACTACTTAATTGGAGCATAATCCTTTCATACATAGAAAGTTGAAATATTCTAACTTTATTTAATGAAGTTAATCTAAAAAGAGATTGCAAAAGACCAAAAGCACTTGAACTGCTAGAGGTTCCATTGGGTATTTTATGGCCACGTGGCTGGGTTTTGGTAAGCTGAGGTCAGCTTCAGGGCTAGCCTCTGTGGGGAGAGGCCAGCTGCTTTCCTGTGCCTGACACAGCCCCTTCCAGCTGGCTCCAGTACAAACCCACTGTAGGCCAAAGCTTCAAAATAAACCCACTGTAGGCCAAAGCTGAGCCAAATCTGTTTGTGGCATCTCTGTGGAAAGATTTAAGAAAGGACAAAAAAATCACTGGACAGCTAGAAAGGGAGTAGCAGTGTAGGGAGAATAAAGGGAAACAGTAGACAGAACACCAAAGTCAGAGGTGGAAATGCTACTCCATTGCACCAGAGCACATATTCCCTGTAGCTCAGGAAGGACCCAGAATGGAGGAGGTATCGCCTGGAATTCATGTGAGAGCCCAACCTGAAGGAAGTGGGTATTTCCTGAAAACACTGGACCACCTTTTTTTTTTTTTTCCTTGAAAGACTGCAACCCAAAAGAGAGAGCCCACACTGGAGCAGGGGGAAAATGTAAGGATGAAGAAGCAGCAGAGACCACAGCGCATTTCCCTTCCATGACCCCTTTACTGAACAAAAAGTGTGGTAGTTTAGGGTAAAGTAATCAGGTTGAGCTTGGAGGAAGCGGAAGGAAAAGCATTGTTTTAATGCCTGTCTCTATACAAATTTATTTTAAATTTGCAATATATTATGTTTATTTTCCCCAAGTTGAGTCTGGTTTGCCCACAACAGTAAATAGTAATAGATTTCCTCATCTTTTTTTTTTAATTCATAGGTTTTCTCATCCTATTTTCTCCTCTTGTCCCACTGAGGAGGGGAGTGAGTGGCTGTGTGGGAGTCTGGACTTTAGCCAAGGTATCCTGCCACACCATTACATGTGACTGTCAGAATAATCTTTTGACTTACTAGAAGTAGCAGCTTTCTTTTTTTTTGGACTTCCTGTATCTTCCGTTTCCACCTCAGTGCTCTCACTGGCGGCAGCTGCTGCCTTTCTTTTCTTCTGGAAAAAAATAATAATAAAAAATAGCAGTTGAACTCAAGAGCAGGAAAGATCATGTATAGTAGACAATATCCTCACAAGGCATTCCCTGATTTTATCTTATGTATTATAAAATGTCTCCAGTCATAGAGAAAATTTATTCCTGTATTAACACAAGGATACTGGTACTAAGCCATACATATTTTAAAACAACAGTTCCCCAATCTGCAGATCACTTTAGTAGTTAAAATTTTGATGTAGGAAAACATGAGATGTTGTCATCATAACCTGGGGTTTTTTTTAACTTACACTGAATAAATGTTACAAAAGGAGCAATCTGAAAAACTTAAAGAACACATAAAAACATTTTATCCTAAGTTCAGATTAATTGGGTGTTTCTATAAAGAATTATACCACATTAAATTCAAGCTTATCTGGATCCTTGCTTCTTAAGGCTTTCTTTGTACAGCTTAAAAGCAGCTAATACTCACTGACAGTTTTTTTTTTTTTTTTTTTAATTGTAACCATAAGTTCTGTTCCAAAGAGAAGTATTTGGAAAAATCTGAACTCTATTCAAGGTACATTATCTTAAAACTTCTAAATAGATAGAACTCTTATTATCTGTGTATTATAATTAATCTTACTATTGCAAAGTATTCCTGAAGTAGTTATGGAAAATTATTGCTTTGAAGCCATGATTTTTGCAAAAGATGAACTGACCCGCATCAGGCATACATGAAAAGCAATGAACATTGGAGGAGTTTTACCTTTCCCTTTTCTTTATTTATTTATTTTTTAATTGTGTGAGACTAGAGCTTTACTAATACAGCTTTAAAAGTGGCTACAACTTCCCACAGCTCACGGGAGAAGGGGAGAGTGCATTACATCTTTCCTTTCCAAAGTGTTGCTTCATGATTACCATCTAAACCCTGCTGGGCTGAACAGATTGGTTCGATAATTACATACAATAACTGCAGTGGGCAGGTAACCCTCAGCTGGCACAGGGCAGCTCCCCTGTGAGAACTTCCATATGCAAACTGCACTGATGGAGTGCATTAGGTACATCTTTCCTGCCGGTGCACAGGCCTGATTACCGCCAGCCAAGACTCCAAGGTTAGCATGTCAGCAGATTTGTGATGCATTAGGCAGGAATAAACACAGACACTTTTGTTCATTCTGACCAAAATTAAGGAGGACTATTTCAGCACTGTACTGCTTTTATATGAGAGATAATGCATTCCTCCCAATTGTACTAGGAAACATTTTAAATGCTCATCAGAAAAACAGATATTCAACACATATTGCACAAAAGCAAAATACATTTATCTTGTTTCCAAGCTTATTTACTAAAATGTGGTTTCTTAATCTTGATGCAGGTAAATTACATAGCAGTAGAAATCAGGCAGCATTCATCTGACAAAAGCAACACCTGCACATCTGAACCTGAACATTAGAAGGAACCACAAATCACTAAGATCTGTATTTTTCCAGGCTACTTTACTCCCAGTATTTCCCAGCCACTCTTCAGCACTGAACAACAGTAAAAGGTGGTCCTTGCTCTAAATAATTTAGTCAAGAGCTTGAAATACTTCTTTCAATACGTGGTACTTCTAGCTTCATGTTTGTCTAGAGCTACTAGAGAATACCACACTCACAAACTAGTGTGTTTACTATACAGAAAAAAAAAAAAACAAACAAAAGGAATACCCTCGACCACAGCTATGGATTATGTTTCATTTACTTACCCATCTGGGGGAACTGGAGCCATGATATAAAAAGTAAAATGCTAACTTTTAATATTTTTAATACAACAAAAATCTGTGGCTTTTACCCAGATACCAATACTGGATAATGACTGAGAGTCCAGAACAACCATGCTTATATGTAACATATAATGCCCACCATGGCTCAATTAGCTGATAGCATAGGAGAATCCCACAGCATAAGAACATATTTACACAGAAGCTAGAAATATTATCTCCTAGCTATGAAACAGCATAACTTCAGAACGTCAAATAATACTGTTTAAAAAAAATATTATAGTAGATTGCACCAAAAGAAATTAAGAATAGGTATATTAAGACCTGTTGTGATTAAAAGATCAGCAGAGCCAGAATGTCAAAGATATTTCGTGTTAGAGACCTAATCTTCTCAAGGGTGGATGCCAGATTGCATGTTTCTTTTTCAAATGAGGCATTAAGCATGCCAAACAAAATTCATCACGTGATAGAAGATCCTGGCTTTCAGAGGAAAAATGCTACTAATCAATGGCGAATTATCATTATGGAGAGTAGTTTTTAATGAAGTTTGGAATTTGCAGCTTATCTTTAAAACACTAAGTCATCTTCTACCCTCGCCTATACTGCAGCTGCTACAAGGCCCACAAAACCCAAGGAAGAGTCATCTGTCCTAGTGTTTGGTCAAAAGCAAGGTTATGATGTCCATTGATCTTGTTCTGTCCAGACACTCTAGCAGTAGCTGGCACAATGTAGCATCAAATCCACTGAAATATAAAGCAGACAGCTGAAAACACTCAAGTGGGCCAGTAGAACTCCCTCTTTTATCTAAGTGCTTCATATTTGTGACAATTGAGTAAGCTGACCATGCATAAGGTTCTCATAATATATATATAAAAAGAAACCCAATGAAAAGACTTACTTCTATTTAACATCAGGAGGTAAGAACTTATGGAAAAGGATTATCTCACCCTTTAGGAATGGTTTTGACTGATACAGGCTAAAAAAAACAAGATTTTTTGAGTTTTTATTCCACTGAAAATGTGCACCAGGCATCTCTGCTGGACAAGGACATTAAAGGTCACAGATGTTGGCTCTGCAGCAGGCCAACTTACTCAGCAAAGAAACCAGCCAACCATTAAAGACAGGTTATTTTTTCCCCAAAATACAGGTCTCAAGCCATTTCAAACCATAGTGGGAACAGAACTTAAGCTATCAAACTCTCCTTCTGGAGGGACCTTTACACTCAGTTCAGCAAAAAATATTAGCATAGAGACCACAGCTGTATGGTTTTAACCAGGGCAAAAAGTTCTAAGAAAAGCTGAACATATATCTTCAGAAGACTGTTGTTTTTTTTTTCCCTGCTTTTTCCCCATCTTTAACACACTGCTGATCATGTCAGTAAGCAGGGAATGTACTTGTACTATTATCCTGTATTAAAATTCTCAGTTCCAGTTCACGCTAAAGGAACCAATAAACTGTCCACCTGCTACTAACAAATGTAAATAAAAAAGTAATAAATGCAGTCTGAAGTAGAAAATGATAATTACTGTCCGCTTATGTGACCACTTTTTTATGGGTATAATCTGTTTTAACATACACTTTCTCTAAAGCTTAAGAAGTCGTTAATGCTGTATCAAGTCCAGAGTTCAAGGCTTCTTAAATACAAAGAAGAAAATACCCCTAGCCTACCAATACAGTTAAGACTCAAAAATAACTATTAGATCACAGTGAAATCAATATGTGCATTCCAGAAGCAAATACCTGGCATAAAGATGTATACTTAAAACTAAGCTATGAATAGTCATGGAAGAGAAACTAATACGAAACAAAAACTACTCTTACATGTACTTTGATCCATCTGGAGTTTTACCAACTTAAAGAAATAAGTAAGTTAACCAAATGTTCGTCTGCTCAAATGCCATTATATCTAGGTATATAAATTTTGTTATCCAAGGTACTGTCCACTACGAAAGTACCTCTATAAACATCATTCTATATTAAGTTTTATTAACAATTAATTAAGTTGAATTAGAGAAATAATGTGAGAAACTAGGACTTAAATATTTCACAATTTAATTATTTGCTACTGGATTAAGTTATGACATCTACTTCCAACACCACTAACTCTTACTTAGCTCAACAAAATGCAATAAAAAAATGACATGAATATTTGGAGGAAAACCTTTTGCACGGGATTTCTTTGAAAGTCTCCATTCTCTGCCAAGCCAAAGTCAAGCACGCCATCATCTTTTTGTCCAATGGCCTTGAGACCTTGCAGAAGTATTTCTCGGAAATGCTGATAAACAGGTTTCTCTTCATAGCTGAGTAGCTTCACCTTTTCCATATATTTGGTTATTTCATCTAAAGAAATGGCACCTCCAATTAATTTCTATTTGAAAACACTTTAATCATTCACTTTTACTACAAAAGAGACAGAAATTATGCATGCACTAGTTATGCTGTTTTGAAATGGTTATTTATAAATTCATAATAATTATGTCTTTACTACTAAACATTTTAGAAAAAAATTATGCCAAGGTTCATTAGCCAATGATGACAGCATCACTGTTTTTTACATGTTTATTGCAATGAAGAAAACAGTCAGTCGTAAAAAAAAACTAATAGGCCAATCTTCACCAATGAATGCTTATTTACATGGTATTTCTTATGTCTACATTTAAAAATGTGGAAAAGGAAATTCAATACTGTCTCAGAACCTCATCAGTTCAAGACTGAAACATATACTAAACACTACATGAAACATTATACCACTGAAAAAACAAACAAGTCACACTTGAATGAGAAAACTCTTCTGATCACCAGCAACAGCTGGAAATAACTAAATATTAAGATCCCAAGAAAGTGTATTTCTAATAGAGTCAGGTTAAAAAAAACTGTACTCAGCAAATCACCTCTGCCAAATAGGAAAAACCTATACTTCAAGTTTGTGTTACTTCTTAAAATTTCATATCTAAAATTTAGCAGTGAAAAATCAATTTACACAGCAGCCAAAATGAAGAGCCTAGACTTCTCTTAAGCAATAATCTAATTAATGCCACTTTGTTGTTCCTGATTGAAAGGGAGAATTAAAATAGGTAAAAATTTCAATAAACAAGTATTTTAAAATAGCACCTCTTACCTGGTTTATTTTTCCCTGGAAAGCATTTGTCCATCAAAACGGAAATATTATCTCTACATCTGAAAAACAAAATTAGTCAAAACTACTGGTTTTTTTGTATTTTCAATTTTGCCCTATTCTGATAAACTTTTTAAGTATCCAGTTTGGGTCATAATCAGACACAAGAAACACTACTGCATAAACCTCCAGTATGACTTAGTGTAGCCATTCCTAGGTGTCCAGCACATTTGAGAATCTAAGGGCCAGATAGGCCGTCTGAAACAGTTTTTGATTCTTAAAAGCAAGTAGAAGACTAAAGAAAAAGAACTGGTCCATTTTCAACCCTCACATACCAAGGATAAGGAAGCCAAATAACAAATACTTGTTAATGAAACAGAAACTGCTGCACTGGGACAGCTCTCTTCATATTAAATACACGACAAGAGAAGGTTGATCTGGGCTTAGGGGAAGACAAAAGGCTTGTTGACATTGAGGCTGAGGGACAAAATGAAAAATAATTTTAAAATCCCATAACAGTAATGCCCTAGCTGGAATGATGCACAAAGACATTTAAGATTCCCCTTTAGCCTTCATTTCTGCCACATGCTTCAGAGCATGGTGTTAAAGAGACTCACACTCAACACTTCTCTCCCTGTAAAGCATGACTGATGGTAACCTGCATCCTGCTAAGAGTGCTTTTGGCTTCACCATGGCAATTCTAAAGTGCCAATACTGCAGTGGAAAAATAAACATCTCACATATGCAAAAGAAGACAGCAGAACAGCATGAGGGAAGTTTAATTACAAGTCAAGGATACGCGAGACACGAAAGGAAAATGGGGAGTATACATAACAATACCTACCCACCAAAATGGAACATACTGGAAGTTCAAAGCATTTCTACAGAAAGACATTTTCATCTTCAAAAGAGAATGAAAACAAATAGTTTCTCACCTGATTTTTGAGTCTCTGACAAAATTTGGATCTTTCAAATTATCTTCCCATGGTAGATGGCCACTAAGCCAATGAACCATACAGTAACCCAAGATTTCCAGATCACCACGTCTTGATGGTGCTAAATATATACGTACACACAAAAAAACCAACCATAACATCAGCTAATAAAGCACACAGTTTAACAACAGTAAAAATTTATAAATACGTTAAGACAATGCTAACAATGTAACATTACTATATCTGTTACTTATGTCTTTATTTTAGCATAAAAGCTAGGAAGGAAAAAATATTGTTCCTACATCTGGAAGGATCACTTCATTTTCAAGTCCTTTATCAATCTCTCCTATTCAAAGACATGACAAGCTGCAGTTATCCCAATTTGGGAAGATTTTTAAGTACTCAGGTTGTGGAAAAAATAGAACAAGTTAGTGAAGTGATTGACTTTCTGTTCAAAATAGTTTTTACTTCCCTTTGTCTACAAAAAGGCAAAAGTGCTGAAACCCCCACCTCACCCAAAAAATATTCTGCAATGCTGAATTATTTTATGTGGCCTGAAAATTAAACAAAGGACAGTATGAGATCAGACCCCTTAGCTTTCACAAAAAAAAACCCACCTAGAAATATGCAACCACAAAAAAAAACCCAACAAAACAATTCACACAAAGTGACCACAGAATACACTAGTTTAAATTGGCAGATCAAGTTGTCTTTGGTTATGTTCAGCTTTAAGTATCCTCAAGTAAATAAACATTTTCAACAACTGTTATTTTTGCAGAAAACACTCTTATGGTAATAAAGTAAAATTTAAGAATTAAGAAAATAAAGTTGATATTCACTGTAAATCCTCAATGATTAATCAGACATAAACTTGTCCTTTGCATATTCAACCTTTTCTCAGTTCTTGCTTTTTGATGTTCAGCAACAATAGGCATAATTAATTAAATTAAGTTTTTTGAGTTAAAATAAAAAATATTTTCACAATGTAACAGCAACTATTTTTCTCCTAAAATCAGGACTTATTTTTCTATCAAGATCTCACAAGCACTATTCCATTTCTACTTGGTTAATAAAAAGCAATATGCTGAAGCTCTTATCTTTATAAATTAAGGAGATCTTAAGAAAGTTACACTACAAGTCCAATTAGTTAAAGTTAGTAAATAGAAAAAAAGAAAAATGCCAGCATAGCACATGAAGGGAAAAAAAAAAAAAGGAAAACATTTTTACATTTTTTTTAGAATCAGACACCTGAAAACTGTTTATTTGTTGCACTGAGTTTTGTTAAGTCTTTTATTTATAAAAAGGGATATGGAAATGCCTATTGCTGAGTTTTACATCCTTACCCACACCCTTGTGTGCATCAATACTGGTATATTCAATAGTTCCATCATGGCACCTTTTAGGATCTTCTTTATACACTTTGTGAACTCCTTCAGGACAGTATCGGTACGCAAGTCCGTAATCCACCAAGTACACCTAGCAATTTCCACAAAGCATCCTAAGGTTAAAGAACTACAAATACAAAAAATATGCAACTAATAAATGCAACTCCCAACCATTCTCATAATTTCTTTGAAAGTATTAAGAATCATGAGTTGTTCAACTCTGAATGATTCTCAGTACTTTATTAATCTTAACATATGATCTGAAAACAATTTGCCAGTTAGATTTTATTGTTTTCCATAAAGCAGTCTGATCTGAAAGTAATTTCTTGCTGCTACAGAAGGCAAGTGCAATACAATAGTTATTGCCAGTAAAATTAGATTTAAAAAAACCAAAAAACCCAAGTAACAAGCAAAAAAATAAGTAATGTCCATAGAGTTATAAAAACACTCACTGTGCTACCCTCTTTAAAGTCAGTTGACCCATTTGAACAATACTAAGTACTACTACTTCTAACTAACAAAACAGTTACTTTAAGAGAACTGAAATTACTTAATATTTTATGTCTTTCACAAGGTAAAACATTTGGGCAAGAACAAATACATAATTCGAAATTCTAACATGCATTGTTTGAACAGTAAAGAAAGTTAAAAATGCAGAAAAATGAAAGACTTCCGTAAATCAAGTGGAACAATCAACACTTTAAAGACCAATTTTTCCAAGTAACAGAACACTTATCTGATGGATTTCTTGAACAAAGCAAAGAGGTAACAATGCAGACAGGCAAACATAATTTACCAGTGTGCTATATAATTTCAGGCTTCCACCTGAAAATACCTATTTGTGAGTCAATTTTTTTTTAATCTCAAGAATTTCTCTAGAATACTATTTAGGCCAAATAGTCAATTGATAACTGTCCAGCAAAATGCATTAAAAAATCGTAGAATATTAACTAGATATAAATGTCAAGCAGAAATAATGTTACTATATACATTCATAAAAATGAGCTTCTGCTAGATTTCACAGGTTCAAAGCACTTTCATTGTTGTCAAATAGAAGGTTTAAAACATGAGGAGTAAAATGCATTATAAATACCTGATTAGGGTTCTTGTAACTCAGAAGGAGGTTTGCAGCCTTGATGTCTCCATGCACATATTCATGCTCATGGACATATTCCAGAATATCAAGCTAACAAAACAAAAGTCATGTAAATGCAGTACCCAGGTCTGCCCACCAGAGGACCTGGGCTCGGCACAAAAGTGGGACAGAGACATTTACAGAGGGAAGACAGATTTAGAAAATGAAATGCATTTTTTAAACTTACTATTCTCAGGCCTAATTGTAGAACAGTTTTATGGGAAAATTGCTTTGCATTCTCTTCATACATCTTCTGAAGATCCCTGCCAAATCTGTCCATTATCATAAATCGATAGCTAAATTCAAGGAGAAAAAAAAAAAAAAAGAAAAAAAGCATCAAAGTTACTGAATCGTACTTGGGGAAAGTATTTTATCTGTGTGTTAACTGTACTAACTAGTGACTGAATACATCTCTCTCAAAAGAAAGTGTGGAAAATACCTAAAATACAGTGTTTTTTAATGCTGTACATAAATTCTTACCTTTTTTACATCAGCTACTCAAATGTTCATCCATCAAAAGAACTGCTCTTTATTCTAGTTATGTAACAAAATAACAAATTCTTACAGAGGAAAACATCCCTATTGTAACTCACTATAGGCAAAACCAAGCATCATCTATTTAGAAAAATACATTTCTTAGTTTTTATAAATGCCTGAGTGATTTAACATGTTCACGTACAATGTTCCTTTACTGAAATCTAATTCAAACTTTTTTGATCTACTGTTAACAACAAAAAATCTCTCACTTGCCAGAGGTGTTCTGATATTCATTGCTAAAAACAAACTGGTTCTAGAATGATAAGAGTTCATAGTGGCTATATTAAATAAATTATTGCACTTAACACTGAATGCAGCATCACTTTTATTTACAGGATAGAAAAATGCTACATTAACTTATGCTCCCAAAATGAATGTTGTTTTTACATTAGGTTAATTTTACAGCTGAGTTTCAGAAACACTGATATTTCTGACAACCTAAGGCATCCAACACCGACTGCCCTATGCAGTGAGCCACACAAAGAAGCCTGACTACTGCAAGCTGCTAGAGAACTACTAAAACTCCTTTGCAGGACAGCTGTTTGGAAACAAGGACTATTACATAAGCAAGCATTAACATTAAAGACCACGTAACAAAAACCTTTCCTGGCATGGAACAATACTAAAAACTATCTCTCTAGTTAAAAGAAATTTAACATGAGACTAGCAATTATTCTAGCTCACAGATTAAGCCAGAAAAAGCTCCATCCCTAGGGAAAATGGAACAGATTTGCGAGAGCACTAAGTCCTTATATCTGTGAAAATATTCTTTAAGTGCACACAAGAAAAACTTTAGTGATATTATTCCAGGACTCGTAAATTAGAAATTGACTGCTTTAATTAATATATAAAAAGCTTCTAAACCACATATACATAAATAACATCATTGTTTTACAGCAATGTTCACAAGTGAAATCTCAATTATAAAGATTCTAACAAACATACAATACAGACAAAATGTATCTATTCATACAGCCCCTAAACACACCCTTGCCATGTACATGAAAATTTGTAGCAGAAGTGAACAAACATGAAGATAAGCAGAAAATACACCTTACAAGTAACTTAGGCTAAAAGAGATCGTTATTGCGGATGAAATAAATTCCAATATACGTCAACAAAAGATATATTCACCTGTTTCCATTTCTTTCATGCAAGCCAGAACCCCAATATCTTGGTACACCTAAATATTTCAGTTTATGGGACTTAGTCCACTTCTGAACTGAAAATACAAATAAAGTTAAGTTCATGAATCTGCATGAGTAGAGATTTACATAAAAAGGGAGTAGTCACATTGCTTACAGTTTCTGTGTACCTGTGAGCTGCTTATTTCATGGAAATGTATATGTAAAGTAGACAAGAAAGTTAATCACATACCCATTGTAGGGACAGAGATGCAACTCAAGTTTAAATACAGACAATACCACCAACAGAACTACAAAGAACTTACCAAAACCCTCTAATTTACTACATATCTGAATTCAATTTCATTAATTTAAAAATAACTTTGCAAATACCTAAAGAGATTCTCAATCTTACTTTACTTCTACAGGTTCTATTTCCATAAATGCTTGCAGTTCATTAAAAACATTTGAATAGACTGCTTACTTTCATCTGGCTTAGCAGCTCGCATGTAGAACTTTAACTCAGTAAAGAGAGGTCCATTCTGGCTGGGTTCCTTTAAGACAATTTAAAATTCGTTAAAAACTGCTGCGTTAATGCCTAATAATCATTAAAAGCTGAAACATTAACCCTATAAAAACAATTCTCCCTCAAATGCTCTACCTGATGCAGATAAACTCAATAGAATATCTCCTTATATAAAAGAAATTTAGCTCTAAAAGCTATTTTTATTATAAATGGCTTAACATTAAAGGTATCAAAAAAATACTGTCCCACAGCAAAAGACTAAAGAATAAGAAATTAACTGAAAATAAATGTAAATATAATAAATGTATAGAAATATTATCAATTATTGGCAGAAGTATAGCAGAGAACATTAAACAGTGTTATCTCAGTCTCTCTAGATTACAGCTGGATTGCATCAGTTGTAGTAGCTTTTAGTGATTTTAAAATAACACCTGAAATGATTCAGTGAAAAAAATCTTTACAAAAGTTAAATTCTTATTGAATAGAAGGCATTTTGTTCCCTTCATACACTAGTGGACCAAAAATAACACAGGATTTTAAAATTTCCCTAAATTATAAGAGCTACACCTATTTTGATTTCAGAGTCTATCTTGTATTTAATACATTTCAGTTCCATTTTCAAGGAACAAATCTATGGGAACCATGTATTACAAGTAAAGTTCAAGAGAGAAATACCTATGAAAACACCAGAGATTTGAAATACTGCAAGAACTTGCAGTATTGCAAATACTTGCAGATGGACAAGTATCTTGATTCTACATTTCCAGAACTTGGTAAAAAAAAAAAAAATCTCAATCTCAATTCTTGTAATTTTTTAGTAATTGATTTTAAGAAGAGCCTAAGTAATATATTTTTGTGTAGTTACTCATATATATCCAAATTCATTCTATCTCTGTGAAAGTACCTGTTTCGGAATATCCGACACTTAAAAAAATAAAAAAAAATGTATGCAATTACTGGCAAAGAACCTCAAGAATAATAGAATCACATGGTATTAGATACACATCAATCTTAAATTAGTTTAATTTTAAGTTCAAAATGCAGATGTAGCAATCCAGCAAAGTGCTGCAGGCCAGAGTGCAGCAGTGAGCTCAGAGAGGCTCACTGCTGTCCGACCTGACTGGAGCAATGCCGAGCCCAAATCGCCCTGAGCGCGGCCTCTGCTGTGCTCGAGGCTCGGCTGGAACGGGACACGCCAGGAGCAGATACCCCCAGCCTGGGCACCACTCCTAGGCCTGGGCTCTTGATTACAAAGCTACTGCCTGTCTCCACCTCACTTTCTCCAGCAGCACTGCCCTGATAAACAGTGCAGCCAAGACAGCTTTCTGGCCTCTCCCTGTGAGGAGGAACCAGAAAAAAAAACAAAACCAAAGACAGACCAACTGATCAACACACACAGACTTTGGCACCTGCACATTTACTTTTACAGTCAGTTTATTCATCCACAATGGTCAACAAATTAGCAGTACAGAGATTATATATGCAGAGGAGAAGGGTTAAGTAGATTAATTCTTCTATTGCAGTTACCTGAAACACACAGTACTTGACCTATTCACTTGATCCTGTGCAGCATTATCTATTAATACCCTAACTTACTAGAATATAAATTCCCATATATAATTTTCCTTTCATTTACATAGATTTGAACACTGCTGTTTTCCTACTAAAATACAGCAAAAAAAAGTAGGTGTTAAAAATTCTTACCATATTTATCCACAAATAAATTATTCCACACAAATTTATGTCTTGGTGCTGAAAATGTGTACTTTTCTCTGGTCAGAAAGAAAAATCTGCTATATCTTCATACTTGGAGAACTGATAAATGATTTAACCATAAACCAGATCTTTATGTTGACTATGAAGGTGTTCTCCCACAATACCATTATTCTACCTACAGGTAAATAAATGCATATATGATGCTAAAAAAGTTTATATGGCATCCAATATTTGCCATAACAGTGGAGAAGGAGTGCAAACACAAATTTCTACAGCTTTATGCCCAGGGTCATTCTAAATACATGACTTATAAAACTGAAATTAAAGTCTTATTCAAAAAGATAACATAATGAATATAGAGTACATGCCAAAACCCAACAAACTTCAAGTAGTGTTTTAATGATCTTTTTCAGTCAGCAATGTAATGAAGTGTAATTAAACCCTGCATCCACTCCTGAACAATGACATCTGAAAGGTCCACATGTTAAAAAGCATTTCTTTTCTTCATAGAAACTGTGATTCATTTCATACTGCTCAGACATCAATACTATGAGGATATGTCAAAGACTAAGCCAATTTCCATCCTGCTTTAATAGCTTAATTTGAAGAACATTACTATAGAAGCACATATTTTGTTAAACACTAATAATTGTTCAAAGCTGTTAACCACTTTTCTTCAGCTGATGGAAAAACTAGAATCCACCCAGGCATCAGAAAATGGGCTCTTATCTGTAGTTGTGTTATACCAGACTGTAGAGGAATAATATGCTATGGGTCATTTGTGAGGCTAGCACAAAGACTGGGGCTACTCTTTATTGCCATAAAGACAAAATTATGAAAATCAAATTAAAAGTGAGTAGTCATCTGGGATATTAGCAATGGAGGTATTTACAAAATGCTGAAACAAAGTGAATATAGCATAGGAGCAACCCAGAAGTTGGGGCTACTCTTATGTTAAGAGCCCAAAGTGGAGAGAAGATGAATGGGTTTCAAGCTCAGATAGAGAGGGTGATAGCAATTACACACAGCATAAAGTAATGCATATCTGATGGCTTTCCCAGCAAGTCAAACCAGATTCTTCCATGGAAGTTAAAGGGTGCTCTATTTCCTGATCAGTCTGAACTCAACAGGAGCCAGTAATTACAAGCCCTTGCCTCTCCCAGGCAAGCCACTGCTGTTACCTGCCTCTAAAACAGATGCAAAATGGACACCCTCACCCTCAGGAGGACAGGCTGAACACAATAACACAGGTTGCCACCACACAACTGCAGGCTAGGGCTCCTGGTCTGTCTGGTATTCCTGCCCACAAACACCTAAGGCAGCAGCAGCATGTTTATGTTGGAAGTGTGGCAGTCTGACATTTGCTTAGCAAGCACTGCTTTTTTCAGCAAGGGCCAACATTTCAGAGGGAGGGTCATCACAAACTCTACCTTGGGGTGTCTGAACAGTATCAAAAACAGTATTCTAGAATTTCCCTTTAGTCAGCAGATGTAAATACCAAGATTAAAGGCACATACTAACCAAAATGTATATTTTACTGCAATTTAACCTAACCTTATAGTTACAGGAACAAATGTTAAAAGCACTCACATATACATAAAGTTATTGGCTACTGCAGCAAGGTGTTACAGTATCATCACATAGTTTAATAAAAAAAATGTTAAAACAGTGCAGTTCTGAACTGCACTGAAAAACTAATCTTTTACACTGTGAAGTTCTTGTACAGTTTTTGGCATTTACTTTTATTGCAGGAATAGAAGCACCACCAAGAAAATTAAGGGTCTGGATTTACTATGACTATTCCCATATTTCGTGTTTTTTTATTAAGACTTTTTAAGATCTTACCAGATCTATGCAAAATATTCTGGCAAAATTTAAGGAAAAATACTTCATACCTTAGGAAGAGAAATAGCCAAATCCAAGTAAATAACTATTGTTTTAGACTAAAAACATAAGAAAAGTAATAACTTTCTGATTAGTTACAATGGGCTAAAAATGAGCTATCAACAATGCTTTTTCTTCTCTCTAATCATTAGGTTTAAAAAATTATGTCAATATTATTTTAGTTCAATAGAAATTAGAACACGTATGTGGTTTATGAAAAAACATTTAAAGAACTTTGTGGAGACCTCAGGAATTAAAGCCTTGCTGTTTCTAGTCACAAGCCATCTGTCAGTTTATCAATGTCCAGTGATGAGCAGAGATTCACTGCTGAATCACAGAAATTCTACAAAAACTAGACAGATTTCATTTATTTGATGATACCTGTGCTGTTTATAGGAAGCAAATTAAACAGAATCTGATCCATTTCATGGATCTTTTTCAACTCCACCGATGTTCCATTATGATGTTCCTCATACACAGGAGTCCCAATTCACTGCAGTATTTCTCTGTATCTCCACACTTTTACTTCAAACAGCACTTTGCAATTGGATTATTTTCAGAAGATGTTTTAAATTACACATTCTATTCTAGAACAAATATTTTCAAGTTGTGAAGTAAAGATTCAAATGCTCTCTTACCACTTTCGCAACATAAGGGGCATCACTGCCAACCGACTTTGAAGAATTAACATCAGCTGTTAAAAAGGAAGCTTTTATTAGTAGTAGGAGAGGAAACTGTCACACAGCATACACTCACTTGTTATGCAGGATGGACAAACATACAACAAAATAACTAGGTGCTGACATGAACATAGACCAGTACCTTAGCCATTGGTAAGAGAGTCACGCTATATATGAAGGCTACTGTATACAGATATTGCATTCTTGCATTCTCCTTCCTGTTTGAGGAGTATAGGCAGTTTACTAAATGAAGGCATTCTCTTTTTTTATCCAGTAACTTTTTCCTATTCAATAGTGTTTCTTTTGCTTTCTAGGACAATTATAAACATACACATTTGTGGACACAAAGAAAAAAAAACAAATTCCATGCTGCTATGTCACCTATGCAAAAGTAACCTTCTGTCGCTACTCAGTTGCTGGTATTTGTGACAGAAGATACAGATATGAAGAACAGCAAGTTAGGCAAGTGCAAAGTACAGGAACAGTCAGGGTCACAACTTTGTGCAAACGATGGGGAAGCAAAGGGCAAGCTTTGGCTTGAACAAAGCAGGAATTTGAGTGAGTTGGAACTCAAGTAAATTTAGTAGCTCATTGAGTGAGGCTGAGTCAGAAGTTGAAAGCTTCTTTGGCAAAAAGCCACCCACTGGTCCTGTTTTTCTCCTTAACCCACTTATGCTGCAGTCTGTTAATTTTAAAAGCAGGACAGATTTTTTTTCTTGTTTTCCAACTCAGTATGAATCCAGCACAACCTTTTGCCCAAGATGAGGAAGACTATATTATAATGATCACATTAACTTCCACCCCCTTAGAATTGTTTGAAAATTGACTAGGGGCAATGAAGCAAAAGTCTCAACACCTCTCTTATCTGTCCATCTGTCCAAGTGAGAGAGATACTAAGTATGGAACACTATTTCACTTTAAGAAGTTTTCCTTGTAACAGAATTGCAAATCAAGACCAGAACTGAGGCTTTAAACTGTAGAGCTCAATACATTGATTTGTTTTTAGCATTGGATACATTAAAAAAAAGTACACAGCACGCCAAAAGTTCCCAAGCAATGAACAAAAAAGCAATACCAAAGTCAAAACCAGTCCAAGTACTTGCTGACCAGTAGTCTCCAGATAATATGCACTGATAGTTTCAGTCCAGAATTCATCATTATAAAGATATTCATGCAAAAATCCAGTCTTTCAGCGAGACCAAAATTCAAATTTAAATAAATACTAAATTATCCTTTTCATGGCTAAAAAAATTATAAAGATTTTGATTTTTAAAAAGAATGAACTACCACTGGAAACTCATAAAACTAGTGCTTAAAATGACCTTTTGTCTATTTCTATAATTTTTTCCCAACACCATGACCCAAGCTAAGGTTCTAGTAGAAGAGATCACATGAAGACACTTCATATTTCTAACTTAGGGTCAACTTTCCATTGTTTTGAATAGGGATAATCATCTACTCTCCATTTTAAAGAATTATCAAAGATAGCTACACTTACCAAGGTACAGGCGTCCAAAGCCTCCCTGCCCTATAGGAACACCTAATTTCCATTCTTTTCTTGATGTATCTGCTAGAACCTCCCCCAGACCAAAGACTTCAGCAAGTTTCCTTTTTGCAGGGGCTCTTTTTCCAGCCGTTTTCTTATTTGGCATTTTCCCTAGAGAAAGTGAAGGAAAAATGAAAAAATAATAGGTTACATGTTGCTTCAACTTATTTTACATAGAAATCTGTCAGAAACACAAAAAAGGGTTGTTTAAGTCATAATTTGTTGCTACAAAGATACTTGAAAATAAATACAGTAAGCAGTTTCATTGGCATGAATTAGAAGTGAGAAACAACTAATTTTTCCAGGCATCACAAAAATATTTGACAGCAAAAATCTTCACAAGAGAAACCTATTACAAGACTTTGTATAATACATGCTAAAAAAATCTCAGAATCTATCACATTTAATCAATCACAACCAACCACAGGTCTAAACTTAGAAAAAAGTAAACTTATGAAGATTTATGAAATAAATCTCATCAGTCTTCCTAGAGTTAAACTTGCATATTGAAAAACTGCAAGTCTTCAGCAGCAATATGAGGAATACCTCTTAGCTGTGGAAAAAAAAAAACAAAGACAAACAGTTAATTATTTTTTCTCCTATATAACTGCAAGCAAAAAAAAATTCTTCTGAGTACAGGCAGTTTACTAAATGAAGGCATTGTTTACAGGGTAGCATTGAGTAGGTCATCACAAAAAACTACTACATAACTAACTACCTACTATGAGATCCCAAGTGTGAAACTATTACTGTTGCCTTCTCATAACCCCAGGTTTCAGATAAGCAGTATTTCCAGAAATAATGTAACAGCCCACTGTTACATGGAATATGCCTCTTTCTGCAGAATGTGAATTTCAAAGGACCTTTTCAATGTCATCTTGTCCTTCTGCAAAGAGCAGGAGCATCTTCAATCAGATCAAGTTGCTCAGAGCCCCAACCAATCTGAACGTGAATGTTTCCAGCTATGGGGCACCCACCACCTCCCTGGACAACCTCTTCTACTGTTCCACCAGCCTCATTGTAAAAATTTCTAACTTCGTCTGTTCTAAACCAACCCTTTTCAGCTGAGAACAATTACCCCTTGTCTCATCACAACATGCCCTGCTAAAATGTTTGTCCCCATCATTCTTACAGGCCCCCTGCAAGTACTGAAAGGCTGCAAAAATGTCTTCCTGGAGTCTTCTCTGGGTGAATAATGCCAACTCCCTCAGACTCTTGTAATAGAAGTGTTCAATCCCTCTAATCCTCTTAAGTGTTCCTCCACTGGACTTGCTCTAGCAAGTCCCTGTGCTGTAAGCCCTAGCAAGCTTACTGTGCTAGGACCCCAGAACTGGATTCAATGCTACAGGTCTCACCAGAGCAGAGTGGACAGGCACAATCTCTTCCCTTGCCTTGCTGCCCACTCTGCTCTGGATGCAGCCCAGGACACAGTTGGTTTTCTGAGCTGCTTGATGGCTCATGTACAGCTTCTCACTCACCATCACCTCCAAGCCCTTCTTGGCAGAAGGCCTTGTTTTGAGCAAGTAAATCTTCTGATGTTTTAGTAGAGTCAGACTTTGCTGCACTTAAAGAAATTACTGAATATGCAGCCATGAGGCAGCAAAGAGTGCACCAGGTCTCTTTACATGAAAGGCCTAAATTATTTTATAAAATTATTTGCCCCATAAATTATTTTACAAAAAATTGATCTTTCCCTCTACCTCATGAATATAAATGTCATACAAACAAGCCACATTTATTTTCTAAAAGATACCATTCTCACTGGTGGGATTTTATTATTTTGCTGGAAGCAAGAAGCAATATTAATACACAATCCGGGAAGTTTCTGGATAGCAAAATAACTTTCTCCTATTTGTCTAGTCTGAAGTAGCTAGACAGTTATTTAACATCAGTTTTCCTTTTTATTTTCTAATGTTCCTCTAAGATTTACTTTAATTTCTCAAATAGAAAACTGCATAACGGCAACAATTGTTCCAAAAGACAAAAGTTTTCTGACTGGGCATCTGCAGCAAATTTTCTTCCCCAAATGATGTCTGTCACTCAACTAGCATCTCAAGATAGAAGCCACTTCTCTACTTACTAAAGGTAAGAATAATTTTCAAGTTGCCTGAAAATGTTGTTCTGTCCACTAATGTTCAAGGTATGTAGCTGTGATTGACCAAACCCCTCGAAGCGGAATGTGACAGAATAAAGCCCAACAGTGGATAAAAAACTCCATGGAGTTTTGGTGATGTGCCCAAGGAGCTCTGGCAATACTGCAAAGGAACTCACAAGGAGCTCAACATAAAGGTCTTTGTTTCAGGAAAACAGCTAAATGACAGTTGAGTGGAGCTCTGAATTGCTAACTGGATCAAATGAAGGTGTAAATGTCTCCATAAATTAGCCAGGCCAGCTTGGGGGCAGTGAATAGGAGGTTGAGGCCAATACAAGTATGCAAAAACTAAATAACTAGCAAAATAACTTTGAAGAGAAACTGGCTTGGGCTAGTTGCAATCCAGATATTACTTCCAGTGACTGGGGACACCAGCTTTGTGACAGTGAACATCCTGCAGAGACCAGTAACAAGAATCGCATCAGTACCATGACTGAACTGTGCATTGCAATTGCTGTATTTTGCCAAGTGTAACTTACAATTGTGTTGTTTTCAGTATATTTTATATCACTATCCCAAATCAGAAATCTCACATAGCATCAAATATCTTCAAAGAAGTAAATTTGATATTAAATATTACATCCCTTATACATGGAGCATCTAAAAGAACCTGGTCAGAGAGCAATGGACTCTGGCAGCAAGCAGTCGCCAGACACCAAAGTCACTCAATACATGCATAAATACAGAAAAGAAGGTGTATCATTCCAGGCCAATGCTCTTCCTTTTTAGGGTCCTTACTAATTTGAGAAGTATTTTGTGTCATGGGACCACATCTGAATACATACTGAATTTATTACTTATATCTAAACAAGTAACTTCAACAAAACACTTTTATGAAATACACACATCACATGAAGATATTGGTATTTATCAATAACTACATTGCGCTCAATGCAAGCTTCCTCATTATCACAAAACAAGATGTTTTAATTCTGCATTACATTTTTATATTTCCACTTCTATACAGTAACATTCTTCCCCACTATCAAGACACATCTTACGCATAAATTTTAAGGCTAGATTTACCCACATCATTATCCACAGTGTCTTCAAGAAACTACTCTCTGCATCTTTTATTTTTTTAATAATCATCAAGGTGATACATAGTTTACTGTCTTGGAGGAAGATCCTTCCGCCAGATTTTCTACAGGAGAAAAATGAGACTTTCAAGCACCAAAGACAATTCCAGCCAGCTCAGATAAGACCATGCCAATGAGAAAGCAACGGTGTCAAAGTGTCAGAAGGAACAGAGCGGTAGAAAAGGCTACATGTTGCTATCACTTACAAGAAAAGGCCAGAAAGATTACTGCAGACCTTTAAGCATCTTCACAGGACATCTAAATCAGAAATGGATTAAAAGAATGGGCAGGCTGAAATTATTAGAAGTGCTAATGAAATAAACCGGAAGTTTGGAGCCCCAAAGCTGACTCACAAGGCAAGAATGTCCAAAATCAGCAGCATTTCTCAGTGACTCAGATGTGTGACGAGATTACACACACTGTCATCTAAAGGATACCAAAATGCATCCAAAATGAGCATATTTGTCCTCAAGCTAAGAAACAACTTATTGTCAATATATGAACCACGCAGAGGACTTGAAGGACTGCACCCCCTGGTCTCTGACTTCTTACAAATAATTCGGGCAAGACTTGGATGGACGCACTTAGGTGCTTGAATGCTGGACAGATTGTTGCCCATAAGAGAAAAATTTGTAGCCTCTCTTACTATATGGCTAGCAAGCCTGTGAAATAAACCTATTGATACACTCCACATCTTTGACATTCACAGTGAGACTCTTGATAACAGCCTTACTTAAAAAGGAATTAAATTTACTTAAAATAGCTCCTCAAGAGTATCAAAGGAAGAGCTGGTGCTTCCCTCTTCCTCCACACCCCCGCTTATTTTGTTTAACATGGTCAATAATTGTATGCCTGAAGGTATTTATTTTTTAAAAAAAAATTGTTAATGACAACTTCCATTTATCCATAAAAGCAAAAATTCAAAATGGACATAAGTTTGAACGTCCCCAGCTGGGAATCCTGCCCTTAACAAATACACTAGATACACATACATGGTTTCTTGGCTGTCTGTATTCATACCCATCTGTTAACATGGCACTGTGCCTACTTACAAGTTGGTCAAACTATCAGTAGGCCATAGGTGCCAAACACTGATCGCTTGCAATGGGCAGCATGCACCGTACTAAGCACTCGCTCTCTTGCAAAAAGCTGTTACCCAAGGAAATATTTAAGCAATGGCTGCACATGCTTTCACATTTATTTGAATAAATCCATTCAAATATCTTCTATTGGTTGAAACCAAAGACACCTGGACACCACAGAAATTTTCTACATGAAAAGACAGAACTAGGAAAAAAAACCCCACAATTTAAAAATGAGAGAAGTTAATTAAAATTTAGTGCAAATTCTATCATTCTATGTGCTTTTCAGCTCATAATACAGTAAACACAAGGGGTTTGTCAGGAAACTTATGCACCAACAAACATGACATAGAGCTGTCTACTGTACATTGCACAACTGGAATAAAGCCATCTACTTCTCCCTAAAATCACCTTTAAAAATTCCCCATCACTATCCCTCCAAACTGAAAAAAAAATCTTAAACTTTCCTCTCAATACTTCTTCCCATCAACAAAAGGAAATACTTTCTATCCACAGGTATTGTGAAGTTTAATTCATTAGTTCCTGCAATCATGCTAAAGTCCTTGGAAACACTGCCATGGATGTCAAGTACTGTACTATCATTTAAGTGTCAGACCTGACCCTACTTAGCTAAGGTGCCTGACAAGAACAATTTTCAAGGTGCGTGATTGTAAACAGCAGCATTTCATGTCACTACAATGTGCTCAAAACAAAGATTTTCCTACTAAGAAGTAAGAATAACAGAAGTCTATTTGTCTAAACTCTCCAGAAGCCTCTTAGTACTACAAGGGCTTCTACCTAATAAAACATCTTGGAAGAAACAGAATACACTGTACTTAAGATAGCACTATTGATGCAAAATTGTCTGCATATCAGAGGTGTTATGTTTACAAATGTTGTCTGCTATGGTTGCTACTTAAGCGATACTTGAACTCTTGGAATAAATATGAATAGCCACTTCTCAATTCTTGTTGCCATTCATTATCAACAAAACTCTGAAATGAATACAAAACAAATTTATTTTGAAGGAATTTCTGCTATGTGTCAAGTCAAACTGGTGGCTTCCTGATCCTCCTCTTTTATTCTCTGGAAACTGTAATTTTTACAGTTGTTTATCTTAGTAGGATGCATTTTCATTGTCAACCCAGAGAACGCATGCTGGTGACCTGTGCTCCTACATGAGTAGGTAGTTCCAGCAAGACCTGAAATCTATGTATCATTAAAACTGTTCATTAGTCAAAGCAAGAAATCCACATCTGCCTGAAAAAAAAAAAAAAAAAAAAAAAAACCAAAGCAAAAAAGACAAGGAGAAAACAAAACTCAAGAAGTAGGGAAAAAAGAACATGACACTGAAAGATTCCTGAAAACTGTAGAGCTGTTTCATGGGAGGGAGCACACAAAAAATAACTGAAATGTCAGTGACTTGTCACACTGAGTGAGGTAGATGGTGAACAAAGACTTTCCTGCATAAATCGGGCATTCTGTGACTGGTTGATCATTGTCTGTGAAAGCGTCTCCAATCTAAGCTCCTGATCAAGATACTGGACACTTAGTAAGTTAATGGCATTTATGGAAAAACAGGCACTAAGGTTCTCTCCAAAGAAATTAAAAAAAAAAAAAATCTATTTTTAGACAAAATTAATAAATGCCACTGGTGGACCACAATTACTGAGAAATATGTAATCACAACAGCACCATAGTGGACCAAGGAAATGCCTTTTTTTCTTTTTTTGCTAAACAAACCCAGATGACAATATTTCAGAATGCAGCTTGTTCAGAGGCAGGAAACAGCCATTTACAAGAGGTATTACTGTGTTACTAATTTTTAATTGCTTTCTCAAGAATATATTACCTTTAAGTTTCTTTAAATGTTATCCTGAATATCTTAACTATCACTCAGTTATTGCAACAAAAAACAGTGAGCATTGTAAGGCACCAAGTCATGTCATTCCACCTCACCTCTATACAATTGCAAATACCTAATACATGTGAGTGAGATACAAAGGCTTTTCAATATTTTTGCACACTGCATAAAGATCATCAGCTCTGAAGTTCACCAGGAATCCCAACTCACTTGGGGATTATCCCCAAGAATTTAATGGACAGCTTATTCCTACAGATGAAGGCACAAGCCCTTCGATACAGTAATAGTTACAGGAAGTTTTGCAACAGCTTTTGTATTTTTTTAGCCATAAAAAGGGCCCATAGATTCCCTAAAAATTAATAAAAGCCTAGAGTTCTTAAGAGTGCTTAAGCACAAGCTGAAAACCAAAGGAAGCAACAGAGTTCACCCTGTCTACAACTGCTGAAGTCTTAAACGAGGAAGTCAAATAGCAAGAAATAGGAAGAAAAACTACAACTAGTGATAGAAACCAGCTTAGCCCAATTCTTACACACCAGGCCTTTTCAAATCCTAAAATCGCAGATTTTTATGATCTGTAGGCCCGTATTAAAAAGGAAAAAAATCAGTTTAAAGCAAAACTCAGAAATGCCTCCCAAACAAGGTGATGACCACACCGAGAGAATCCTGAAGGTGACGAACCTCACAAGTGACACAGAGCATAGCTTTTACTCAGCCTCCTCTCCGTAGCCTTAGTGCTAAGAAAAACAGGAAGGAAAACAACTTAGGCCGCTGCCACCTATAGCAGCTTTAGAGCCCACAGCCCGGGAAGGCGGGGAAGGGGTGGCCCCAGACCTCAAGGGTCAAACTGAGGGAACTCTGTTCCACCTGCCCCCGCTCTCTCCCTCCCTGCCGGCCCAGGGAGATGCCTCCAGGGCCACGGGTTGGGCCGGGAGAGGGAAGGGAAGGCGCCCTCCCTACCCTTGGGGAGGAACGAGGCTCGGGCGGGCCCCGGCACTACCACCGGCCTCCTCCGCGAGGGAAGCGGGGAAAACCGCCCGCAATCCGCCAAAAGGGCCGGGGACGCTGGACACGGCGAAGCAGATGCGAAACAGTGCCCCGAAATTCGCCTCCTAAAAAAAAAACCAAAACAGAAACCAAAGAACTGCACCCCAGAGGCAGCCGCTGGCTCCAAGTACCTCCTGCGCGAGCGGGCCCGCGCCGCTCCTTCCTCCCGGTCCGAAATTCCCGCACTGCCCGCGGCCCCAGGCGGCCCGCCCGCCCCGGCACCACCTCCCAGCATCGCCCGCGCCCATTGGTCCGCCGAGAGCAGCCCTCCGCCTCCGTCCCTCCCTGGTCGCGGTGCTTGCTGGGAACTGTAGTCCGTGACCGCAGCAAGTGGCTGCAGGAGGGCCCGACACAGACTACACTTCCCAACAGGCACCGCGGCCCGAGAAGAGCCAAGAGCTGAAGTCTTTTTACAGTCGTGGAGTCGGTTGGGTTGCAGGGTACGTTTGAGATCCAGGTTCAACGCAGAACGCTGCCGAAGTGCCCCATCTACACGTTTGTGGAACATTTCCAGGGGTAGTGACTCCACCACTGCCCTGGGCAGCCTGTTCTAGTGCTTCACAACTCTTTTCAATGAAAACATTTTGAGAGTTACAGGAAACCTTGGTTTCTTATGCTGTAGTAAGTTTGGGAAGGCCTTTGTCGAGCTGATACCACAGAATCAATTAGGTTAGAAAAGATCATCGAATCCGGCCTATGACCGAGCACCACCAGGTGAACTAGACCAGGGCACTAGGTGCCATGTCCTTAAACCTTTCCTTAAACACCTCCAGGAGCAGTGATTCCTCCTCCTTTCATTGTCAGGTACAAATGTCCACACATCCACACCTGATTCTGCCAAGCTGGGAAGTGAGAGAGGGAATTTAGGGGATGAGGCAGAAAAATACAAGGGCATTGATTTTGTTTTGTTTATTTACTGGGTGTTTCAAACCTTTAAACAGGCGTTATGATTTCATGGCCACTGTCTTCACATGCTGCAGTTTTCGAGGTACTAAAGAGCTTCAAAGAACTATCATTCTGTAGTATGATCATCATGACCATACTTACTTAGATTTCCTTGACCACCTGGCCTACATTAAGAGTAATAGAAACATATTTTTGAAATACTAGGTACTACTAGAGATGTTCAAGAATCTGTACTGCTCTGAATGTTCTAGGGTATTACAGTTCATAGGAAAGACCAGAAGTTTGTTTGAACTAAGTGAAGAACACTACCAAGCATGATAGCATTTCACTTGCAGTAACATCCTCTTTAGTATTGAATTACTGGGATCATGAAACTGTTTTAAGATGCTGGTAGAGAAAATTAAATGAGAAATTTAATAAATACTCCACTTCTACATACGAATCACATTTTAATTTAATAGAATGTAGTACTCAAGTTGTAAAGTAAATTATGTTCTTCACATTTCTGTTCTTCCAAAAATTATTTAATTAAATGGCTTATAATCCCAGTATATTCTCTTTCTGCAATCTTCTATATTTTTTACTTTGCAGAATGAGAAGAAAAATGCATATACATAGCTCAAACACCATGTCATACTGCACACAATGCATTAAAACCACAAAATTAATAAAAAAAAGTTTAGCTGACAATTCCAAAATGAATGGGGAGAATATGCCACCACAGATACTTGATAAAAGAGTACACATGCATTCTGCTGTCCTAACTGGGGGTTGAGGACCCCAGATGGGAGGAGAGATTAGGGCTTCCATACCAAAAACATCACAGTATTTTGTTCAAATTGCAGACCTCATGAATGTTAGACTACAAAAGGTTTTGCTAAAAACCTTGTGGTCAGAGTCCATAAACTGTCTGAAAATGAATGATCACTTTCCAAGGAGAAAGATTTTGATTCAATACCTTTTGTTGCCATGCACCCACCGTGCACCTACTCTGGTGTACAGGGAATTATACTTCCTATCATATCCACTTGTTGTCCTGCAGTGGGAATATACTGACACTATGGGAAAAATGTGTTCACTGTAAACTTACTTTTTGTCCTCCCATTCACATTTCACACTATTTTCCTCAGAGGAAAGAGGCTATATAAATTAAATTAAGACTGGCTTTTTTCATCTAATGTGCATTTATTAAACTTTAGAAGATTAATCACTGTTCTCTGAGAACATCAGTATGGCACTCTGGAGTTGTCTTGTTTGTCCATTATTATACATTTCAAGAGAATTTAAAGTGATCTACCCAGTAGCCTCAGAGCTTGTGTGTATTTTAGGGGACCAGTACAACATCTGATTGTGTCTGAGTGCTGTTAAAAGGTAGATAGGAACAAAACTGGTTTTGCCGATCTTTCCAGGTATCTGGAAAGGTTAGATTAATTAGCCAAGTTAAGCTAATTTATGGATTAGCCATATTAGACTAATCTTTGTATTTTTGGGAAAGAATTTAAATTTTTTTTATTAATTCCTTCAGAATGCAGTGAATAAGAAACTATTATTTTGAATACTTCATCCATTTGATCAGATTATTTGTTTACTCAGTGTAGTTACTCCATGTGCGTCTAAAGAGTTCCCCATGAGATAAGGCCATCATCTAAGTTTTCCTCACCACAGGAATGTACAATATTGGTTTTTATTGGTGTCACCTTCCTAAAGAACTTAATAAAGAATCACTTCAGCAAATAAATATTTACCTCTTATTACAAATTAAAAATCAAGCATGGAGATGCTGAGTAAAGTTTGTTAACATGAAGTGATAAAGGAAATTTGTGACAAATCTCAGAATAAGACCTGGTTTACTTAACTCTTAGTTCTACATTATGAATTAAAAAGACATTATTAATTGTACTTTTAAAAACATTTTAAATTCAAAATTAAAACACTGAGGCAGGAAAAATATTTTTAAACCTTGCAGCTTTTTTAAAATATCATCTGTATTCATTCCGAGTAGTTAATTTGTTAAAGAGAGGAATGGAATATGGGGTAGAAGAGATCCAGTCTCTACAGAGTACCCAATAATTCAACAGAAAGGGGATGAAGTATTAGAAGAATTGATGAGAATGCCATGGAAGAAAAGCTACACAGTGAGATCTATTGGAAGTTTCACTTTTTTCCTGGCAGTTCTGTGATGCTAACAGACACATGATTTGAAGCTGTTAAAGGAAATAATTTTAAATAAGTTGAAGCTTCTAAGACTAGAGCTTGTTTGAAGTGCATTACATTAATCCAAATTAAAGGACTTTCATGAGTTTCTAAAGCATTTCTATGTTTTCTTTGGTCAAGGTCCAAACTCATATGCATGGGCAGTTTTTCTCTACTTAAATGACTGAATTGTCTTGACTGTGAAGTGTCTCCCCCCATCTCAGTTAGAGTGATATTTATAGGTACAAGTGCATTTTGTCTGTATATCCTACACTGTAGATTCACTCACAGGCACACAAACAGCAATGCATAGGATCCAAATGTAACGATGCAAAGAACTTCTGTTTATCATCAAACACTTCATATATCCCATTACATGTGAAAGAATTATTATCTGTCCTGTTGCAGTGCAATGATTTTTCCTGTAATGGAATTTTACTCTGCAAATTTATTTTGGTATTAAAAGGTTCCACTTTATAATGTCTATGGTTCAATCAGTGATCTAAAAGGCACTTAAATACTTTGAACAAGATACATAAAACGCTTTTATTGCAAAGCTTTGCTGTATCTACCAATTTTACCATTGATCTCTTTCCATGTAAGGCAGTTCTGGAAGCTGCCCATGCTGTATAAAATCACATGGTGGCTTTTGATCTCCAGCTGGTGATTAAAGCACATTATGGAGGTTTGAAATTTTCTTGTGGTCATTAGCATACCTCCAAACACTTCTCTGCTAAATAGTAGTGTTGTCACTATATGCTATTTAAATAAGAAGCCAGAATTCTATAAACTTATTATTTGCTATTCTCAGTCTTTCAGAGGATGTGGATCTCTTGAATGAAGTGAGCTTACACTTAGGTGTGGACTAACTGATCAAACAGTGATTTCTTAAGGTAATTAGGCTCTAGCAAAAGGCACGAAAGAATGAGGTTATATTTTTTAAAACCCTCTATTGATGCAAACAGGGAGACCTCTGTACCTTGTACTTCCTATCTACAGTTCCATATATTCCACTGCTTAAAGACATCACTATCACTTCCAAGGTCACCAAGCTGTCATATGTTTTCTACAGTGGATTTTAAACAATGCAGTATTAACCCTTTTGCTTGAAAATAGAAAAAAATAGCATCTTTCTGAACACTTTTTGAAAATGTATTTGTGTGTTGGGAAAAATAAAGAATCACTGTGTACTTGCTACTTCCTCAAGCAATCTCTTCAATTATTTTAAAAGAAAATAAATGAGTATGCCAGCTTTATATATTTTTAATCTTTCACTTTATTATATTAGATTGCATCTTATTTGTATATTTTTATCACCTATACCTTGCCAAGAAGCAAAATTTATTTAATGTTACCCAGATACAGAGGAAAACATAGCACTTGTTCAAAGATGTTACAGTCAGTAAATACCAAATAAATTCAAAAGCCTTGTTAGTTGTTCTACCCTGTCTCCTCACTCCCCAAAATAGAACAAATATAGGTAACCTGGTTTCTGACAAGTCAGTGGTTACAGACAGTTAAAAGGGGAAAAAAATCTGGGTCAAGGGAAGAATATTGGCCTGGAATGGATTTTGCAGTTGTAAGGGACACATTTGAAAGGACACTAAAACTTGTGGAAGAGATGTGCAGGCAAAATATCAAGGTTAGCAGATATCAGCAGACCCATGAAGGAGCACAGTTTTGGGTCTATTATACTGTGTGACACCTTAAATTATTTAAATCTAGGAAATAATAATTTCTCATCTCTGCATTTATCCATCAGTTTCATGAGAGAGAGAGAGTAATAAGAATTTATCATTTAGGTTATATTTTTACTTCTAAGCTACATGCTAAAACATCTAAGATCTTATAAAAGATTGGAGACAGCAGTTTTTGTCTGAGGAGCATGTTGTTCAGAGGAAAAAAAAAAACAGCAAAAAGCTAATGAAAATTAGCACATTTCATCCTTTTTAATATCAAAAGTTAATCCATATTCATATCAAGGGTGGTTTTTTTGTGAATTAATTGTCTCATACAAACTTTCTTTGAGGAAGTAAAAGGGTCAAAAGTCATTGACTGTTTCCTTAGAAGGAGATGTAATACAATGAAAATTAAAAATAAACCACTGCAGTTCATTATAATTTATACTTGTCTGTCTTCTGGCCAGCTTTGTTATACAGAAACAGCTGTCTGGAGAAGAAAAAGTACTTACAGGACTGCTATTCTGTACTTGAGCATAGCATGGAATCCTTCCTGTCATGCCACTGTACTGCAGTGTTGGTGTTCATGACCATGCTAATCTGCATAAAATTTACATGACATGTAACAAAATATATTATTTGCTGAAGAACTGGTTTTCCCCAAACTCTAATGGCGGCACTAAGAAAATCTTAAAAAATGCTACCACTAGGTGTCTCATTGGTTTCAATGTACTACAACCTAAGTGCAAGAAATGCTCAACAAAATTTAACAAAAATACAGTTAATTACCACTGACATTCCCTCCTTCGTTACTCCAGCACACCCTGAATTTAATCACATGCATTATTGTAATCAAGCTGTCAATCAGATTTTGAAATATTTCATTTTTTGACATAATTACAGCAGAATCCCTACAGCCCGTCTAGGACATGGGTATGGTAAGATTGATATTGTGTTACAAAATGTGATCTGACAAAAAAAAATATGCTTCTGTGAGAAAATTAAAGAAACACTGAACTGCTAATGCATTTACCCTGGAAATGTGTTGCATAAGGTAGATTGTCAAGAGTTAATATAACTGCCTGCCCATTCACTATTCTTGTGGTTTAAATGTTTAAATGTTGTGTGTGTCATTTTTATTTTTGCTTAAAAATATGTAGCTTTAATTTTCTTAATTGGAAACAACTGTATGGAGAACTTTTTTGCTTTTAGGCTTACAGAAAAAGATTTAGAGAAACAAATCGGAGAAGAAAGAGGATGCCAAGGAGGGACTTGGGCTGATGTTTATATTCTTCTGAGACAATCCCATCTGTGAAAAGCCACAAAGCCAATGGGCTGTTTCATTGGCATTTGTAAACAGCTCATTGATAAGACAGCTATAGTATATATTGATACCTTTTTCAATAATTTCATTATTCCTGTTTTTTGATGTATGGTGGAGGAGGTAATTTTTATTGTTAACAATTCAAAATATGAGAGATGCAAGTAGAGGTGGAAGGCTCTTCAGGTGGAGACCCATCTGTCAGCAATTACAAAAATTCCCCCAAACACATATGTTATAAACTTCAACCTGGCTCAGGTGAGCATTAGATAGAGTTTCTCTCAGTTTTGGGACAGCAGTTTGTGTTTTAACCAAAAAGGTAATTTTTACCATCTGATGACTATTTCATGTCCTCTGTGAATGAGTTTGCAGACCCCAGCCTGATATTATGCAGACAGATGTCCCCCTTCACAAAAACAACTGTCACAATTGGCAGTGGTTGTCACACGTGCTGGCAGCAGCACAGGCTCAGGATGAATGGAAGGGAGACAGGAGAGTATCCTCTGGCTGCACAGAGGCAGGTGAGGATGCTGCATGTTTGCAGTCCACTGACAGTGCTGCCTTTTCAGTGTGCAGTACAGTTAGTGCAGGGATCTGTGTGACCAGTGCTCTTTGCTTTAAAGGCCACTTGTTTGTATATTTGTAGACAGGTATTCCACTAGAATAACTTCATGCAAATGTGCCTAGATAACTTAGGACAACTTCTTGTCTTGTAATAAATTAATAATTGCTTTCTTTCCAATGGTAGGTGGGGAAAATTGCAAACACATTTTTCACTGAAGAGTTATGCAAGGCTTTTAAGAAGCTGCAGAAACACACATGTAGCTTCACACACAATCTCAGCACTTTTCAACCTCGACTAAAGGAGACACACTGTAACTCTGCTCCTTCTCTCCATCTTCTTCCCGTCCTTGGGGTCTCATTTGCTTATTTTCCATATAACAGGCACTGGCCCTGTTATTTAGAGAACTACTGTTTTACTTGAGTATTATCTCACCTCCAAAGATCTCTGTTTTTAAGATCTGTTTCTTCAAGTTGAGTTGCAGTATTTTCATGCAGACATCTGCTGAAAGCATTGAATTAATTAATATAGTAGTAGCAACTAGGAAAACATGATAATCAGTTTTGTTCTCTGCAACAGTGAAATTACCAGGGCAGAGAAAAATTCAAAATAATTTGATGGGCCCTCTGTTTTATGATTTGTTATTGAGACAACAGGTTGAATTTCTGCCTTTTCCTTTCATTCCTCCACCTCCTTTCCCTTCACATACTTGAACCTGGCTCCATCCACACATACAAAAGATAACCTAGCATATCTCATGGTGGAGGTGAGGTGTTCCACATTCCTGGCAGACTGGCTGCTTTTTGACAGGAGATGCTAAGCTTTGTCCCTCTCCAGGTGCCTATAGTTCATATTTGGTTGCAGCATACTAGGAAGAAAGTGTTTGCCATCTATTGTTGGAGCAGCTAATTTTTTCAGTAATGACGTGGCTTTGAAGATATTTAAATGGTATTAAACCTACATCAATGATATAAATAAAGAAGCAAATTCAGCAGTTTTTGTGACACTGTATACTGACAGTATTCTAAACTGTCCACTAAACATTTTTCATTCTCCCTGGAATATCAACAAACTGACTGCAATATTTCTATCAGTGTTCTTTTACTTGCTAATAATCAAATTGAAGCCATCAACCTTTTCATTTAGAACTACTTGCTCCAAAAAGTAAGCACAGCCATTTGAAACAATTTTGTAGCTGTGTCAGATGGAATGTAAGTTTTAAATTGTTGAATTGTAAGACTGCCACCTCGTAAACATATTATAATGTATATTGGTCTATTTTGGTGAACAGCTGAATAATAATGTACTTTAAAAACAGTTTGAAATGCATCTTCTAAGATATAAAGCAGAGAGGATGACTAATATGAGAACATGGCATTTCACAGCAGACCTAATGAAAGCTTGTGAAAACTACAGTATCTCATCACCACACTGGCTACATTGGCTGCAATACAGTCAATACTATATTGACTGCTAGAAAGGCTATAAGTATAAAGCATTCCATCTCTTCTGATGAAAGTAAGTTAGCTGGGTCAAAATTGATGGGTGAAAGAGTAAATATTCCAGCTTCATGAATTTTATATAACTTATTCTTGAATATTTCTTAGAATTGTGTCCCGTCTCCTTGACCAAAGTAAACTTTGCTTTTCCTTCATTTTCAAAGAGCCTTTTGAGAATGATGATTAAAGTAGGAGCATATTTTTAATACATAATTTATCTGCAGAGCCCCAAAATAGAGCCTGCTTTGCCTGCATTTCTAGTTGTAAAAACCTGAGAGGGTACAACAACTACTTTTAAAAGGAGTAGATTGCCTGATGAGGTGTTTTACCCTTTTTATTAAGTTATTTATTTGAAGTTGAGAATGTTTCCTGAGTGCTTGCTGTTTACTTGGCTTTATATTGTTTGTCCACGAGACAGCCTTCTAAGCAGAGGGACAGTCCTGCCTGGCGCAGGCATGAAATTGTTGATGCTGTTTGCTCAACCCTGCATGCAGACAGAGTTGAATTATCCCAAAGTGCACATGCATCTCTCTCTCCTGCTTGTGTAAAATGTTATTCAAGCACTTGTTTGGGGGTGAAAAGCTCCCTTCCTGTAGTCAGCTATCATGGAGTACCTATTTAACACAGATGATGCATTGCCTCTCACTCTTAATACAGACCCCATGGTATGGCACTCAGCACTCACACCCCAGGCATCAAAAAACAAACACAACTGTTCCATAAATTAAAAAAAAAAACTCCAAACAATATAACCTATATAACCAGAAATAATATAGTCCTATATAACCAGCTAAAGATAGACTTGCTGCCACTTCAGCACTGATATCTTTGTTCTGTTGTTTAGATTAAGTTCAAAATGTAATTCTTTAGTGATCAATTTTTGTGTCATATTAAAGAGAGAAAGGTTATATTTGGAGATGTTTAGAATGAGATGCAAGAAATTTTTCTCATATAAGAAAATTGAAAGGGGAAATCACATGCCTGGAAGTTTGCCATTTCTGTATGCAATTGGTCAGATAGGATACATAACCTTTTTCAGCAAATGTTGTTTGTCACATATCTGAATTGCCAGAGTATCTGCTGGAAATAATAAAACCATTATATCATCCTACAATCACAAAGGTAAATGGAAGGAAGAGATATGCATGTGTAGGTGTGCACCTTCCTAGGGATGTCCTGAAAAACTTTTGTACATGCTCTTTAGAACAAGCCAGTTGTGAACAATTAATTCACATTACAGGTATAATATACTGGGTAGAAGTATTTGAAGTTTTATTACTGATTAATATTCTAATTTATTATGAATAATAATCTTTAGTTACTAAACACTGAAAAGATGGAAGGCATAAAAGACTGAAAGGACATATGGATAATTTTCTTCATAGAATGACAAATTTAACTCACAGCCTCAAGGTTGTTGGTTTATTTTTCCCCCAATGGAAAGCTAAGCATAAGGTAGAGAATGCAGATTATTATAAAGCAGCTGAAAAGTTCCTTGTAGAACACCATTTTTAGATGAAGGGTTTTTTTTTTTCAAATTAACAACATAGCATATTGCAAAACAACCTACCAGCCCTTACATGGTCATTTTACCAGGGCAATATGATCCTGTATTGAACATAAATCATTAAAGGTGTGATCTTAATAGTGTTTTATTCACCTTTGATGTGTTGTGAATTCATATTTCACATCAATAATGAGATGCAAAACCTTTCAGGGTACTAATAAACAGAACATTAAAATAGTCTTGTGCCCTACTGTATACTAATAGAGGAAATAACACTAAAAAAAAAATCAGAGCTATCGTGGCAAATATACACACAGAAATATTCAGAAAACCCATAGGAGATGTTCCAAAAAAGAACCAGAAGGGACATTTGCCTAGGAATAAAAGAAGCCTGGGGATTTAACAGATGAGTGACAGAGATGACAGCAGGTAGGAGTGGGCAGCTGAGGGGTTTGGTCTGGTGGCAAGGAGAAAAGAATTGCACCTGGTGTTCTGGGCACAAAAGTTGTTGGGAAGTAGATAAAGCACAAAGAGGGCAGAGAGACCAGACAGAAGAGGGCAAGGAGAACAAAACTGGAGTTACTGGAGAGAAGACATGGCCAACTGGAAAACCTTTTCAAATCAGCACAGATTGTAAAGCAAAGGACAAACAGAGGCAGGAATAGGAAAATAAAAAACATGACTATTGCAAAGGTGTCTACTACTCTAGTAAGTAAGATTTTTCCAGCTGAGGAAAGAGAGAAAATGAAGCAGACAAGGCAGCAGGTAGAAGATACTTGCCAACTTCAAGTTTCCTAGCCAAGTTTGTTTAGTACAGTCACACATGCTACTCTCGGCACCTGCCAAGTTGACCATTTATAATGGTTCAGAATTTTACTTGTTCCCTTTTCACTGCTTGAAATTATCTGGGGTCACTTGCATCAAAGTGTAGTTTAGAATGTTATATGATGAGTATCTGGAAAAATATTAATTGTAAGTAAAATTAGGCATGTATTAAGGAGCAGCTTTTTCTACAGTGCAGCTCTGCCAATGCACTTCAGGCTTGACTTGCAATACCCTGAATAAAATTGGTGCTGTCTCTCTTCAGAGCAGTGACTCAGTCATGCTGAACTATGCTACCTCTGTGGCAGAATATAGTCTATTGTATCTGTTTTATAACCTTTATGACTCAGAATCCAACAAAGTTATCACAAAAAACAGAGCAGCTCCAAAAGCATATTCATAATGCAGACAATTAAATACATCATCATTCAAAGAGAAGTTGAAATTTCAGGCTGGTACAGCAAAATATATCTTAAATAAAGACTTGGATTATTAACAAGCTGCATCATGTTTTTCAAGATCCATGACAGAGAACAGGAAAGAGTGAGTTTGGTTTCTTTTTTCTACCATCATTACTAACCAAAACACATAGGACTGGACAGCTCAGGGACCTGAAACATGGGTAGTTTTAGTTTCTAATCTTGGCCTGGAATTGAGCCATTGACCTCTATCAAGACTGGTAAAAAAACCAATGATTTCCGACTTATGTAAACAACTGCAAAGAACTTGGTTGTTTCAGTATATTTCCTAGAGAAAAACAGGGTGCAAATAACAAAAATAGCCCAATCTATCTGTTTTGAAGTCAGTATTGCAGACTGAGGAGTAGCAAACTTTTAGTTTGTCTAAGCAGGGAGGGAACTATTCTGAAGTGTGTCTCTACTTTATGGTTTAATTTCACACACAGACTCATGTTCCAACATATACCTAACTTGGTCTCTATTTAAGCCAGTGGCAAGGAGCAGCCATAACAACGTTTCTTACCAAGTCCATGAATAGGCAAATTTTGAACCACCAAGTTAGTGTTGACCTACTGTTGTTGATTTCTCAGTATCAAAAAGCAAACTCAGCTGCCCAAAGCCATTTTTACTCTCCGTAGAGAAGAATTTATATCCATCTTTTACAGGAAGTTTTGAAAATGGTATTACAGAATTGTAATTAAAGGAAACTTCACAGTTTGCAATAACATGACCATCATGGGTGCTCTGATCTTCTTCAGCAAAATATATTCAGATCTTCCTTGAGAAGTAGCTTCTTCACAAACTGAACAACTGAATCTAACTTACACTGCTAAGAGAGATTTCTTTTGTGACACATTGAGCCATCCAGTGGCACAGGCTGAAAAGACTACTGCATGTTTTTGTTAATGCATTTCTCCAGTGCCTTTCTTTATATCAGAGAAGTGAAAACAAACTAACAGCCTCCCAAAAAAAACAAGCAAACAAACACAACAAAAGGCAACAAGAAAATATCAAATATCTGTATAGTGATAACTGCAAAGACCTAAAAGTAATGGACATTTCTATTCATTTAAAGTCAGACAGAAGTGGTCTCTTGACGCTGATTTAATAGAGAAGGGAGACAGGAAAAAAAGAAATAGTGAAAAATTCCAAAAAGTAAAAGTTAAAATTCTGGGTTGAGGCTGCATATCTGTCCTCAAGTCACTTCTTTACACTTCTATGCTTTTCCAAGTAGAACAGTTAAAATTAAATCTCAGTATTTGGTCACCTGCATATTCTTGTAATACTAGTTTGAGTTCATTAATTTACCCTGTATCACCTCACTTTTGTCAATGCCATAATCTTGTGATTGCAAAACAATACTTTCATATTTTAAATAGGTAGAGATAAGTATCTGTACAGAGGAGAGAACCAACCACTGAGGGCTTAAATGAGCAACTAATTAAATATCGTGGGAATTTTTTATTATTTTTAATTTTTTTAAGATTGTAAGAAATTAAATGCTGAATAATGGTGCTATAGCAGTAGTTGGTAGAGCTTGGCTTAGTGTGGGCAATGAAGAAATATCATTAACAAATAAAATAGGGAGCACCTCAGGGGACACGCCTACAGACAGTCTGTCACCCACTGGTTTTAACATTTCATTTCAAAATTTAATTAGATATCAATTTCTGGATGCCTAAATAAAACCAGCCTCTTTCCATTGCACCAACATGCATCAACTTTTAGTGATAAATTTAAGGCTGTAACAACATTCTCTTCCTAAATTTTGAGGAGAAAGAATAACAACAGAAAAATAGCCAGAAATTACATTCCTGGTTCTAGCAACCAACAAACAATCCAACAAAAGTAAAAAATTTTAATACCAATATTTAACTCATTACTGATGCACTGGAAGCAGTAGTAAGGTGTATAAAAAGCAGTATTATTTCTCACTAACTTCAGAAAGGACAAGACTGGTGTCCCTGGTTAATAAGGAAATGCTTCATTGATCACAAAAGCAATGTGAGTCTTCTATCATTCTAGTAAAATTTATGACATATAAGTCAGTAAGAACTATGGTAGACTTCATGGGACTCCCTACTGTCAAATAGATCATTGCAGAATCTGGCTATAGCTACTTTAGGATGTCATAAAGAATGAAAAGTGTTCTATTCTGGAAACAAACTAAGCACTAGTCAATGTTTCTCTTTCTAAAGTGAGCGAGTCAATTCAATGTCCAGATGATGGAGCAGGTGTACTCCATGTCACAATGTAGAATCCTGATGTCTGTTTTCTTCCTGAGGCAACCAGTGTTTGTAAGAGACCAGTAGCATAGATCACATCAGGATTTCAAGTTTTTGTCTGCCAAAAAATAACATAGCTACATCTTTTTGAAGTGATTGTTAGCTAGTCGGAAATATGAACTGTCGTGCAAATGTGAGAGCTGCCTTCATTCCTGCTGCCATTGCATTTTTCACTGGGGGGTTTTTGGACCAGCAGCTCCTATGCTGCACAAAAACAGGGTTGTAGTAGGCTTAGCTGTGTTCTGCAGCAGGTGGGCAGGATGAGACTGTAAACCATCTGTCCATTCATCTATCTTAGACACATATCTCCCTATTTCAGTTATACTCAGTAATCATTTCATTAGCTGACTGATAAAATCATCTCCATTTATACATGGGGAATGAAAGGACCTGGATGCCTCCATGTTTCCTTCAGACTGGGTCTCAGTCAGACAAGTCTGTAGTGTCCATTCCTTTTGCAACAGTGCTCCACTCACTGGACAGTCTTCCTTCATCCTCTGCAGCATCTTTCCCTGTCTGAGGCTCCCTATTTACCTCTTCATGTGGGCTGCACCCAGAGTGAGTCAGTTTACCCAAGTTAGCCTCTTCATGTTAGTTTACTTTATTCTGGATATTCAGCATGTAAGGTATTCACAGATACCTTAATGTAAATGGACTGATCCAGTCTCCAAGTTTCATAGTCACACTATCCCCATTTCAGTGTAATCCTACCATTACCCTGAGTATTGCAGTGAACTACACTGGGGTGATGTTAACTGTGGACTGTGTCAATCTAAAGTGAAACATCAGGGGGTTCATGTTCCCTCCAGCATGGGAAAGGACAATTTTACACAGGGTTGTTGAGCTCTTGTCAAAGAGCAGATAGCTGTGCCAGCAGTGGGAGGAGTGGCTGCATGGAGGAGATCCAAGGGCGAGCAGCTGCTCCCTGGGGCTGCAGAATCTGAGACTGGGGTGAGGCACCCTACTGCAAGGGCAGGTAAAGCTGTGTGGAGGCTGCTGGTTCAAACAGCCCTGAAGCCCTCCCGTGCCTCTGCAGAAGAGAGCTTCTAAGGGCTAAGAATCATGTGTCTTTTTTTTTTATATTATTTTTGATTTTAAATTATCACCAATATTCCTTACCTAGTTTAAAAGCAGTAACACCTGGGCAAAAAAGAGAATCTTTTCAGTAAAGCTTACTGTCAAGTACATATTCATACAAAGAATTGCAAAATTTCCACATGGAGCTGAGCATGTTTGGACAAGGTCTTAGAGGAAGGCATCCTGTCTGCAGGCAGCTGACTGTGCAATCAGAACAGGAGCAGTCAGCTGAGAAGCTGCACCTCCTCTGATTAGTAGTGCCCAATATGACCCTGCTCCTGAGCAGATCAGCAGTGCTCCTTGTGTCTCTGCCTCTCCCATAGACTCTGTTGATGTGCTAATGCGAGGAACATGTATGTCTTATTTGCTAGAAACCTTGCAAACAGAGAAATGATTAAACTGCAGAGGATAGGCACTAGGCTCAGCCCCACAACCCTGTTAATTGCTTAATATGGTATTGTGTGTAACAGATTCTCTCTGCCATGGTAAGGGGCTCTTTGTTGGGCACTTAGCCCAGTAGCAAACACAAGCTGGTTCAGCTTCACAGGGCCCATGGTACGGTGCAGGGAGGCTTCAAAGTCTTCAGAGAGACTGCTTCCAAACAAAGTTTCTGCCTGTATTCTGAACCAGAGGGAGGTTTCTGATGGGAATTCCTGTGGATGGAAGGGGGTGCATGTTCTCAAATGGACAATGGACAGCAATAGCCCGCTCATGCTCTGCAACAGCAGTTTTGGTTGCAGCATTGAATTGATCTCTAAATTGTGAGACACTCTGAGGGTGCAAATCCTACCCCTGGCAGCACCTGGGGCCTCTTTAAGGTCTCTGTTTTACTTAAACCTGAGCAACCTGCTAATGCACGGTAAGAGCTGTCACCTGGCCTTAGTCTATTGCTGCATTTCCTTGCTATCTTCCTTAACTCAGACCCCTCGCGATAGAAGCATAAATCGAGGCACCTTCACGCAGTGTGAAACCCCTTTATTCTGGCACAAGAACAAGGGAGCTTTGTTGTTCTCAGAGCAGCACAAACACACCATGTTAGTGGAGCAGCCAGCAGAGCGACTCCCGGGCCGGGCATGGGGGCCGCGTTCCCCGGAGGACAGTGGGGCTCTGAGCGAGCCCCCCACACTCACACCCACACTCGCACCACACTCTCAGCCACACCCACACTCACCCACACTCACCCCCGGCCCGGAGAGGCTCGCACGGAGCGGTCCGTGCAGAGGATGCTGCCGCAGCCCCGCCGAGCGCTGCCCTGCGTGCGGCCGGGCTGCGACCCGCGGCTGCCGCGCTGCCAGCGCTGCCCGCTCCTGCTGCGAGCGGGCTGCTGCTGCTGCTGCTGCTGCTGCCGGCCTTGGGACTGAAGCGAAATTAAATTAAACTCTCTTCCTAGCGAACGGGAGGGTGAGGCAAACTTCGAGCTGGAAATTGGATGTCATGCACAGCTCTTGCTTGCGGATGTGTTACGCACAGGCACACACAGGCAAAGTCACACTCACCTGGGGGTCACGCAGCGGTAACACCGACACTCCATCTGCTTACCAAGAAAGCCAACATAGTGTTAAAAAGCAGCCAGGATGCTCAGACCAGATTGGACTTTAGACAGGAAATTATCTTTTCAAATTTTGGTTGAACGATAAGAAGCTTTTAAAACTAAAGAAATGAATGATGTATGCAAAGCTGTACTTGAAATGATTCTGGTGTTGCAAATTGCCATGCTCTTACTGTGGAGCTGATGAAAATAAATGAAGCTCTGCGTTGCTGGGCTTTTTCCTCCCCCTTCTAATAAATGAAATGAAAAAGCCCCATTATTGAGCCACCTGCTTCAAATTCCTAATTGTGGTAACTGAATTCTGAAATTATTTGTTAGCTGTGTAATATCACAGGCATTAAAAATACTGAGAGGCTATTAAGTTCTTTAAAACCCAGCACTGGATAAAAAGGTGCAGCTATCTTCAGATTTTTATTTCCATAAAATAACTTTTCCAGTAGAGAAATATGTTCAAATCCTACAAGTGCATCCTGGAAAAATCCCTGTAAATTTACCA